>CAXKVI010000003.1:99652746-99663148 GCA_964058755.1 Campiglossa producta
AACTCATTCTTAGAATAGAAATGTCGATAAATTCTTAAATTATACGAACTCATTCTTAGAATGTACCCTGCAGTCAACTTAACTAGTTTTATACTAATCAAATACCAGTCAGCCAGGCGCCTCAACTAGTTCGAGTTCTGTAATTTTTCCATATTAGCAACTGGTATTTTTAACACGGCGATGTCCTACGAGATGGCAATTGTCCTTCTCTGCATCAGCACCATACCAATTGGCTGACTAGTCAGCCTCTGCATCAGGAATATACCAGTTGATATACTTGTTATTATACACATCAATATCATACCATTTAAGATACTAGTTCGTATATACGTCAGGATCGTACCAGTTGAAAGACTAGTTCATATATGTATCAGAATCATACCAGTTGACAGACTAGTTCATATATGCATCAGAATCATAACAGTTGGCAGACTAGTTCATATATGCATCAGAATCATACCTGTTGACAGACTACTTCTTATTTGCATCAGAATCATACCAGTTGACAGACTAGTTCATATATGCATCAGAATCATACCAATTAACAGACTAGTTAAAAAAATCATCGGAATCATACCAGTTGTCATACTAGTTCATATATGCGTCAGAATCATACCAGTTGATATAGTAGTTCATTTATGCATCAGAATCATACCAGTTCACATACCAGTTCACTTATGCATCATTATCATATCAGTTGACATACTATTTCAAATTTGCATCAGAAATATACCATTTGACATACTAGTTCATATATGCATCAGAATATTACCAGTTGATATACTAGTTCATATATACATACATCAGAATCATACCAGTTGACATACTGCTCAGTCTATGCGGCAGGACATACTAATCATTATGCCCATTCAGATCGTACGACTTGTCATACTAGTCCACGAATTTGACATTCATTCCAGTTGGTATACTAGTCGGTCTATGCACCAGTATCATAGTCAGCCTCTACATCAGCAATATACCAGTTTATTCTTTAGAAAGCAGCGACTATTTGTATTTACCCAAACACGAAAAAGCATCTGTGAATTACAAGGTAAAAAAAAAGCAATTACAAGAGAAAAAGAAAAGCAATCTTCCAACTTATAGTGTGCTGCTTTGATTTTTGTTGGGATTTTCCACATAGTAGTATCCCGGGACTGACACTCCTAAACCGACACCGTTACTCCTCCTCGAACCACTTAGATGACTTTATGAAGGTCATCAAGTCCTTTATGTCCAGTTCAGCGGTCTGGTTTAGGCTATCCAGGAAGGGAACTCCCAAAAAGCGCGTTCTCGCGCCGCTTAAGACCGGGCAGTTGCAGATGAGGTGCTTCACCGTTTCCTCTTCCTCATCATCTTTGCAGCTCCTACAGCATCGTCGGTAGGGCACACCTTCTGCGTGCCTACCAATAAGGCAGTGCCCAGTTAGAACACCTATTAATATGGAGATTTCTCTCCTTCTTAGGCCAGGTTTGTTTGGATGTCCGGCACCTTGGCGATTGTTGCCACATTTCGTTAGCTTGGAGTACACACTCCGTCAAGCCAACGAAAGGTAGTAACAATCCCAAGGGTGCCGGACATCCAAACAAACCTGGCCAAAATGGGATTATAAAAGATCTAGAGGGATCATAAAAGATCTGAATACAGTTACTTCAACAAAAAATACCGTTCAAACAACCAAAATTTGGTCAACTTCAGGATAACAGCACGGGATTGTAGATTTTACCAGTGCCTTTTTTCTGTGTATATACACAAGAAATATAGAAGTTGACATACTAGATCATATATACATCAGCATCATATTTGTATTTAGCCAAACACGAAAAAGCATCTGTGAATTACAAGAGAAAAAAAGAAGCAAACCAAACATTTCAAATAATGTTTGCATAGTACCATGTACTACAATAGATCGTACTAATGGTTGCGGTGTAATAAGGCCTTATAATAATAATGTAGTATGAAATGGAATTTTTCTAAAATAGATTAGGCTTTTTCTGACTACACCTTTTTCAGTTTATATTCAGAAAGTAACAATTTATATTTAGAAAATTACAATTCATATTCAGGATTTCCATTTGATATTCAGAAAAATACAATTGACATTCAGAAAATTACAATTGATATTCAGAAAACTTTCTGAATATAAACTGAAAAAGATGTAGTATAATTTCAACCCGAGATTCATACATACTTGCATACTAGTACGAACCAGGATTTTTGTGACTAGTATGATTTCGCCCAGCAAATTATAGTTGTAGACTAGTATGTTTTCTGATTAGATTGGCATTTATTGGTTTAAGGGTAATCAGCAAAGAACTAGTATAAAAACATCCATAAAATGTATAGTAAACGAGCTAGGTGTCTGCTGAGTAGTTTGGAATTGATTAGTTTGAAGGTATTCAGAAATTAACTGATATGAATACACCACAAAATGTTTAGGCTTAGAACTATAATGTTGCTGAGTAGTTTGGCATTGACTGGTTTAAAGCTAATCAGAAATGAACTAGTATGAATACACCACAAAATGTATGGTCAATGAACTATATTATTTCCTGAGTAGTTCGACATTGACTGGTTTAAAGGTGATCAGAAATGAACTAGTATGAATACACCACAAAATGTATGGACAATGAACTATATTATTTGCTGAGTAGTTCGACATTGCCTGATTTAAAGGTGATCAGAAATGAACTAGTATGAATGCACCACAAAATGTATAGTCAATGAACTATATTGTTTGCTGAGTAGTTTGGCCTTGACTGGTTTGAAGCTAATCAGCAATGAACTAGTATAAATACACCACAAAATGTATACTCAATGAACTATATTGTTTGCTGAGTAGTTCGACATTGACTGGTTTAAAGGTGATCAGAAATGAACTAGTATGAATAAACCACAAAATGTATGGTCAATGAACTATATTATTTGCTGAGTAGTTTGGCCTTGACTGGTTTGAAGCTAATCAGCAATGAACTAGTATAAATACACCACAAAATGTATACTCAATGAACTATATTGTTTACTGAGTAGTTCGACATTGACTGGTTTAAAGGTGATCAGAAATGAACTAGTATGAATACACCACAAAATGTATGGTCAATGAACTATATTATTTGCTGAGTAGTTCGACATTGCCTGATTTAAAGGTGGTCAGAAATGAACTAGTATGAATACACCACAAAATGTATGGTCAATGAACTTTATTATTTGCTGAGTAGTTTGGCCTTGACTGGTTTGAAGCTAATCAGCAATGAACTAGTATAAATAAACCACAAAATGTATAGTCAATGAACTATATTATTTGCTGAGTAGTTCGACATTGCCTGATTTAAAGGTGATCAGAAATGAACTAGTATGAATACACCACAAAATGTATAGTCATTGAACTATATTGTTTGCTGAGTAGTTTGGCCTTCACTGGTTTGAAGCTAATCAGCAATGAACTAGTATAAATACACCACAAAATGTATAGTCAATGAACTAGAATTTTCGATGAGTAGTTTGGCATTGACTGGTTTTAAAACTAATCAACAATGAACTGGTATGCATATGCCACAAAATGGTTAGTCAATGAACTAGTATGTTTGCTGAGTAGTTCGGAATTTGACTGCAGGGATATCTTAAATTATACGAACCTATTCGTAGAATATGTAATCCATTCATAAACTATACGAACTCATTCGTAGAACATATGAATCCGTTCTTAAATTTTACGAACTTATTCCTAAAACTTCAAAAAATTAAAATTTACTAAAATGCAATTTTATTATAATTTTTATTTATTATTTACAAAAAGTAGAATTTAGGATAATAAATAATATAATGATTATTGATAAAATAATATACATAAACTTAACCGCGATCATCCCGGATGTGTTAGGTAAACGTTTTGCATGAATAGCGCACAAGTTGGTATCTTCGACAGTCCCACAAAATATGACTCAGATGCTTCTTGCAAAGCACCAATAGCAGCAGATTGGAAAAGTAAATCAGTTTTGAAATCTTAAGCGATTTCACGAACTAAACGCTGGAACGGATGGGCAATTCAGTTGACTTCTGATAACGGCTAATTTCTCGCAAAGCTTCTGTAGGTACCAGGGCGATAACGACGGGGCTTCTTCACACCACTGGTGGAGGTGGAGGGAGCCGATTTACGAGCTGCCTTTGTTGCAAGTTGCTTATGCTAGGCCTTTCCACCGGTTGAGTTTTTTTTTTTTTTTCAATTATTTGGTATATTTTGCTTATGTTTCTCGAATTTTTATTATTGTTTTTTAAATTACAATTTTATTTGTCACGCACGTCTAGCTTTGTCAACGTTTGATTGAACAATATAAGAAAAGTTCTTACATTTCGTGAAAAAGTTCTTAAATTTTAAGAAAAATATTCTTAGATTGTATGGACACTTTTATACGTACGTAATTTCTTAAAATTTAAGAACAAATTCTTAATATTTAAGAAAAAATTCAGCTAAAACAATTAATGAATGTTAGTTCTTATATTTTAAGAACGAAGTTCTGACATTAATAAAATTTAACGTATTTTTTAATATATAATAAGAAACTTTTCTTAAATTATATGTAATTTTTCTTAGATTCTAAGAAAAAATCAGCGTGAACTTTTATGAAACTTTGTTCGTAAAAAACATGTACGTTTTTGGTTCAGTGTACAAACATGCATTATCTATAAATATTCATATTCATTAATGATAAATTCCAATCAAATTTGGAGGTTCAAGTTTATGATGGATTGCTTGGGTGCAAATTCGTATTCATCTTTTTGCTATTCATTTGCTGGATACTGATGAGAATGGTATTAGATTAAGTAATTTGTTTAGATGAAGAGATGACTCAGGCACTGATTTCGTCTAAGGTTTGGTTAGGTAAAGTACGGTTAAGGCTCTTACTGTCCGTTACGATATAACATTGACTAGCTAACGGTGATCTGACTTAATTTTTTTGGGCAAACCCAGATGTATGGCTTGGAATCATGGGCATTGTGGAGAGATGATCCTTGGAGTATTTGGAAGAAAAGTTCTTCGAAAGATTTATGGTCCTTTCCGCGATTCCAACAGCGAATATCGAGGAAATGTAACGAAGAGATGCATGAGCTTTACGCAGATCTGACCATAGTGCAGGGAATTAGAGCCCAAAGTCGGCGCTGGCTGGGTCATGTTATGCAAGTGGACAAAGAAGCTGCAGCAATGAACGAGGTCTGGACTTAGGTGGATACAACTGATGGAGGATGTCTGAACTAGCTTGGTGTTTCCAATTGAAGTCAGTTGTCGGTAAAAGGGAGGACTAGAGTGTTTTGATATGCAAGAGCATATGCATCGCCTAGGCGATTATACGCCGATGAACGATGACGATGATGCTTCTAGGCAATTCCACCTCGTCATCCTCCGTTCAACTGACACAGCTGTGATTTTATATGATGCTCTATCATACCGTGTGCACCCGCAAACACTTCTTTATAAGCCTCGATTACACCTTCCGAGCTCAGCGCACTTCTCGCCGCTTGAATATCGGAGTAAACGTTGAGTCCCCCACATTCATAAAAAAGTTTCCTTACCGCAAGTAAAAAATGCCTTATTTCAAGGAAAAGTTTCCTTTATTTGGCTCTAAAAATATGGATTCTTTCACATAAGTATGTAAAATATTTCACCCAGTTTAAGGAAGGGCTTTTCCCTTACTTTGAGTACTTATTTATATCTTTGTTCTTATAAAAATTTTACTGGCAGCAGGAAATCTCTTACTTATATTGAGGAAACTAAAACTAGGAGTTGTAAATTGGGACTTTTCCAGAAATAAAATTCAAAATTTCAATGTATAATATTTTTATTGGGTCACATGTATTTCATTTGTACTTTAATTATAAATTAAATTTTATCGACTTTATCGAGATTTGGTGGCTTGTTTCGATTAAGTCGATAGAATTTGTAAAAATGTTATCTAATGAAAACCAGACATTGTTTATTTATTTGAATCACCTTACTGTTCCCAACACACACCAATGGAGTCACAAGGGTAAAATTGTCCGATGATGACAAGGATGATGTAGCCGCAAGGGCAGATGATGTCAAGGAACTATTCAGAATGTTCTCTGCTCAAATTGATGTATCCGCAAGGACAGTATTGTTTAATGATGCCAAGGAACTATCCAGAACGACACCCTGACGAGACAAAACACTTCCTAAAATTTCGGGAGACGTATCCAAAGGAAACAAATAACAGCGCTACTTCTCGCATACTCACCTGACCCTTTTGCCACTGCAATAAGATGAGCTCAAAAGCTACTCGCGTCCCACATAATGGAAGGGGTAAAATTTCATTCAAGTATTCTGGTTTCAATTATTTTAAGCCTCCCACTGTAAATCCGCAAGCTGCAATTTATGCAAGACAACTATAGCGTCGGAATTATTGCTTGTATTAAGGAAACTATTACTTGTATTAAGGAAGCTATTACTTGTATTGAGGAAAATATTATTTGTATTGAGGAAAATATTATTTGTATTGAGTAAACTATTACCAGTATTGAGGGAACTTTTACTTTTATTGAGGATACTATTATTGTATTGAGGAAACTATTACATACTTGTATATTCATTAGTATGGCAGTCGAAAAACAAACTGTCAAATAAATTCTTATTAGGCCAATCAAAAAAAAAAAATTGTACCGAACTACCATCCTACGATTAGTGTGATAATACTTACCCATACCCAGACCCTGCAGAATACCAGTCACTTATCCATTATTGAGGCGGCCGCCGTGGTGTAGCGGTTAAGTGTTCGGCCTTCTACACCAAGTCGTGGCGGTTCGATGCCCGGCAAAAATAACATCAAAAATTATTTAGAAAAGGAATTTTTCTAAACGGGGTCGCCCCTCGGCAGTAGTTTGGCAAAACTCTCCGGGTGTATTTCTGCCATGAGAAGCTTCTCAGCAAAAAATTCATTTGCTTTGCAAATGCCGTTCGGAGTCGGCAAAAAACTGTAGGTCCCGCCAACTTGTAGGAAAACTCAAAAGCAACACACCACAAGTTGGAAAGAGAAGCTCGGCTAAAAATCTCGTTAGAGGTTATGATAACCTGTTGGTATCCATTATTGAACCAAATTTTTAAATAAGGCGTAGTTGAGAAAAATTTTAAAATAAAATGTTCTCTAAATAAAGTGTGCTCTTCCACTCAGCCGTTGATCGGACTGCAACCAAAGAAGCAAATGGTGTCTACCACTTCTACCACGTACCACCTTTTTATAGCTCTTTTGACACAAGCTTTGGTTAATAAGTTCAGATTTTAGGGCTATGCAGATGACATACATAGTAACAGGGATGCAGGAGGAAACAATATCGGATCGCAGGCAGCATCAATGAAAGATTGGTATTGGTGCCTTTTACGCGGCGAAAAAGCTGTCTATGTTACTCCGGTTTTACATTTGTCAAGTATTGCTTTCAACTCTGCTGGCGTTCTCTTTTGTGTTTTCTATTCGTGTCTACACTTGTCAATTTTTCTTGAAAGCAATTATGAAACAAAATATGGGGGTACAAGGAGGAGTGAAAGAGATAGCAAGAAAAACTTGAAACGAGTTGACGGTACGCTTTCAAGTGTACTCTTCCCCTCGCTTCTCACCCCCTTCGCCTATGTCGCGGCAGAATTGAATTCAAGACTTGAATAATGTAAAAGGGGTATTAGAGCCATCCCCAGGTGGCTGCCGCATAAGTTTTTCAGCGGGAGCAAAATGCTTAGGAGCAACACTGGACAAAACCTTACATGGAATGCTCAATTGGAGGCTACCATAAATTAAGCAACGAGGGCCTTTTTCGCCTGCACTAGACTTTATGGCAAAACATGGGGTATGTCTGCCAAAATTACGTACTGGTCATTTAATACGGTTGTGAAGCCAATAGCCACCTATGCTTCCCTACTCTGGGGGCCTAAGACTGCGAAAAGAACAGCGGCAACTAATTTAAGTAAGCTGCATCGGCTAGTCTGTGTCGGTATACCAGGTGCAATAAGAACGTCCCCTGCTGATGCTTTAAGTGCCCTTGTGTGCCTTCAAAATATTCCAGATCTAAAAGTCGCAAATTTGACAGGACACATGGAAATTGTCAAGAACTTCATCAATAGTGCTATGTTGTAGTTCAGTGATGCAATAACTCCTACGCTGAGGATCATGCGAAACTTTGAGGTTTCAATCGTAGATCGAGTGCTCTGAGAAGGTAAGGTTAGGTTCAAGTGGATGCCGCAAAGGCACACCTAGGCCAGTATTAAAAGGCCCGTTGTGATGCCACCAACACTAGGAAAGTCAGTTCCGGGCCCCGCCATATGGAAAATCCCTGTATTATCGGGATTTTCCACATGGCAGAATCCCGGAACTGACGCTCCTAAGCCGACACCGTTACTCCTCCTCGAACCATTTAGAAGACATGATGAAGGCACTCAAGTCCTTTATATCCAACTCCGTGACCTGGCGTAGGCTTATCAGGAAGGGAACTCCCAAAAAGCGCATTCTCGCGCTTCTGGGAAACAGGGAACCCATATGCTGAATCCTATTCGGAGATTTGGTACACGGAAGGATCGAAACTGGAAGATGGTGGAACAGGAGCTGGTATCTATTGACCGAATAATAAAAAATCGACAAAAAAAAAACAAAATTATATAATTTTTTAAGTGTGTTTCTTCGTTGCAGTTGTTTTAAATGTGTAAAACAGATGAAAAATATCATGAATAAGATCTAGATAAACAAAACTTAATATTTAATAGACAAACATCTCATAGCAGTACCCAAAGTTATACCTGTTTGAAATATTTCATAAATATCACTTGTGGAAAACCATGCCGTCCAATTTTCCTACAACAAGGCAGTATAAATGTGTTTTCCTATCAAAAAAATACATTTATTTCCTTCTACGCAGTTGTACTTCTTGCGAAAAGATGGCCAAAATTACGAGTTTTCCTATTTTGTTCATAATGTTGTATGTTCTCGAGCACTGTCTTGCCGTTGGAATATTAGGTTGAAACTCTCCCAGACTATTTGTTTTGGCGACAGGTAAAAATGTAAGGGGTGCCTAGATCTGTAAACCTTATTTGATTTTTCGCCTATATAATATGGGCCACCCTAGTAACCACCCTACTATCTTGCAAAACAAGATGCTCTAACAGTATTTCATGATCTGGAACAAGATAATAATAATAAAGTCCATATTTAAGAGCATTGAATGGATGAATTTTCACTGAATAAATGGAAGTAGTGAAGTTTCGGGCCTATACCCAAAAATGGACCAAAATATCTGAATTTGGTATCAAGAGACACCCGTTCACCTCACTCACTAAGGCCGGAAATACATAAAACTTTGCAGGATACTTCGAATTTGATAAATAACCGCGTTGAAGCAACGGACGTAATAGACGTGTCACAATCACTTCCTTGACTTCACGGAATGAAAAATTAATTATCCACTATTTTCACATATGGGATGTTCTCTCTAAATTTTTTTCAAACATAACACAAAAAATTGCTAGACTATTGTCAAAACTTTTTCCAGAACAACAAATTTGTATGCCGCAACTTTGTTGTCAAAGGAAAAGTATGACGGAAAAGTTTTATGTAACTCCACCGCCTATGGAATATGAAAGCGGAAATTAGGGGTTTTGAGCTGTTGAAAAGTTATGAACGAAGAGCCGACTCCCAGGGTACTTCTTCTGCTGAGCAATTTTCTTAATGGCGGTTTCTTCGTAATTAATTAGTTTGCTTTATTAAAAAAAAAAGGACGTGTGGCACTCGGGGACTGCCGCGGTAAAGCTATTGCATATTATAAACTTATGCCAGGCCCGTACGTAGCGGTGGGGGTTTTGAAAGAAAGGAAACAAATTTTTTACGTTTATATGACATGATATGACATCACATGATATGACATCATATGAAATGACATCATATGATCTGACATCATATGATATGACATCATATGATCTCACATCATATGATATGACATCATATGATCTCACATCATATGATATGACATCATATGATCAGACATCATATGATATGACATCACATGATATGACGTCATATGATATAACATCATATGATATGACATCATATCGCTCATTTGCTGCAACATCGTCATAAGTCAAAAAACCCAAATTTTGAGTTAACATCACTAATATATCGGAAATAATATGTTTGATCAAATGGCACAGTGTTATATCAGAAGTTTCAATATTTCACGCAGCATCGCGATAGAATTAATTACTTATCCCATATAAATATACAGCAATTCAAAAACTAAAAATGTGTTTTCTGTAATATCATATTTTTTGAGTTATGACGATGTTGCAGCAAATGAGCGATATGATCTGACATCATATGATATGACATCATATGATCTGACATCATATGATATGACATCACAT
>CAXKVI010000003.1:99670848-99934931 GCA_964058755.1 Campiglossa producta
GAACTCATTCTTAGAATGTACCCTGCAGTCAACTTAACTAGTTTTATACTAATCAAATACCAGTCAGCCAGGCGCCTCAACTAGTTCGAGTTCTGTAATTTTTCCATATTAGCAACTGGTATTTTTAACACGGCGATGTCCTACGAGATGGCAATTGTCCTTCTCTGCATCAGCACCATACCAATTGGCTGACTAGTCAGCCTCTGCATCAGGAATATACCAGTTGATATACTTGTTATTATACACATCAATATCATACCATTTAAGATACTAGTTCGTATATACGTCAGGATCGTACCAGTTGAAAGACTAGTTCATATATGTATCAGAATCATACCAGTTGACAGACTAGTTCATATATGCATCAGAATCATAACAGTTGGCAGACTAGTTCATATATGCATCAGAATCATACCTGTTGACAGACTACTTCTTATTTGCATCAGAATCATACCAGTTGACAGACTAGTTCATATATGCATCAGAATCATACCAATTAACAGACTAGTTAAAAAAATCATCGGAATCATACCAGTTGTCATACTAGTTCATATATGCGTCAGAATCATACCAGTTGATATAGTAGTTCATTTATGCATCAGAATCATACCAGTTCACATACCAGTTCACTTATGCATCATTATCATATCAGTTGACATACTATTTCAAATTTGCATCAGAAATATACCATTTGACATACTAGTTCATATATGCATCAGAATATTACCAGTTGATATACTAGTTCATATATACATACATCAGAATCATACCAGTTGACATACTGCTCAGTCTATGCGGCAGGACATACTAATCATTATGCCCATTCAGATCGTACGACTTGTCATACTAGTCCACGAATTTGACATTCATTCCAGTTGGTATACTAGTCGGTCTATGCACCAGTATCATAGTCAGCCTCTACATCAGCAATATACCAGTTTATTCTTTAGAAAGCAGCGACTATTTGTATTTACCCAAACAAGAAAAAAGAAGCAATTACAAGAGAAAAAGAAAAGCAATCTTCCAACTTATAGTGTGCTGCTTTGATTTTTGTTGGGATTTTCCACATAGTAGTATCCCGGGACTGACACTCCTAAACCGACACCGTTACTCCTCCTCGAACCACTTAGATGACTTTATGAAGGCCATCAAGTCCTTTATGTCCAGTTCAGCGGTCTGGTTTAGGCTATCCAGGAAGGGAACTCCCAAAAAGCGCGTTCTCGCGCCGCTTAAGACCGGGCAGTTGCAGATGAGGTGCTTCACCGTTTCCTCTTCCTCATCATCTTTGCAGCTCCTACAGCATCGTCGGTAGGGCACACCTTCTGCGTGCCTACCAATAAGGCAGTGCCCAGTTAGAACACCTATTAATATGGAGATTTCTCTCCTTCTTAGGCCAGGTTTGTTTGGATGTCCGGCACCTTGGCGATTGTTGCCACATTTCGTTAGCTTGGAGTACACACTCCGTCAAGCCAACGAAAGGTAGCAACAATCCCAAGGGTGCCGGACATCCAAACAAACCTGGCCAAAATGGGATTATAAAAGATCTAGAGGGATCATAAAAGATCTGAATACAGTTACTTCAACAAAAAATACCGTTCAAACAACCAAAATTTGGTCAACTTCAGGATAACAGCACGGGATTGTAGATTTTACCAGTGCCTTTTTTCTGTGTATATACACAAGAAATATAGAAGTTGACATACTAGATCATATATACATCAGCATCATATTTGTATTTAGCCAAACACGAAAAAGCATCTGTGAATTACAAGAGAAAAAAAGAAGCAAACCAAACATTTCAAATAATGTTTGCATAGTACCATGTACTACAATAGATCGTACTAATGGTTGCGGTGTAATAAGGCCTTATAATAATAATGTAGTATGAAATGGAATTTTTCTAAAATAGATTAGGCTTTTTCTGACTACACCTTTTTCAGTTTATATTCAGAAAGTAACAATTTATATTTAGAAAATTACAATTCATATTCAGGATTTCCATTTGATATTCAGAAAAATACAATTGACATTCAGAAAATTACAATTGATATTCAGAAAACTTTCTGAATATAAACTGAAAAAGATGTAGTATAATTTCAACCCGAGATTCATACATACTTGCATACTAGTACGAACCAGGATTTTTGTGACTAGTATGATTTCGCCCAGCAAATTATAGTTGTAGACTAGTATGTTTTCTGATTAGATTGGCATTTATTGGTTTAAGGGTAATCAGCAAAGAACTAGTATAAAAACATCCATAAAATGTATAGTAAACGAGCTAGGTGTCTGCTGAGTAGTTTGGAATTGATTAGTTTGAAGGTATTCAGAAATTAACTGGTATGAATACACCACAAAATGTTTAGGCTTAGAACTATAATGTTGCTGAGTAGTTTGGCATTGACTGGTTTAAAGCTAATCAGAAATGAACTAGTATGAATACACCACAAAATGTATGGTCAATGAACTATATTATTTCCTGAGTAGTTCGACATTGACTGGTTTAAAGGTGATCAGAAATGAACTAGTATGAATACACCACAAAATGTATGGTCAATGAACTATATTATTTGCTGAGTAGTTCGACATTGCCTGATTTAAAGGTGATCAGAAATGAACTAGTATGAATGCACCACAAAATGTATAGTCAATGAACTATATTGTTTGCTGAGTAGTTTGGCCTTGACTGGTTTGAAGCTAATCAGCAATGAACTAGTATAAATACACCACAAAATGTATACTCAATGAACTATATTGTTTGCTGAGTAGTTCGACATTGACTGGTTTAAAGGTGATCAGAAATGAACTAGTATGAATACACCACAAAATGTATGGTCAATGAACTATATTATTTGCTGAGTAGTTTGGCCTTGACTGGTTTGAAGCTAATCAGCAATGAACTAGTATAAATACACCACAAAATGTATACTCAATGAACTATATTGTTTACTGAGTAGTTCGACATTGACTGGTTTAAAGGTGATCAGAAATGAACTAGTATGAATACACCACAAAATGTATGGTCAATGAACTATATTATTTGCTGAGTAGTTCGACATTGCCTGATTTAAAGGTGATCAGAAATGAACTAGTATGAATACACCACAAAATGTATAGTCAATGAACTATATTGTTTGCTGAGTAGTTTGGCCTTGACTGGTTTGAAGCTAATCAGCAATGAACTAGTATAAATACACCACAAAATGTATACTCAATGAACTATATTGTTTGCTGAGTAGTTCGACATTGACTGGTTTAAAGGTGATCAGAAATGAACTAGTATGAATACACCACAAAATGTATGGTCAATGAACTATATTATTTGCTGAGTAGTTCGACATTGACTGGTTTAAAGGTGATCAGAAATGAACTAGTATGAATACACCACAAAATGTATGGTCAATGAACTTTATTATTTGCTGATTAGTTTGGCCTTGACTGGTTTGAAGCTAATCAGCAATGAACTAGTATAAATACACCACAAAATGTATAGTCAATGAACTATATTATTTGCTGAGTAGTTCGACATTGCCTGATTTAAAGGTGATCAGAAATGAACTAGTATGAATACACCACAAAATGTATAGTCATTGAACTATATTGTTTGCTGAGTAGTTTGGCCTTCACTGGTTTGAAGCTAATCAGCAATGAACTAGTATAAATACACCACAAAATGTATAGTCAATGAACTAGAATTTTCGATGAGTAGTTTGGCATTGACTGGTTTTAAAACTAATCAACAATGAACTGGTATGCATATGCCACAAAATGGTTAGTCAATGAACTAGTATGTTTGCTGAGTAGTTCGGAATTTGACTGCAGGGATATCTTAAATTATACGAACCTATTCGTAGAATATGTAATCCATTCATAAACTATACGAACTCATTCGTAGAACATATGAATCCGTTCTTAAATTTTACGAACTTATTCCTAAAACTTCAAAAAATTAAAATTTACTAAAATGCAATTTTATTATAATTTTTATTTATTATTTACAAAAAGTAGAATTTAGGATAATAAATAATATAATGATTATTGATAAAATAATATACATAAACTTAACCGCGATCATCCCGGATGTGTTAGGTAAACGTTTTGCATGAATAGCGCACAAGTTGGTATCTTCGAAAGTCCCACAAAATATGACTCAGATGCTTCTTGCAAAGCACCAATAGCAGCAGATTGGAAAAGTAAATCAGTTTTGAAATCTTAAGCGATTTCATGAACTAAACGCTGGAACGGATGGTCAATTCAGTTGACTTCTGATAACGGCTAATTTCTCGCAAAGCTTCTGTAGGTACCAGGGCGATAACGACGGGGCTTCTTCACACCACTGGTGGAGGTGGAGGGAGCCGATTTACGAGCTGCCTTTGTTGCAAGTTGCTTATGCTGGGTCTTTCCACCGGTTGAGTTTTTGTTTTTTTTTCAATTATTTGGTATATTTTGCTTATGTTTCTCGAATTTTTATTATTGTTTTTTAAATTACAATTTTATTTGTCACGCACGTCTAGCTTTGTCGACGTTTGATTGAACAATATAAGAAAAGTTCTTACATTTCGTGAAAAAGTTCTTAAATTTTAAGAAAAATATTCTTAGATTGTATGGACACTTTTATACGTACGTAATTTCTTAAAATTTAAGAACAAATTCTTAATATTTAAGAAAAAATTCAGCTAAAACAGTTAATGAATGTTAGTTCTTATATTTTAAGAACGAAGTTCTGACATTAATAAAATTTAACGTATTTTTTAATATATAATAAGAAACTTTTCTTAAATTATATGTAATTTTTCTTAGATTCTAAGAAAAAATCAGCGTGAACTTTTATGAAACTTTGTTCGCAAAAAACATGTACGTTTTTGGTTCAGTGTACAAACATGCATTATCTATAAATATTCATATTCATTAATGATAAATTCCAATCAAATTTGGAGGTTCAAGTTTATGATGGATTGCTTGGGTGCAAATTCGTATTCATCTTATTGCTATTCATTTGCTGGATACTGATGAGAGCGGTATTAGATTAAGTAATTTGTTTAGATGAAGAGATGACTCAGGCACTGATTTCGTCTAAGGTTTGGTTAGGTAAAGTTAAGGCTCTTACTGTCCGTTACGATATAACATTGACTAGCTAACGGTGATCTGACTTAATTTTTTTGGGCAAACCCAGATGTATGGCTTGGAATCATGGGCAATGTGGAGAGATGATCCTTGGAGTATTTGGAAGAAAAGTTCTTCGAAAGATTTATGGTCCTTTCCGCGATTCCAACAGCGAATATCGAGGAAATGTAACGAAGAGATGCATGAGCTTTACGCAGATCTGACCATAGTGCAGGGAATTAGAGCCCAAAGTCGGCGCTGGCTGGGTCATGTTATGCAAGTGGACAAAGAAGCTGCAGCAATGAACGAGGTCTGGACTTAGGTGGATACAACTGATGGAGGATGTCTGAACTAGCTTGGTGTTTCCAATTGAAGTCAGTTGTCGGTAAAAGAGAGGACTAGAGTGTTTTGATATGCAAGAGCATATGCATCGCCTAGGCGATTATACGCCGATGAACGATGACGATGATGCTTCTAGGCAATTCCACCTCGTCATCCTCCGTTCAACTGACACAGCTGTGATTTTATATGATGCTCTATCATACCGTGTGCACCCGCAAACACTTCTTTATAAGCCTCGATTACACCTTCCGAGCTCAGCGCACTTCTCGCCGCTTGAATATCGGAGTAAACGTTGAGTCCCCCACATTCATAAAAAAGTTTCCTTACCGCAAGTAAAAAATGCCTTATTTCAAGGAAAAGTTTCCCTTATTTGGCTCTAAAAATATGGATTCTTTCACATAAGTATGTAAAATATTTCACCCAGTTTAAGGAAGGGCTTTTCCCTTACTTTGAGTACTTATTTATATCTTTGTTCTTATAAAAATTTTACTGGCAGCAGGAAATCTCTTACTTATATTGAGGAAACTAAAACTAGGAGTTGTAAATTGGGACTTTTCCAGAAATAGAATTCAAAATTTCAATGTATAATATTTTTATTGGGTCACATGTATTTCATTTGTACTTTAATTATAAATTAAATTTTATCGACTTTATCGAGATTTGGTGGCTTGTTTCGATTAAGTCGATAGAATTTGTAAAAATGTTATCTAATGAAAACCAGACATTGTTTATTTATTTGAATCACCTTACTGTTCCCAACACACACCAATGGAGTCACAAGGGTAAAATTGTCCGATGATGACAAGGATGATGTAGCCGCAAGGGCAGATGATGTCAAGGAACTATTCAGAATGTTCTCTGCTCAAATTGATGTATCCGCAAGGACAGTATTGTTTAATGATGCCAAGGAACTATCCAGAACGACACCATGACGAGACAAAACACTTCCTAAAATTTCGGGAGACGTATCCAAAGGAAACAAATAACAGCGCTACTTCTCGCATACTCACCTGACCCTTTTGCCACTGCAATAAGATGAGCTCAAAAGCTACTCGCGTCCCATATAATGGAAGGGGTAAAATTTCATTCAAGTATTCTGGTTTCAATTATTTTAAGCCTCCCACTGTAAATCCGCAATCTGCAATTTATGCAAGACAACTATAGCGTCGGAATTATTGCTTGTATTAAGGAAACTATTACTTGTATTAAGGAAGCTATTACTTGTATTGAGGAAAATATTATTTGTATTGAGGAAAATATTATTTGTATTGAGTAAACTATTACCAGTATTGAGGGAACTTTTACTTTTATTGAGGATACTATTATTGTATTGAGGTAACTATTACATACTTGTATATTCATTAGTATGGCAGTCGAAAAAAAAACTGTCAAATAAATTCTTATTAGGCCAATCAAAAAAAATAAATTGTACCGAACTACCATCCTACAATTAGTGTGATAATACTTACCCATACCCACACCCTTCAGAATACCAGTCACTTATCCATTATTGAACCAAATTTTTAAATAAGGCGTAGTTGAGAAAAATTCTAAAATAAAATGTTCTCTAAATAAAGTGTGCTCTTCCACTCAGCCGTTGTGTGCTCTTCCACTCAGCCGTTGATCGGACTGCAACCAAAGAAGCAAATGGTGTCTACCACTTCTACCACGTACCACCTTTTTATAGCTCTTTTGACACAAGCTTTGGTTAATAAGTTCAGATTTTAGGGCTATGCAGATGACATACATAGTAACAGGGATGCAGGAGGAAACAATATCGGATCGCAGGCAGCATCAATGAAAGATTGGTATTGGTGCCTTTTACGCGGCGAAAAAGCTGTCTATGTTACTCCGGTTTTACATTTGTCAAGTATTGCTTTCAACTCTGCTGGCGTTCTCTTTTGTGTTTTCTATTCGTGTCTACACTTGTCAATTTTTCTTGAAAGCAATTATGAAACAAAATATGGGGGTACAAGGAGGAGTGAAAGAGATAGCAAGAAAAACTTGAAACGAGTTGACGGTACGCTTTCAAGTGTACTCTTCCCCTCGCTTCTCACCCCCTTCGCCTATGTCGCGGCAGAATTGAATTCAAGACTTGAATAATGTAAAAGGGGTATTAGAGCCATCCCCAGGTGGCTGCCGCATAAGTTTTTCAGCGGGAGCAAAATGCTTAGGAGCAACACTGGACAAAACCTTACATGGAATGCTCAATTGGAGGCTACCATAAATTAAGCAACGAGGGCCTTTTTCGCCTGCACTAGACTTTATGGCAAAACATGGGGTATGTCTGCCAAAATTACGTACTGGTCATTTAATACGGTTGTGAAGCCAATAGCCACCTATGCTTCCCTACTCTGGGGGCCTAAGACTGCGAAAAGAACAGCGGCAACTAATTTAAGTAAGCTGCATCGGCTAGTCTGTGTCGGTATACCAGGTGCAATAAGAACGTCCCCTACTGATGCTTTAAGTGCCCTTGTGTGCCTTCAAAATATTCCAGATCTAAAAGTCGCAAATTTGACAGGACACATGGAAATTGTCAAGAACTTCATCAATAGTGCTATGTTGTAGTTCAGTGATGCAATAACTCCTACGCTGAGGATCATGCGAAACTTTGAGGTTCCAATCGTAGATCGAGTGCTCTGAGAAGGTAAGGTTAGGTTCAAGTGGATGCCGCAAAGGCACACCTAGGCCAGTATTAAAAGGCCCGTTGTGATACCACCAACACTAGGAAAGTCAGTTCCGGGCCCCGCCATATGGAAAATCCCTGTATTATCGGGATTTTCCACATGGCAGAATCCCGGAACTGACGCGCCTAAGCCGACACCGTTACTCCTCCTCGAACCATTTAGAAGACATGATGAAGGCACTCAAGTCCTTTATATCCAACTCCGTGACCTGGCGTAGGCTTATCAGGAAGGGAACTCCCAAAAAGCGCATTCTCGCGCTTCTGGGAAACAGGGAACCCATATGCTGAATCCTATTCGGAGATTTGGTACACGGAAGGATCGAAACTGGAAGATGGTGGAACAGGAGCTGGTATCTATTGACCGAATAATAAAAAATTGACAAAAAAATAAAAAATTATATAATTTTTTAAGTGTGTTTCTTCGTTGCAGTTGTTTTAAATGTGTAAAACAGATGAAAAATATCATGAATAAGATCTAGATAAACAAAACTTAATATTTAATAGACAAACATCTCATAGCAGTACCCAAAGTTATACCTGTTTGAAATATTTCATAAATATCACTTGTGGAAAACCATGCCGTCCAATTTTCCTACAACAAGGCAGTATAAATGTGTTTTCCTATCAAAAAAATACATTTATTTCCTTCTACGCAGTTGTACTTCTTGCGAAAAGATGGCCAAAATTACGAGTTTTCCTATTTTGTTCATAATGTTGTATGTTCTCGAGCACTGTCTTGCCGTTGGAATATTAGGTTGAAACTCTCCCAGACTATTTGTTTTGGCGACAGGTAAAAATGTAAGGGGTGCCTAGATCTGTAAACCTTATTTGATTTTTCGCCTATATAATATGGGCCACCCTAGTAACCACCCTACTATCTTGCAAAACAAGATGCTCTAACAGTATTTCATGATCTGGAACAAGATAATAATAATAAAGTCCATATTTAAGAGCATTGAATGGATGAATTTTCACTGAATAAATGGAAGTAGTGAAGTTTCGGGCCTACACCCAAAAATGGACCAAAATATCTGAATTTGGTATCAAGAGACACCCGTTCACCTCACTCACTAAGGCCGGAAATACATAAAACTTTGCAGGATACTTCGAATTTGATAAATAACCGCGTTGAAGCAACGGACGTAATAGACGTGTCACAATCACTTCCTTGACTTCACGGAATGAAAAATTAATTATCCACTATTTTCACATATGGGATGTTCTCTCTAAATTTTTTTCAAACATAACACAAAAAATTGCTAGACTATGGTCAAAACTTTTTCCAGAACAACAAATTTGTATGCCGCAACTTTGTTGTCAAAGGAAAAGTATGACGGAAAAGTTTTATGTAACTCCCCCGCCTATGGAATATGAAAGCGGAAATTAGGGGTTTTGAGCTGTTGAAAAGTTATGAACGAAGAGCCGACTCCCAGGGTACTTCTTCTGCTGAGCAATTTTCTTAATGGCGGTTTCTTCGTAATTAATTAGTTTGCTTTATTAAAAAAAAAAGGACGTGTGGCACTCGGGGACTGCCGCGGTAAAGCTATTGCATATTATAAACTTATGCCAGGCCCGTACGCAGCGGTGGGGGTTTTGAAAGAAAGGAAACAAATTTTTTACGTTTATATGACATGATATGACATCACATGATATGACATCATATGATATGACATCACATGATATGACGTCATATGATATAACATCATATGATATGACGTCATATCGCTCATTTGCTGCAACATCGTCATAAGTCAAAAAACCCAAATTTTGAGTTAACATCACTAATATATCGGAAATAATATGTTTGATCAACTGGCAAAGTGTTATATCAGAAGTTTCAATATTTCACGCAGCATCGCGATAGAATTAATTACTTATCCCATATAAATATACAGCAATTCAAAAACTAAAAATGTGTTTTCTGTAATATCATATTTTTTGAGTTATGACGATGTTGCAGCAAATGAGCGATATGATCTGACATCATATGATATGACATCATATGATCTGACATCATATGATATGACATCACATGATATGACATCATATGATATGACATCACATGATATGACATCACATGATATGACATCGTTAGATATAACATCACGTGACATGACATCATATGATATGACATCACATGATATGACATCATATGACATGACATCATATGATATGACATCACATGATATGACATCATATGACATGACATCATATGATATGAAATCACATGATATGACATCACATGATATGACATCATATGATATGATATCATATGACATGACATCATATGATATGACATCACATGATATGACATCATATGATATGACATCACATGATATGACATCATATGATATGACATCATAGGATATGACATATGATACGACATCACATGACATCATATGATATGACATCACATGATATGACATTATATGACATGACATCATATGATATGACATCACATGATATGACAGCATATGATCTGACATCATATGATCTGCCATCATATGATATGACATCATATATCATGACAAGATATGATATGATTAGCCCGAAACGGGTTGTGCGCTGGGTTTGGGACCCGCCACGTAAAAAATCTAGTCCAATGAAAAAATCGAAAAAGCCTCGAAGAACCCCCTTTAATGTTGACGACCCGGCAAAACGAAGTAAGGACAATGAGAAGGATATTAGGGAATTTACGTGGAATGTCCGGACCCTTTCTAGGGAGCGTACCGCTGCCCGACTGGTTCATGTCCTCGCGTGCGCAAAGGCTGACATCACCGCCCTGCAGGAAATGCGATGGACGGGGCAAGGAAAGACGGCCATCGGTCCTTGTGACGTATACTACAGTGGCCAGACACGCGGAAAAGCGCGTGGTGTAGGATTTGTGGTGGGAAAGAGACTTCGCCGCCAAGTACTAGCGTTCACTCCTGTGGACGAGCGTCTCGCTGCGATCCGCATCAAGGCGAGGTTTTTCAACATAACATTTATCTGCGCCTATGCGCCGACTGAGGAGACGGACGACGCAGAGAAGGACTCCTACGATAAACTTGAACAAGCCTATGATCGCTGCCCCCTGCATGATATCAAAATCGTGCTCGGCGACTTTAATGCCAAGGTGGGCAAGGAAGGAGTCTTTGGTCCTACAGTTGTAAAATTCAGTCTCCACGACATAACATCCCCCAACGGCACTAGGTTGATTGACTTCGCCGCTTCTCGCAATATGGTCATCAGTAGTACCAGGTTCCAGCATAAGCGAATACACCAAGCTACCTGGCTGTCCCCTGATCAAAGAACAAGAAACCAGATTAATCATGTCATGATCGACGGCAGACACAGCTCCACCGTTCTAGACGTGCGTACCCTACGCGGTCCCAATATCGACTCGGACCATTATCTTGTTGCAGCCAAGATACGCACACGACTCTGTGCAGCGAAGAAAGTACGCACAGTAACGGAAGGAAAGTTTGACGTTGAGAAGCTGCGCATGACACAGACAGCTGATAATTTCTCCACTCGACTCTCACACCTGCTATCGGAGAGCAATCCTCGACCTAACGATGTAACCGAGTAATGGAAGCATATCTCTCACTCATTACGTACCGCCGCTAAAGCCACTATAGGGTTTCGGCGAGCCCGCAAGAACAACTGGTACGATGAGGAATGCACCACAGCTTCGGAGAAAAAGGACGCTGCATACAGGGAGACGTTGCGAACGGGCGCAACCCGCAGTGTATGGCAACGCTATCGTGAGGCGAAGAAGGAAGAGAGACGCCTTTTCAGAAAAAAGAAACGTGAGGCCGAAAGGCGTGAGTGTGAGGAGTTTGAGACGCTGCTGACAGGAACGATCCCCGAAAATTCTATGAAAAGATCCGGCGGATGACGGAAGGTTTAAAGACCGGGGCAAGTTCCTGTAAGGACAATAATGGCGGCCTGGTAACCGACGTCCAGAGTGTCCCTCCTTAGGGAGGGAGCACTTCTCCTCACTGCTAAACTGCGAGGGAGACGTTGAACCCGATACCCCAATCCCTGACGATGGAAAGGTCGTCCCACCACCTGACTATGAAGAAGTGAGGATAGCTATATCCCGGCTCAAAAACAACAAAGCGCCTGGAAAAGACGGACTACCCGCCGAGCTGTTCAAACACGGAGGCGAAGAGCTGGTAAAAAGCATGCATCAGCTCTTATGCAGAATATGGGCAGACGAGTGCATGCCTCCAGATTGGAATTTAAGTGTGAAAGGCGATCCCGCTAACCCCACCAACTACCGCGGAATCAGTCTTCTTAATATCGCATATAAGGTTCTTTCTAGCGTATTGTGTGAAAGACTGCAGCCCACCGTGGACAAACTGATTGGACCTTATCAGTGTGGCTTTAGAACTGGTAAGTCTACCATCGACCAGATTTTCACGATACTCCAAATCCTGGAGAAGACCCATGATAAAAGAATCGATACACACCACCTCTTTGTCGATTTTAAAGCCGCTTTTGACAGCGCAAAAAGGAGTTGCCTGTATACCGCCATGTCTGAGTTTGACTTCCCTGCAAAGCTTATACGGCTTTGCCAAATGACGCTGAGCAATACCAACAGCTTCGTCAGAATCGGGAAGGACCTCTCTGAGCCATTTGAAACCAAACGAGGCTGCAGACAGGGCGACTCCCTTTCGTGCGATTTCTTCAACCTGATGCTGGAGAAGATAATTCGAGCAGCAGAGCTAAACCGCAATGGCACAATCTTCTACAAGAGCGTACAATTGCTGGCGTATGCCGATGATATTGATATCATTGGCCTTAACAACCGCGCCGTAAGCGCTGCCTTCTCTGGGCTGGATAAAGAAGCGAAAAAAGTGGGTCTTGCGGTGAACGAGGACAAGACGAAGTATTGGCTGTCATCAAAGAAAGAATCGGCGCACCTGCGCCTTGGCAGCCATGTCACTGTTGATAGTTACAAATTTGAAACTGTGAACCAGTATCAACACCGAAAATAATATCAGTCTAGAAATCCAGCGGAGAATCACTCTTGCCAACAAGTGCTACTTTGGACTGAGTAGGCAATTGAGAAGTAAAGTCCTCTCTCGAAGAACAAAGATCACGCTCTATAAGTCTCTCATCATACCTGTCCTGATGTATGGCTCAGATTCATGGACAATGTCAAGAGAAGATGAGATGGCCCTTGGAGTATTTGAGAGAAAAGTTCTCCGGAAGATTTATGGTCCTTCCCGTGATGCCAACGGCGAGTATCGAAGGAAATTTAACGTTGAGCTGTACGAGCTCTACGCAGATCTGACCATAGTCCAGCGAATTAAAGCCCAAAGACTCCGCTGGCTGGGTCATGTTATGCGAATGGAAAAAGAAGCTCCAGCACAGAAGTTTTTACTATCGACACCCGAATTCGGCAGCAGAGGAAGGGCGAGGCCTCGACTGAGATGGAAACAACAGGTGGAGGATGACTTGTACTCCCTTGGGGTTTCCAATTGGCGTCAGTTATCGCTAAAAAGGAATGACTGGCGTGCTTTGATACCAAACGGCCAAAATCGCCTAGGCGCACAGTGAATCGAATAGAACAGGCTAGCTGGACAAAATTTATGGGATTTTCGGACTTAAATGACTGTATCCAAGTATATAGTGCACATTATTGTATATGTATTTGCATTAGGGTGGGCTAAAAAAAAATCCAGTTTCCATGGTTTTTGGACTGGTATACGGAAATTCGAATTTTAAGTAGAAATGAAGTCCAAGGACAAAAATGGGTGGATAATATACATATGTACTAGGGTGGGCCAGAAACAAAAAATCGATTTTTCAACTTACTAAAATAAAAAATATAAAAGCTTTTAGTTAAATACAAAAATTAGTTCATTAAATATAATGCAAGTTTATTTTCGTTGAAATAACTCATTCTATGTTAACATTAAATTAAAAATACTTCATAGATATCATTATTGCTAAAAGTAATATAAATTAAAATGTAAATAAGTCTTAATCACTATCAGTACTTTCCACATCTGAACAATTATTAACAGTACCAGCACCACTAGTCGTATTATTTGCTGGCAATAGTAAAAGATCTAAAACCTCAGGTGGAAGACAACCAGTCCTTTTTTTTGGAAGTTCCCGGTGGCTGTTAAATAGAGGATCAGATGTGATAAATAACATGTTAAGCAAGTCTCTATTTGTAGTGCTACGTGATGTCTTTTGTGTATGGTGTTCTCGAAATCTTCTGCAATCTTTATGACGAGCTTCTTGGGCTTCCTCAGAAAGTTGACCGATTGGCAGAAGAGCCGATTTGATAACTTCGGCACTGTGGATGAGAATTTTGTGCACAGTGACAGGCATGTAATACCATGAATAGAGACTCAGATAAAGGTGTCTTGTTTCGTTTGCAAACTTTTCAAATTTTTCGATGTTAATATCATAGCCAGATGATAATGCCCTAAGAAGAGTATAAAATTTGTTTATCAAGCTCACATCTAACCCTGTAATTTCTGCACTTTTAACCGAATTTTTAAAAAAATTTCGTGCTGTGTTGCCGTCATTAGAGTTTCCATATCCTGGCTTTGGCTTATCTACTATCAAGCCCATTTCACTTTTAAATTTTTCCTTAATCTCAGACGAACGCTCTTTCAATGTATTCTTATCAGCTACGTCCCGCACTTGCCACTTTTTGATATCTATACGATAACTAATGTGAAGTAAACACTCGAAAGTGCGAATCCAGGCATGAAGGGTAGATAAGCCAAAACCAAGATGGTTTCTGTTTGCTAAAAATGTCCTCTTCTCATCATTCATTACTGCTGGGGTTGCTCCACAAATATAGCATTTTTGAGACGAAGACGTTTCTGTTAGGGCGTTGCATATCTTACCGTCAACCATGGTAAGCAATAGATCATGGTTAACAGAAACTTCCCTCTCAAAAATACTTACTTTTGTGGGTTGTAACTCTTCTATTTCCTTCATAACTTCGTTCGTTTCCGAGATTGTGAATGCTGTTGTTTCTTTCGAGAAAATAAATTTTATTGGGCGGCATAACATAGTGGATGATGGACGAGGGTTCTGCCATGCAACAATGCCACTTTCGGTAACTAGTCGGAGAGGTACAAACGAAAATACGAACAGAAACTCGTCACTTTGGTCACTTTTTTCAAACTTTTGTTTGTATGTGCTATGACCTGAACTACCATCACAACCCCACTTACTATAGAGAGTGAATGATGCGCAAGAGGACAGATTTTTAAAAATGTCAACCTGAGAAGCAAATAAACGCTCAATGGTCTTATTTAGGATGGCCTGTAGTTCAACTTTGGCTCCACTTTCGTTGACAGTAATCTTGTTTTCAGGAGTATAGCAATCCTTTTTAGCTTTTTGTAGACTATAATACGAAGGGTATACTTCATGCCCCGCTTTAAGATTCCACTTTCGAGTTGTTTTATATGAATGGCTTGTGCACTTTGCCTCCACATAATATGCCAACGCTTCCTCTTTTGTCAAACATCTCTGCTTAGGTTTGCCTAACCCACATTTTTTGGGATTGATTCTAGCGCTCTTAATACCTGATGCTACGTTTCTAAGTCCAGATTTTCGCGCAGATATTTCGGCTGCGCTTATTAGCTCCGCTGTGCTCCGTGTGGTAACCAAGTCCTCCACTTTCCTTTTTTTGGTTTTTGAACAAGAGTTGTCGAACTCCTTTTGAGGCCGCCCAGATACTCTTCCAGATGATGTAGAAGGTTGCTCTTCGTGAGTAGTGAAACGAAATTCCAAATCTACTTCCATCCATTCCTTATACTTCGTTAAAAAGCGCTCTTTGCATTTCGCAGTTTTCTTCCATTTCTGCTGAACTTTAAACGAAAACATTCGTAGAATTTGTTTTAACTCCTTTTCTGAGTTTTTGGATACCGCAGATAGATTAAATTTTGTGCTTAAAAAGTCATATAGTGCTCTTATTTTGCAGTTTTTATCGTGTTTTAAACATTCATCAAAAAGTTCATTTTTTTTAATCAAGAAGGAATAAGCTAGAAAAAAAAAAAAAATTGTTGGACCGATATGTGCCGAACAAAATTGGTATATTTAGAGGCTTCAGAGCCATGGCTATGATTTACAAAAATTTCAGACTGGAAGCTAGTGAAATACTACTACTTTTTCTCTAACAAATGTGAAAATTTGCAAAAAAAATATAAAATTTCAAATTTTGGCGTGTTTTTTACAACAACAACATGGTCTAAATAAAAAACTTTATATCATATAAATAGTACTCACTGTTTACCACCACATCCATTTTAAATTACGCGAAAGAACAACGCAGTAATAAAGTTATATGAAAAACTGTCAGAGGTCCAGAATTATAAATTTAGGCAAATCAAAACACGTTTTTCTGAGATTATCAGCTAATTACATCCACATCAGCAAATATTAACTAATTTTTTTTTTTACTCGTGATATTTGGACTATTAGCTGTCATCTACAATATATTTTTATTTAAAATTCAAAGGTCACTTTTGTCCAGCTAGCTTGTTCTATTCGATTCACTGTGAGGCGGTTAAGCGTCATTATGACGCAAGCCAAGATTAGATTAGATATGATATGACATCATATGATATGATAACAAATGACATGACATCATATGATATGACATCATATAATGTGATGTCACATCATATGATATGACATCACATGTTATGACATCACATGATATGAATTCATATGATATGACATCATGGGATATGACATCATATCACATGACATCACATGATATGGCATCATATGATATCACATCACGTGATATGACATCATATGATGTGACATCACATGATATGACTTCATATGATATGACATCATAGGATATGACATCATATGATACGACATCACATGACATCATATCATATGACATCACATGATATGACATCATATGACATGACATCACATGATATGACATCATATGATATAACATCACGTGATATGACATCATATGATCAGACATCATATGATATGACATCATATGATATGCCATCATATGTCATGACATGATATGATATGACATCATATGATATGATATCAAATGACATGACATCATATGATATGACATCACATGATATGACATCATATGATATGACATCACATGATATGACATCATATGATATGACATCACATGATATGACATCATATGATAAAACATCATGGGTTATGACATCACATAATATGACATCATATGATATGACATCATATGATATGACATCGTATGATCTGACATCATATGATATGACATCACATGATATGACATCATATGATATAACTTTAACTTTAACTTTAACTTTAACTTTAACTTTAACTTTAACTTTAACTTTAACTTTAACTTTAACTTTAACTTTAACTTTAACTTTAACTTTAACTTTAACTTTAACTTTAACTTTAACTTTAACTTTAACTTTAACTTTAACTTTAACTTTAACTTTAACTTTAACTTTAACTTTAACTTTAACTTTAACTTTAACTTTAACTTTAACTTTAACTTTAACTTTAACTTTAACTTTAACTTTAACTTTAACTTTAACTTTAACTTTAACTTTAACTTTAACTTTAACTTTAACTTTAACTTTAACTTTAACTTTAACTTTAACTTTAACTTTAACTTTAACTTTAACTTTAACTTTAACTTTAACTTTAACTTTAACTTTAACTTTAACTTTAACTTTAACTTTAACTTTAACTTTAACTTTAACTTTAACTTTAACTTTAACTTTAACTTTAACTTTAACTTTAACTTTAACTTTAACTTTAACTTTAACTTTAACTTTAACTTTAACTTTAACTTTAACTTTAACTTTAACTTTAACTTTAACTTTAACTTTAACTTTAACTTTAACTTTAACTTTAACTTTAACTTTAACTTTAACTTTAACTTTAACTTTAACTTTAACTTTAACTTTAACTTTAACTTTAACTTTAACTTTAACTTTAACTTTAACTTTAACTTTAACTTTAACTTTAACTTTAACTTTAACTTTAACTTTAACTTTAACTTTAACTTTAACTTTAACTTTAACTTTAACTTTAACTTTAACTTTAACTTTAACTTTAACTTTAACTTTAACTTTAACTTTAACTTTAACTTTAACTTTAACTTTAACTTTAACTTTAACTTTAACTTTAACTTTAACTTTAACTTTAACTTTAACTTTAACTTTAACTTTAACTTTAACTTTAACTTTAACTTTAACTTTAACTTTAACTTTAACTTTAACTTTAACTTTAACTTTAACTTTAACTTTAACTTTAACTTTAACTTTAACTTTAACTTTAACTTTAACTTTAACTTTAACTTTAACTTTAACTTTAACTTTAACTTTAACTTTAACTTTAACTTTAACTTTAACTTTAACTTTAACTTTAACTTTAACTTTAACTTTAACTTTAACTTTAACTTTAACTTTAACTTTAACTTTAACTTTAACTTTAACTTTAACTTTAACTTTAACTTTAACTTTAACTTTAACTTTAACTTTAACTTTAACTTTAACTTTAACTTTAACTTTAACTTTAACTTTAACTTTAACTTTAACTTTAACTTTAACTTTAACTTTAACTTTAACTTTAACTTTAACTTTAACTTTAACTTTAACTTTAACTTTAACTTTAACTTTAACTTTAACTTTAACTTTAGGTTAGGTTCAAGTGGCTGCCGCAGAGGCACACTTAGGCCAGTTTTGAAAGGCCCGTTGTGATACCACCAACACAAGGAAAGTCAGTCCCGGGACCCAGCCATATGGAAAATCCCTGAGTTGTTGGGATTTTCCACATAGCAGAATCCCGGGACTGACACTCCTAAACCGACACCGTTACTCCTCCTCGAACCACTTAGATGACTTTATGAAGCCCATCAAGTCCTTTATGTCCAGTTCCGCGATCTGGCTTAGGCTATCCAGGAACGGAACTCCCAAAAAGCGCGTTCTCGCGCCGCTTAAAGCCGGACAGTTGCAGATGAGGTGATCCACTGTTTCCTCCTCCTCATCATCTTTGCAACTCCTGCAGCATCGTCGGTAGGGCACACCTAGCCTTTCTGCATGCCTACCAATGAGGCAGTGACCGGTTAATACCCCTATCAATATGCAGATTTCCCTCCTAGTTAGGGCATAAATGCGTCTAGACCTTTTAAGATCCCATTTTGGCCAGGTTTGTTTCGATATGCGACACCCTGGGGATTGCAGCCATCCTTCGTTGGCTTGACGGAGTGTGTGCTCCTTCAGCATTAGTTTGCATGTGGCAAACGGCATACCTAAGCGCTCTTTATCCTGAAGAACCTGCTTGGTCGTGCCCTGCCTGGCAAGCTCGTCTGCCTTACAGTTTCCCTCAATGTCCCTATGTCCCGGGACCCATATGAGGCTTACGCGGTTCTGTTGGGCCATCTCCTGAAGAGATCGACGACAGCTGAGCGTCAGTTCAGAGTTGAACGTGTATGAGCCAAGGGATTTGATGGCCGCTTGGCTATCGCTGAAAATAGCGATATCTTCTGCGATAACACGTTTGCTTAACCAGGCCGCGGCGTCCAGGATTGCCGAGACTTCCGCCTGGAAGACGCTACAATGATCAGGTAGTCTGAAGGAGAGCTCAAGGTCCAAATCCCTTGAATAAACGCCTCCTCCAACTCTGCCGTCCAACTTCGAGCCGTCGGTGTATATGGAAGTGCCACCATTTGTTCCGGGACACCAATCCGTCCTCTCCCAGTCTTCTCTGCTGGGAATGTTTATTTTGAAACAGCTATCCCCGACTGTAGTAGTCGCACAACGATCTGTGCTTAGAGGGAGAAAGCTGTAAGATTCCAGAATACTGGAGTGTCCAATAGTACCCGCAGCCCAACTGGAGGTTTCTCTTAGGCGCAGAGCTGATGCCGCCGCTGACCGAAACCCTTCCAGATCAAGTGGCAAAATGCCCAGAATGACCTGGAGGGCTTCGTTGGGCGTTGTCCTTAGCGCACCGCTTATACAGATCATATTGGATCTATGGACTTTCCGCAACAGATTCAGGTATGTTGCCTTGCTCAGCGCAGGCCACCATACGACGACTCCATAAAGCATGATTGGGCGAATGATGGCCGTGTAGATCCAACTGCATACTCTAGGGCTGAGCCCCCATTTTTTGCCAATGGCTCTTTTGCAGGTGTAAAGAGCGATGCAAGCTTTCTTCTGGCGCTGAAGAACATTCTCCTTCCAATTCAATTTCCTGTCCAGAACTATGCCTAGAAACTTGGCCTTATCCGACAAGCCCAGGCGCGTGCCATCTAGTTCTGGTAGGCTTAGTGGCGGTATTTTGTACCGGTTGGTGAACAGGACAAGTTCCACCTTCCCTGGGTTGATACTAAGTCCGCAGCGAGAGGACCACGTCGAAACTTCTCGCAGTGCTACTTGCATCAGGTCACACAGAGTTTGTGGGAACTTGCCTCTGAATGCAATAGCTAAATCGTCTGCATATGCCACTATCTTCCCGCCCCCCCAGCTTGTGTCACGTAGCAACGAGTTGACTGTGAGGTTCCATAAAAGCGGGGAAAGAACACCACCCTGGGGTGTTCCCCTTGTGACATAGCGTGATAACTCAACCGTACCAAGTGAAGAAGCTATTTTCCTTCCCATTAAAAGTTGGTCAATTAAACCAGTTAGAGGTCTATCTACGCCCAGATTAGTTAGAGCGGAGTTGATAGCCTCCGGGCTTATATTGTTGAAAGCCCCCTCAATGTCTAGGAGGGCCACGAGACAGTAGTCCTTTTCACACAGCGATTTCTCAATGACAGACACTAGGCTGTGCAGAGCGGTTTCTGTTGATTTACCCTTGGTGTATGCATGCTGATAGCTAGAGATAAGGTTGCTATCAATAGTCGTTAAGAGGTAGTCGCTTAATATCCTCTCAAAGGTTTTTAGTACAAAGGACGAGAGACTGATCGGTCTGTAGTCTTTTGGCTCGTAGTGGGATGCCTTCCCCGCCTTAGGGATAAACACTACCGTGGCGCTTCTCCAGGAGCCCGGAATGTGGTTGAGAGCCAGGCAGGCTGTGAAGAGAAATACCAGCCATTTAGCTGATGTCTCCAACGTGTTTATAAGCTGCGCGGGGATAATCCCGTCCGGCCCGGCAGCCTTATACGGTTCAAAGCTCTTAACTGCCCACCTTACTCTTTCCTCAGTGATGGGTATATTTACTGCCAGGTTTGTTGCAGGTGCTAGTGGTGCATCATGCAGATTCCCCGGAAAATGTGTATTCAAGAGCAGCTCAAGGGTTTCCTCTTCCGTGCTGGTCCAGGATCCGTCAGGCTTTCGCAAATAGCTGATGGTTGTTTGACTTTTCGAGAGGACTCGTCTAAGTCTCGCTGTGTCGTCGACCTTTTCGACGCCAGTGCAGAAATTTCTCCACGAGGTTCTCTTCGCCTGTCTCAGAGCTTTTTTATAGGCCCTTAGTTTAGCTTTATATTCGTGCCAATGAGGCTCAGAGCCGAAGCTCCTGGCCTTGTTAAATTGTTTCCGGCATGATATTCGGAGCGAGTCCAAATCGTAGGACCACCAATGTGGCCTGTGTTTACCGCGTGGTTTTGGCACTGGACAAGCCTGTCCTAGAGCATTTGAGAGCGCCGATGTAAATGTAGTAACAAGATCCTCCAGCTCCTCTACTGATGAGGGGGCTTGTGAGGGCAGTACTGGGAGGTCTCTGTCTAATATTTCATTGTGTAACTGCCAATCAGTGTTACGTGGATTGCGCTTCATGATTGGTTGTTCTACAATAAAGTCTAAAACCATTTCTATGTAACGGTGGTCGGAGAAAGAATGTTCTTCCAGAACCCGCCATTTTCTGACCCACTCATAAGCGCCTTCACTACAGAGAGTGAGGTCTATGACCTCCCTGCGGGTCTTAGTGATAAAAGTAGGCTCATTACCCACGTTGCAAATCACCAGGTTGGTTGTTAAGAGGTAATCAAACAGAGACTCGCCCCTGGCATTGATGTCGGAGCTCCCCCATTGGACATGGTGAGCATTAGCGTCCGCTCCAATAATAAGATTACCCGTGCAGAAATTTGACACCAGGTCTTTCACCTCCATTTGTGGTGGGGGTTCTTCGGCGTCGTAGGGCATATAGACCGACGCTACCGTCAGGCGGGTGCTGTCGACCGTTAGACTGATAGCGGTAATATCACCATTGGTGTAGTTAGGTAGGAGAAAGGAGTTCAACTCAGACTTGACCAAAATACACGTTCTGACTTTGCTCTCCTCGCTGGCTCGAATGAGCTTGAAGCCCTTAGTCCCCAATCCGCAGATTCTCGAGCTATTGACCCAGGGTTCTTGGATGAGGACCACATCCACGTCGCCTTTAGAAAGACGACTACTTAAAGCAGCCGAAGCTACTTTAGATTTGTGCAGATTAATCTGAAGCACCACCAACATGAGAGCGCACAGACTTCCCTGCCGTCCCCATATCGTCGAGGTTTGCCCCATCCCGGAGGTTGCCTATCAACGACGAGTTGTTCCGATTAACTGCCCGATATGGCGTTGCAGGAGTCTTGCTGTCTGTAGCGTTAGATGTTAATCGCTCAGCGTTGGCTGCTACCACCGTGACGTCGAGGGCTTCCTCGTCCTGTAGGCTGTCCTCCATCTCCGAGTTGTTCACAGCACTATCGCCAAGGGACGTGGCGGATAACATGCTTTCCGCATCGGAATCCTCCACTTCCTCTTCTGGTAATTCGTTTTCCGGTTCCCCCGGAGCAGCCGAGAAGGCAGCGCGCTGAGCATCACCACGATATACGTGGATAACGATCTGGCCTACGCTGTAGTGTACTAAGCCATTGCACCTTTTGAGGGGCTCGATTGACTCTTTATTCATGGTGAACACCACCTGTCTGTCGGGCCCTACCGCATCCCCGACCAGATTGACACTCCAGTCATGCGTTGGCAGGGACGGATTCATTAGCCGTAGCATCCCGAGAATTCTCTCGGGTTCGTCAGGGATGGCCGGAATCCACGCCCTTGCCCTTGGACGAGCTGGAATGTCCTTCCAGTCGACGACCTCTATCTTTGCGCCCTTGTAGACTTCACCCAGCTTAGCAGCTGCTGCCTTGTACAGTGCTACGGTTTTTGCATCCTCGCATGCGAGTAATTTAATCTGACCCTGGTGCCAACCCGCATCCGTTACTCGCGCCGAACTACCCGGAAACTCTGGAGCAACATTGAGAAGAATGTTGCCGAGTTCATTTCGCACGTAACGCCACCGGTCCTTAGGGATGGCCAGGCGGTCATTGCCTCGGTCAAGGACGCCTATAAGGATCCTGTCCTTGGTTACCTCAGCAAAGCTTAGTTTGCCCGCTCCAGGGGTATTCTGATGCCGCTTGGGAGGGGGATTCAACTCCAGGTCCGATCTCTGGCGCTTGAAAGGGTTAACTTTTAACCTCTTTGGCATGTAAGAATTTTGGAAATCCGGTATCACAGCTTTCGCTAGCTCTACCGATTTACTGGAATTCGGCGACAGCGATTCCTGCGGTACCCCTTCATACCTCTTCAGGATCTTTGCAGCCAATCTTTTCTCGTGGTATGTGAAGCGGCGGGGAGATGTCTCCTGGGAGTGCGGACCCGTAGTTGCCATCGCGGTCGCTCTCCTTGCCGAAATCTCAGTTGCAGCTTCCTTCTCCTTCGAAACTCCGAGGCCAGGTCGTGAGACCGCTGCCACAGACGTAAAGATACTGGTTTTCATATCAGCGGTTGATGGGAGTTTAGCATCTGCCGTTGTCCGCTTAGTTGCGTTGGCAACCGCACTGGTGCTAGCTCCCATCAAGTCAATCTTAGTCGATAGAGGGTTGGTTGACCGACTCGTAGTTGCCATCGCTGTCGATCCCCCCCTTGATTGTGGAATGGAGGTTGTCCTCCGGCGTTGTTGTTGCTTTCTCGCCTGTTCCTCCATAGCTCTCCTTTGCTGAGGAGTGAAATTTGGCGTTGTTTGTTTTTTAGGTTTATCGTTTTTATTTGGATAATTTGAGTTCATCTTGTTCGTACGACCCATCGCCGGACACGGCCAGCTTAGGGTCAAGGGAAGAGTAGGGGAAAATGTGTCGTCCGCCGCGGCAGAGCCCCGTACCGCGTTAAGCCATGCTTACTCTCTGAGGCGACCCGGTATCAGAGAGGCTCCGTTCAAATACAGCCACGATTTGCCTCCCGGCTGCAAACGTCCAATGGGCACGGTTTCGCATAACACCCTGGATTGGGAGGGGGAAGATCTTTGTCGTCGCGCCAGAGAGGCTAGGCTGCTCTCGTGATAAGTGCCGTACGGAGCTATGATCACAAGGGCAGCGTAGCCCTGTGGCTATCGACTTAGGCCCTCGTACCGCGGCAAGGTATCCACCCTTCACGAGGGAACTTTAACTTTAACTTTAACTTTAACTTTAACTTTAACTTTAACTTTAACTTTAACTTTAACTTTAACTTTAACTATAACTTTAACTTTAACTTTAACTTTAACTTTAACTTTAACTTTAACTTTAACTTTAACTTTAACTTTAACTTTAACTTTAACTTTAACTTTAACTTTAACTTTAACTTTAACTTTAACTTTAACTTTAACGTTAACTTTAACTTTAACTTTAACTTTAACTTTAACTTTAACTTTAACTTTAACTTTAACTTTAACTTTAACTTTAACTTTAACTTTAACTTTAACTTTGACTTTAACTTTAACTTTAACTTTAACTTTAACTTTAACTTTAACTTTAACTTTAACTTTAACTTTAACTTTAACTTTAACTTTAACTTTAACTTTAACTTTAACTTTAACTTTAACTTTAATTTTAACTTTAACTTTAACTTTAACTTTAACTTTAACTTTAACTTTAACTTTAACTTTAACTTTAACTTTAACTTTAACTTTAACTTTAACTTTAACTTTAACTTTAACTTTAACTTTAACTTTAACTTTACTTTAACTTTAACTTTAACCTTAACCTTAACCTTAAACTTAACCTTAACCTTAACCTTAACCTTAACCTTAACCTTAACCTTAACCTTAATCTTAACCTTAACCTTAACCTTAACCTTAACCTTAACCTTAACCTTAACCTTAACCTTAACCTTAACCTTAACCTTAACCTTAACCTTAACCTTAACCTTAACCTTAACCTTAACCTTAACCTTAACCTTAACCTTAACCTTAACCTTAACCTTAACCTTAACCTTAACCTTAACCTTAACCTTAACCTTAACCTTAACCTTAACCTTAACCTTAACCTTAACCTTAACCTTAACCTTAACCTTAACCTTAACCTTAACCTTAACCTTAACCTTAACCTTAACCTTAACCTTAACCTTAACCTTAACCTTAACCTTAACCTTAACCTTAACCTTAACCTTAACCTTAACCTTAACCTTAACCTTAACCTTAACCTTAACCTTAACCTTAACCTTAACCTTAACCTTAACCTTAACCTTAACCTTAACCTTAACCTTAACCTTAACCTTAACCTTAACCTTAACCTTAACCTTAACCTTAACCTTAACCTTAACCTTAACCTTAACCTTAACCTTAACCTTAACCTTAACCTTAACCTTAACCTTAACCTTAACCTTAACCTGAACCTTAACCTTAACCTTAACCTTAACCTTAGCCTTAACCTTAACCTTAACCTTAACCTTAACCTTAACCTTAACCTTAACCTTAACCTTAACCTTAACCTTAACCTTAACCTTAACCTTAACCTTAACCTTAACCTTAACCTTAACCTTAACCTTAACCTTAACCTTAACCTTAACCTTAACCTTAACCTTAACCTTAACCTTAACCTTAACCTTAACCTTAACCTTAACCTTAACCTTAACCTTAACCTTAACCTTAACCTTAACCTTAACCTTAACCTTAACTTTAACTTTAACTTTAACCTTAACTTTATGATAGAGATCCAATTTTATGTATTCGGCCTGTTGCTAACACCGAACCTTTTCGATCCTTTTCGAACCTTTTATCCGTTCCGGTTTTTTTTTTTAGGTGCCAAGCCCGCGATAAAATCTATGCAATAGCTTAAAAACAAAAACATTTTAAAGAAAACAATTGAAAAAGGACATTAAGTAAACTTTTGAACGGATGGAAAAACTTAATTTCCACATCGAAACCCTGTTCGGATATGTTGGCCCAGTTTACGGTGGGGCCTCGAAACTGATCTATTAGTGAATAAATGCCAGTATTTGAGTTGAAACAAAAATCTACCACTTATTTATAGTATCACCAAATAAAATATTTAAGTCCGGACACTGCCTTAGATGTATTGGGGATGCCATAGTTCCAAAACCAGTCGACTGACTCTCTTGTATCTTCGACGTGGTAAATTTACCTTTTTTTTTGTTATATTTCCAGGTCTATCAGATACCAAACTTCATGAGGTCTATCTAGACAATTTCGAAATAAAACTCAGTTGGATGGTGGATTGGTATAAGCAAGAAGTCCTCTTTCATATACAAAATGCGTTTAATGAAAAACATCGCTGGTTCTATTTGGGCTTCTCGAAACGTGGCGAAATGGGGGATGCTGATATTTGTTTCTTTGAGAATCAGAATGGATTTTTTAATATTGTAACTGACACCTACACTAGTCCAGATGGAAAATTTGTACATAAAGATTATCAACAAGATTGCGATCTATTTAAAATGGATGAATATACGTTAGCGTTCAAGAGGAAATTCGATACGTGTGATCCGTTGGATTTGAGAATGCATGTAAGTATAAAAAAATTTGGGAAAGTGTCGTTTTTTGAAGCGTGAAATCGTCTGCTTTGCTTTCCACTTACGACAGGAAGGCACCATGTATATTATTTGGGCACGGGGAGAAACCCCATTGGCTTTGGAAGATTATCAATTCCTCCTACCAAATGTTTCATCACACGAATCGGGAATTAAGATGATGCAATTACTTCGAGCCGATAAAATTCTCATTCCAGAAACGTAAGTACCTCCTAACCTAATCTTACTAAGAAGCAAACTAAATTCATTTTTCATACAGAAATTTAAAAACAATTCAAGTCACTTTGGAAAATGTGACCGTTCCCGGTAAGGAGACAACATATTGGTGTCACATACAAAAATTGGACGACTCTTTCGTAACGAAACAGCATATAGTACAATTTGAACCGTTAATTACCTCTCCGGATCTGGTGCATCATCTTGAAGTATTTCATTGTGAAACCGATGCTAAAGTTGAAATGCCGTTATATAACGGTGATTGTGAAAAGATGCCAATAGAAGCTAAGGTATGCTCTAAAGTTATAGCTCTATGGGCGATGGGCGCAAGCACCTTCACATATCCCCCGGAAACTGGTTTACCAATCGGTGGAAAGGACTACAATCCGTTTATTCGACTGGAAGTCCATTTTAATAATCCGGAAATGATTAAAGGTGAGATAATAATAGAAGCTGAGGGTGATTTTGGATCCATCAGATATCCTTATATACACTTTGTGCGTAATATTCATCGTAGAAGGGCAGGAAGGCGTGGCTCTTCCCATACGAACGGGATTCACCTAGGGATAGGCGTAGGCATAGAGATAGAGATAGAGATAGCTACAGGTGGATACGGATAGGAAGATGAAAAAGAAGAAGAAAAAAACAAAGATATCAAATCGGAAAGGCTAAAGAGAACAATGAAACATAGAATAGTAAAGACCCAGCAGTTCTACGGTGGCAAGATATCCGCTTGAACCTTCAATTTCTCATGCCCCTGCTACCCTATCCTTTATCAAGCCCTAAATCTATAGAAAATGGGCAATTATATTATTTTTATGACGCAACATGCCATGATTTTTCGATAAATTTTGACAAAATTAAAATTATTTTTATTTCAAATAAAATTCCAAAATAAAAAATTGAGAAAAATATTGAAAACAAAAAGAAGTCGGTGTGAGAAAAAAGAAAGCATTCAAATAAATATATATAGTTATGTTTGTACATGAAATTTATTGAAGCTTTTTCTGCATGAATGTTACAAAAAGGTTAGCCTCATTAACATTAATCCTAGTATCGGTCAGGTTGCCCCAAAGAAAAATTTTTGGGTGTGATAATTGGTAGGGCTTATAATCTGCAGTGTGTGGTAGGTTGCCCTAAAGTCCCTCCTTTTGGGTATGATAATTCTCAAGGCCTATAGTCTGCAGTGTGTGGCAGGTTGCCCTAAAGTGCCTCCTTTTGGGTGTGATAATTCTCAAGGCCTATAGTCTGCAGTGTGTGGCAGGATGCCCTTCGCGGGCATGACATGCACAGTGCCAACAATGCCTAATAAAATAGAACAAAAGTCATAAGATATCTCTATAGATTTTCTTCAAGAAGATGTGCTTCTTATTATTGTAGAGACCGTCTTTTTAATTTTATTAAGAAGATTTTCTTTTTAATATTTTAAATGAAAAATAAAATGATATCGCCCTCACCGAGAATCGAACTTACAATTTTCGGAATGATAAACCCAGCTGTTAACCATCAGGCCATCGCTCACTTTTGATTGCCAGCTTCTAATTACCGATATGTGTAGAGTTGTTAATGTTTTAAAGGAAAATCTTATAAATATATTTAAGAAGATTTCTTTTTAACATTTCTAATTAGGAAAAAAAGAGAGAGAATCGAACTTACAATTTTTCGATTTCTAAACCCAGCTGCTAACCATCCGGCCATCGTATACTAATAATTGCCAGCGTCTAACTACACCTTTGTACTAAATGTATAGTTTTTTTAATAAGAATTTCTTCTTAAAACCAAAAAGATTTCCCTACAGTTTTTTCTTCGTTTGCACCGTTGCGACTACCCCTTTGCCCAAAAGCTGATCCTGAAGACAATCTTATTAATTTTATTAGGCATTTTTGGCTCTGTGTGCTTATGTTAAAAGGGCGTAGAAAATACATTGATTGTGGTCAGGCGAGGGACTAGTCCCCGTCACAGCGAGTATGAGAAATATCAAGCCTAGTGGCATACCTGCGAAACTACAGGGAAATAGATGAGGTGCAGGAGCGTGAATTTTTTAACAGAACAACGTTTTCCAAGCCCTCTAGTATTTTATAAGTTAAATTACAATATAAATTTCCTTTTCAACTTTTTAAGATCGCATTGACAGTTCAGGCATGAGGATTAAACTGGCTTCGAAGCTTAGACAATTCGATGCTGGAGTAATGGAATTGGGATTGGAATACACTGATAAAATGGCAATACCACCAGGACAAGTAGGATTTCCACTAAGCGGTTACTGCATATCTGAGTGTACCGAAGTTGTAAGTTGAAGACTCAAATGTGAATTAAAAATGCTACTAACTAGGGGTTTCCTTTCCCTTTTTAGTCCCTCCCACCCGGTGGTATTATCATTTTTGGCTCTCAACTTCATACACATTTGCGCGGTGTACGCATTTTGACACGTCATTTTCGTGACACAGATGAGCTACGCGAAATCAATCGTGACGATTATTACTCGCATCATTTTCAAGAAATGAGAAATCTGCATTACAAGCCTCACGTACTACCGGTAAGACGAATCTTTTACAAATCTCTCTTGTTGATTTTATAATAACGAAATTTTAAACTTTGTTTACAGGGGGATGCTTTGGTCACGACTTGTTACTACAATACGCTGGGCTATGAAAATGCAACTCTGGGCGGGTTTTCAATCAGCGATGAAATGTGCGTGAACTATATTCATTATTATCCCGCTACTAAGCTCGAAGTATGCAAGAGTTCCGTTTCTGAAGAAACCCTGGAAAACTACTTCATATATATGAAAAAGTGAGCATACATTTTTTTCTTGAATCTCCTCCCTTTTACTCTCTCTTCTACACACTCCTCCGATTCCAACTTTTTTTGATTGGTCCTGTACCGTACACGAAATTTTTGATGGCTCGTCATCCCTCCTTACCGATAACTTGTCCCAAGGAAGACGGGTTCGCCCTTCACCTGTTCTTTTCAACACAAAGCGGCCTTCTCGTTTCCTCCCCTTTTTTTTGGTAGAATTTTCCAGCATTATTCCAGCGAATCAGTCCGCTCGCATTCGCGGCTTTCTCTCTACTTGAAATTGCTGTTGTAGCTAGCATCCTGGTTTTTGAGACGCCACTTTCTCGTGGTACAAATTATCTTATCGGGCTCTGTGGATCCCTATAGGATCTCGAACCAGCTTTATTCTTCTTTGTACATAGATGTGAGCCGTTCTTCGCTGCCACAATACGCTCGTTGGAGTTGATACTTATTGCTGTTTTCCCAAGTTGGTTTCAGATGAGATAGCCAGGTAGCTTGGTAGATATTTTTTATAATGAAATCTAGTTGGAAGATATCACATTGTTTAGGCTGAATTCATATCCCTTTCCCTATACCTATCCTTCTGCGGCAGGCAGTTCAACCGTATTGTGGCGAATGTTCTCAAGAATCGCTCATCTCCCAACTCTACCATAATTCCACCACTAGCGTCACTACCACAACTACAGTTGTTTAGGTACATGACGGGAGAGCGAGAGAGAGAGAGAGGCAGCTCGCATATTTGCGAATGTGGTACAAAGAGGAGATGACGATAGATAAACGTTTCGAGAACACTGTTGCACGAATAACCCAGAAATGTGTAGACATTTCTAGGTTATGAAGCTGCTGTCTGCTAGGGTATATAAACCGCCTAAAGACAACGCACTTCAATCAGTTTATTTTCAAGTGTTGTACAGTGAAGTACTGAACAGTGAATTAACCCGCGATATTGTACCACGGTTTTTAGTAGTGAATAAAGCGTACTATATATTAAGCAGAATCTGAGTGTTTTATCGAACGTACAGTGATCGAACTCAGGGAAAATAATCGAGGAATCATCAAATTCGTCACAGTATTTAACCTCGATACTTTTGTCGATCCAATTATCGATTGATTAGATGTTTCACGATACTATCGATAATTCCATCTAATTAATTTAAAATAAAGAACAATATAAACCATCAAATTTTAATTTTCAGAAAAGAGCATCAACGTGGAATAAGATTAAGCGGGGCACGCTCGAAAAACTATCGCAGCATCAAATGGACACAACCACGCGTGGACCAGCTATATACAATGTACATACAGGAGCCGTTAAGTATGCAATGTAACAAATCGGATGGCTATCGTTTTGAGGGCTACAATTGGGAGAGTGCGCCAATAACACCCGTTGAAATTAAGATACCAATGCATGGCAAACTGTGTCCCAATTATAATCCATTATGGCTGAAACCACTCGAGAAAGGAGCTTGCGATTTACTTGGGGAATGTATCTACTAAAGCTGAGATTAACTTAGTACACTGACGGCACAAAAGTGTTTCTTGTAGTTTTAAGATTTATGCGATATGTTTAGAAAAACACAAATTGTAAAAGAAATATTTTGTGGGGATCAAACTAAAACAAAAAAAAATATTTTAAATACAATGAGCAGTATCTACAGCTGCAGCCAAAAAGCTTTATGAAATAAATTCTTAGACTAATCACACTGATTAAAACTTTTTTTTAATGATTCTACCAGATTTAAGGTAATTCTGATCCCATGCCGATCAGATACGTTGGGTGAAGTGAAAGAGGAAGTGAACACTAGCATAGTTGGCATAGAACTGAACCGTGTAAAACCCCAATTATCTACATAAAACTTTTCAGGTTCCACTTTGATACAAAGTTTGTAGAACGTATAGCGAAGCGAGATTTTGGCAAATGCTCAAAGCCGAGGCGCGCATTTGTCAAAGTTTTATGTAATTGGGGCTTTAGTCTCTAGATAATTCTTCATTTATGTTTTTATGGAAAAACTCAAAATGCCTTTTTAAAGGAAATAGGTTATCATTGAAGTTGCTCGAAAGCATTGGGCAAGGCAAATTAATTCATATGGTAATGTTAAGTGAACAGCTGACTTCTTCTTCTCGTTTCCAACTCTCCGTGTACTTAAAAATGCCATAAAAATAAAATTAAAAAATATTTGACGTTTTAAAATATTTGAATTTTTAAAAGTCGAAAAAAAAAATATTGAGCTACAAATTTGTTGTTACGTATGTATGTATGTATGTTATTGGTTTAAGGCCGTTGCTGTGAACAACTCGGCAATGGGGGACAGCCTGCAGGACGGGGAGGACCTCGACGTCACGGCGTCGGTAGGGAAGCCTGAGCGCTCTCATGTGGGCAGTGCTTCAGATATACCTGCACAAATCTAAAGCATGCTCAGCTGCTCTAATAAGTCGTTTTTCTAAAGGCGACGTAGATGTGAACCTCATCCAAGAACCCTGGGGGGTCACTCTGTATTGCGATGCGAATGACATTTTTTTCGCATTTGCCTTATCGACACTCTGTAACTCAACTATCGCAACGGAAATTGACATTTTCGGATTTGCTTTTACCCTTTCGAATTCATTTTTTCCCTCTCGAATTGCGTACATGTGCATATGCAAAAATCATCCGTATAAACATAATTTTATTAGTTTACTTGAAGTTTTCTTACAAATTTTTGGTAATTATTTTGTAAATTCCAAATTTAAAAGTTAAACTACATCAATATTTTTCAAAATATAACATTTTTTTGAATTAATTTTGCGAAATAAGTGCCAAAATAATCATGTTTTTCGATAAGAAAGTTAAGTATATTAATAGCTCTGCAATAATTTATAAGAATATGTTTAAACATTTTAATTCATTCCAAATTTTTCAGCGATGCGATAGCGGTGCGACTGCGTTTTGTTGTAGGAAGACAAATCCGAATGTACAAAGCAATTGACACTCGCTTTCGCGATACAGAGTTTTGTACGTACATATATTTCTATACACATAAACATTTTTTGCAAGTACATCCTCTGTTCGTATAGTATACAGTTGGGCGCTAAATGAAAGAAAATGGTAGGGTACAAGCAAGGCGAATTCATTACAGGTGTGTTCGAGCGAATTCAGATCTACACGCACGCACACACTCCTTGTGCCTAAAAATGTCAGACAAAGCAACAACATAAGAAATTTGACAGCTACGATTGGATTTTCAAGGAAGAAGAAGAAGTCATATGGTGGGAAAAAGTCACCTGTAAATTTATTCGCCTTGGGTACAAGCATAAGAATGAGTTGGGAACGGGTAGAAGCAGGTACAAGCAGAGGATAAGCCTCGAAGTATGCAATGAAAATTGTCAACTTCCGGTTAATTTTACAACAGTGATGCCAACCAAAACAAGAAAATAACCAAACGCCGCAGAATAGCAATGCTATAGCAATACAGAGTAGCTTTTGCTTGTCGCATCGCATTTCATTTTCGAATCGCATTGACTTTCGAATCGCAATACAGAGTGACCCCCCTGATGATAAACGCACTCCTAGCGAAAGCTGGACAGCTAATCATGAAAGGATTTGATGTCTCCACCTCGCCATCCTTTATAGAGCTCACACATCTGGAATAGTCCAGAATATTCAGCCGCACCGCATGAACTCCCATCTGGCAGTGCACTGGCAACACACACAATCGTCATGAAGAGATTTGTCTTGGAGAAGCCTAGTCATTCCGCTGACCGTCTGGCGGCGACAACTGGCCAAAGAGGCTACGACACCTATTGTTTTTGAATAAACAATGAGTAGCTCTGTCCAATCGTGAACTCTTCCTAGCCCAAAATGTCATCAATATCACCTAACAGAAGCCCGAGGAAACGAGTAGTTTCAAGAAGCTGGATTGCATCTATTTAAATTACATGGTTATCAAGTGAGAAGGGTAGGCAATGGTCACTCTGGGGGTAAGAGACTAATGCTCTTTCCTAGGTGATAGTAGGGACCTCATCGCCGCTCTCCAGACGGAGACGAGCTAGAACCCGCCGACGCAACAAACGTATTAGTCCATACATTTATAAACATTGGCTCGATGGCAGCAGTAGCCAGATTTGAGTCTGTGAAAGATAAATAAAACATATATCAGCTGTTTGAATCTTATTTTACTGCAAATCTTACCATAATTTGCACAGAAAAGACAATTTTTTAAACATATTACAAAAATAAACACATTTTTTATTTGTTTATTTTAAATCATTCAAAGGTTAAAAAGTCAGAACAAACGGATTGGGAATAAAAAGTCATTTCAAATTCTTTTTCACTTTGACATTTTACTGTACAAAAATTTTAGGCGAATCGAGGCGAATATTGCCAAATTCGCCCTGCTATTACGATATATGAATTTGCCTTGACATTGGGCATCATATCATTTTTTCATATGACATTGTGCGACGTGGTATAAAAGCGCATGAAAACGAAGTATGCGCATACGTTGTTGTCTTTTTACCTGCCCGCAAGCATGGATCAATTGATGAGCGACTTTTGCTCTCTCTGAGAGTGCTGTCAGAATCCACATTTTTTGTAACATTTTCCTATGATGCCACACCCGAAGAAGCGAAAATTGGGTATTTTTAAACTAGAATTGGAATTTTTGCAGTTTTCAACCCAGTTCGGCAAACGGTGGGATAAATAAGGGTTTTAAGTGTACTAGGCTCTCTGAAAGGGCTATATTACATATATATATATAAATAAAAACAATTGTAACATTATTGAGCAAATGTAAGAAAGTAAAGAGCAAAATAAAATTAATTTTTTTACAACTTATAATAGTAACAGGAGATGGTATAGAAAGACTCGGTTTTAAGTGTTTTTTTTTAATAAAAATGAACGTTTGAAGGCTCAAAACGAAATAAATAAAACTACATTAAAAAAAATAAAAATTGAAAATAGTTAATTCATTATGAATTCGTGATTCATTTTAAAGACCGTGTGCCAATTAGTTGAATATCGTAAATTTTGACAGAGCGGTTGTAAATTCTGACAGTTATCGTGGTGAATTTTAAACAGTTATTTTCCTGGTGAGAAGTAAATTTTATATTTAATCGAATCTGTATGATCGGGGGATATTGAATTGAAGAGCGTTGTGGTTGCATAGCTTAAAAATTTTTGAGTTAGCTCCCCTTAGATCTAGGTGTGTGATATGGAAAACTTATAGGCGAAAGTAAATTAAATTACGAAATAACAAATATAGGTTCTTTTTCTTCTATTATATTGCAAAATCTTCCGTTAAATTATGTTTAAGCATTTATTAACGCCTTGGCATAAAAACTCCTATTATATAATATGATTGTCAATATCACATACTTCTCACAATTTGACCTGGCTCCATAAGCGATTAATGTCAGAATTTTCCCCCGTTCTATCAAAATTTACTTCTCCCCTTATAACCTCCTTTTTTATTTATTTGGTATTTGTTTCCTTTAGGGGTCAACTGCTAATAAATTAGATAAAATTATGGGAGATAGCTCAAAAGATAGGTTTGGCCTCAGGATCACGAATCCGGAAGCGCTCTTTTCAATTTTTTGTTTAAGTGAAAAGTTATGATAAAAAAACCGAAAAATTACCCGGGTCCGGTACCAAAAATTGGGCGGAATCCATTGTATTTATGTGCAGAACACCTTTCTGAGTTGGAGGCCTTCGGCCGCGCTCATTATAAATAACCCTGGGCTACGCCATCCCAAGTCCGGGTGTTTGCCTGAACCGTGGCTGGCGCCACGGTACGCATTATTTTTCGCACGTTTTTAGGTTCAGCCTAATAAAATTACAACAGCCACATGAAAACTTGCAACTTTGATTGCAAATATCTCTTCAGAGAAGCAAAATATTAAAAAGGCGCTTCCGGATTCGTGATCCTGAGGCCAAACCCCGTCTTTTGAGCTAAGTCCCATAATTTTAGCTAATTCTGCTAATAACCCCTAAAGGAAACAAATACCATTTATTTTTCCATTTTTACCGCAATAAATAGTTTACAAATATAAAATACGACATCCTTTCTAATTGGCAATGGAAGATTTTCATTCAACTACACTTTTTCCCGTTTTCGAGTCGTTTTTCGCTGCACAATTGTATGGCAGCAACGTTTCTTGGCGTAAATCCTGGGAACAGCTGTGTACCTGCCCAGGAACTCGTTCACGTACTTGGGAACACTGCCAAATGCTGGGCTGAGAAATTTGACAGTAAAAGAGTCGCTCATCAATTTGTCCATGCCGCAAGCTACTGAACGATGCTACGCTAGCAGATGGTCAGTTGACTTTTGCGCTCTTACTACCATTTGAAGCACTCGGATGCAAGTGAAGTGCCGCCAGTATTACAGCTTGCTGCCGCGCTTTCTGTCAAGTAGTGGTTATCAGCATTGTGTTGGTAGTGACTATTTAGTCGGTATGGGCCAGAGCACAGTATCGAAGGTGACATCCCACGTTGTTCTGGAAATGGAAAGCAAGCAATGTCCGCAGCACATACGTTTTGAACCAAATGACTCTTCTAGATGCAAGGAGGGGTTTGTGGAGAAATATAAGATACCTAGAGGTAAGTAAAAGTTGTTTTAAATTTTTATTTACTTATAAAGACATGAATTCTTGAATATTTGAATTGCAGTTGTCGGTTGCGTTGATGGTACACACATCGGCTTACAAAGGCCTTCAGTTGACGAGCAAATGTATTTCAACAGGAAAGGGTACCATAGCATGAATTCCATGATAATAAGTTGCTTTTGTACGTAGTCGAATCTTAACACTAACTTGAAATTGTTTGCCAGATATGCGATCACTATTCTAAAATTTTGGCAATCAACTGCCGGTACGGTGGGCGGCCATTCGTTTGGAGGCATTCAAATCAAAGACGAGTTTTGTAGGAACGATTTGAGGCATTCAGACGTGAAAATGCATGGCTTTTAGGTACGCTAGCATGCTTTTAGTGTTTAATTACTATTATAGAGCCAATTTACATTTTAACAGGAGACTCTGGCTATCCACTTGAACCGTGGTGTATAACGCCTTACAGGAACCCTTCTGATGGGTCGGACGCATCCGTTTTTAATGACGTTCACTCAAAGGCAAGGTGTATCATCGAATCGGTGACCATAAATTTTTTTTGAAAAAACAGAACACTTTTTATTTAAATTTCGCTACCCGGCTATAAACTATTTGGGGTAACACTCTCAATATTATTCCAAAAAGTGTTTTTCATGGCGTAATCATCTCTTTGCAGTAAAAAATGTTGCTGTTCGTTGTTGCATTCCAAATGAAAAGATAGGTCGAACTCTCCGATTTTCTTCAAATTCGGAAGACATGTAGTATTTGACGTCTAGAATAGTGTGTCAAAATATTTTTTTAAAATTTTGAATATTTTGGATTTTATTGACAGTTGAAAATTTTTGAAAGCTTTTCTTTGAGTTAAAATATCTTTTAAACTATTAGTTAATTTAAAAAAATCGTTTACTACAAAAAGTCTTTAAAATTATTGAAGTTTATAAAAAAATTTTATGTTCTCAAAATTTTGAAAAATAAAATAATTTTTTTTTTTTTTTTTTTTTCAGTGTAAAGTAATGAACCCAGTGGGAAAGTAGGCAATGCATTACCTTTTTCCATGCATGAAAAGATGTATGAATTTTGTTTGAAGAAAAGATCATACCAAAAGCAAGGAAGGGAGTAATGTGTCGCTCAATTTTTGATTTGTAGTTTTATAAAAAATTGTTTTTCGTGCATGAAAAGATGTACGAATTTTGATGTTAGAAAAGATCATACCAAAAGCAAGGAAGGGAGTAATGTGTCGCTCAATCTTTGATTTGTAGTTCAAAAAAAATTGTTTTTCATACATAAATAGATGAACGAATTTTGATGTTAGAAAAGATCATACCAAAAGCAAGGAAGGGAGTAATGTGTCGCTCTATTTTTTTTTATTTGTAGTTTGAAAACTTCAAAAAAAAAAATACACAACTTTCAAACATAAAAAAAATACAATTTAAATTCATTTTGAAACTGCTGCTCGTTACTTACATCTTCATCGCTTTTCCTGCTGCTGTGAGGCTTTTCAGAAGTCGAGAGTCGACTGGACTGTGTGCTCCTGATGCCGGTGCCTTTGTGGTTTTGGTTTTTTTATTATTTTTTTTTTGGTGCACTCATCTTGGTCGTAGTCCATGACGAGCTCGCCATTCAAACATTTAAAATAGGACCTCAACTCTTCCCCCGCTGTAGAGCCTCACTGTACTGTGTCTTAATGTCCTTGTTACTCCACAAGGAAATTTATAAAATGTTATGCAAAATGAAATATGTCCCTTGTAAAGCATCTTTTCATTCAAGAAAGGCAATGCAAGATATAATGTATCCCTTGTAGTGCATATTTTCATTCTTGAAAGGTAATGCATCTTTTCATTTATAAAAAGTAATATAGAAAGTAATGTAAACATGTCGCTTCAGTTTGTAGGCGAGCGACACATTACTTTTCCTATGACATCGCTGTAGAAAAATTCATGCATGTTTTCATGTATAGTCTATAGGAGCTATACATTACTTTATGCATTGCTGTACATTACCTTTTCCCACTGGGAAGGATAGCACCGATTCTCTTTAAAAAAATCTGAAATAACCCAGTGGGAAAAGGTAATTTACAGCAATGCATAAAGTAATGTATAGCTCCTATAGACTATACATGAAAACATGCATGAATTTTTCTACAGCGATGTCATAGGAAAAGTAATGTGTCGCTCGCCTACAAACTGAAGCGACATGTTTACATTACTTTTTATATTACTTTTTATTCATGAATACATATCTGTAATAACTTTCCTTGTGGAATAACAAGGACATTAACGCGCCATGAGGCTCTACAGCGGTAGTAGAGAGAAGGTCGTCATGTCGACCAGCTCCTGGATTCCCTAACTGTGAGTTTTGAAAAGTAAACCTTTTTCCCATATATTTTAAATGGCGAAGAAGTGAACATTTCAAAACTCACTGAGTATAGGTCCAGGTGGGCGTACAACCAAGATGAGTGCACACAAAAAAATAACATAAAACAAACCTAAACAAAAAAGGCAACGGCGTCGTAGGTATTCCAGACGGTTTCTGGAAAGCCTCATACCAGCAGGGAAAGCGATAGAGATGCACGGAAAAGAACAGCGGCCACAGCAGAGGTTTATTATTTAATTTAAATATTTATGTTTTCGATTGTTTCTGTTTTAAGGTTTTGTAGCTTTTTTTTTTTTGAAGTTTGAATTTTTTTACAAAGCCTGCTTCTGTGAGAAGCAAATTTTCAAACTACAAATAAAAAGCGACACATTACTCCCTTCCTTGCTTTTGGTATGATCTTTTCTAACATCAAAATTCGTACATCTTTTCATGTATGAAAAACCTTTTTTTTTTAAGATTCAGCGACACATTACTCCCTTCCTTGCTTTTGGTATGATCTTTTCTTATAACAAAATTCATACATCTTTTCATGCATGGAAAAAAGTAATGCATTACCTACTTTCCCACTGGGAAACTTGAATATGTTCTTAACCTACTCTTCAAATTTAAAAGAATTGTTTTTTTTTGTTTTCGAGAAAAAAAATTTGAAAATTTTATGTTGAATAAATCTATGATTTTTACGCACAGTAAGTTTGTGATACAAAAATTTTTAGACTATATAACACTTGGAAATGGCATCCATATTATTAACAAATGTTTTCTACATATATATTTACCTTCTTATTCATAGAAAATAAAAAAGAATGGTTAAAACTATTTTATTTTCTATGAATAAGGCCGTTAATCAATATATAATGCGAAGTCGGGGTAATTCTATGAAAATTACGACAGACATGCATACACACGCCTTTAAAATTCTCCGCAGTTTGACAAACATCACATCTTATAACTAATGTAAATAAAAAATTGAACAAATCAGCTGTTTAATAACGCCATCTGTAATGAATTCCACTTATTAATAACGGGAACATGCCCTTCAGTTATTTTTTGTTTATTCTATCGCAGTAGTCATTGATTTTGTAAACTTCTTTTATTTATTACCTTATGAAAATTGTTTTCATTTTATAGTCATTTGCTATTTGATTCATTCAAGAAAAGGTTCTTCTCCAAAGCTGTTCGCTGTATTTCTTACAAACTATCGTACATATATACATATTCTGATTCCCAAAAATGCCAAATAAAAAATTTTGTTGTAATCCATTTGTTTTGCCTAATCACAACTGGGTTAAAAAATGTAGGTAAATCCACGCCAGAACTATTAAAAAAACTACCCAATTTGGAGGAATATGTCTACTTTTGCTGCAGGATTAAAATTCTAAAAGATGCTGTACCATCTAAAGAGGTTAGCAATAGTATTATTAAAAGTCCATTGAATGAAACAAAATTTTCCAATGTAGAAACAGGTTCCGCAGGAAATCCATCGCCAAATATAAGTTCTGATGAAGATAGTGAAGTGTGTATAGGAGGAGATGACGGCTTGGAAATGCTTTTATCTGTAAAGAAAAAGTTTCAAACCATTTCGAATTATTCGGAAAAGATTTTTTGGTTGACAATTTCTCCACCAAGTTGGACAGCATACAAACTCCAAAAAGAATTTAATACAACTTATAAGTTAGCTTCTCATGCGAAAAAAACCCCAAAATATGTTTGGATTTGGTTCCCACCCAACTCAAAAAATATCAGGAAGGAAGATTTCCGAAAATGATATTTCCGTAGTCCAAAATTTTTATAGGTCAGATGATATTAGTCGACTTATGCCTGGACAGAACGATTGCGTATCTGTAAGACAAACGGATGGAAAAAAAGTCAAAAATTCAGAAACGATTGGTCTTGTGCAATCTGAAAGAAGTCTATGTCGAATTTAAAAATATGTATCCTGATTTAAAAGTTGGATTCAGTAAATTTGCCGAACTACGTCCTAGTATTGTATTGTATATGTATTTTGGCCGATGCTGCAGGAACTCACACAGTATGTGTTTGTAAAATACATCAAAATTTCAAGTTAATGATGGATGCTTTAAAAGATATCTCCAACCAAATTTCTATTCAAACATACGAAGATGTCTTACGTGAGATGACTTGTGAGAAATTCGAACATAATTGTCAACTTAGAAAGTGTAATTCTTGTCCAGGTTTTGAAGGAATAAGTATTGAACTTGCAAAAGCATTTGAAATAAATAATATAAAAAGTTTGGAATTTTTACAATGGACCAATACAGACCGTTCTTCTATAGAAACAGTGAATAGAGATACTCATACGTTTATTGAAATGCTGAAAGCCGATGCATCAGTACTTTTAACACACAATTTTATAGCCAAAAGCCAAAACAAGTTCTTCAAAGAACTGAAACTTCAATTAAAGGAAGGCGAATTTATAGTAGTTGACTTTTCTGAAAATTTCACTTTTCTGGTACAGAACGCCATTCAGGATTACCACTGGAAAGCAATCAGGTTACAGTTCACCCCTTCGTTGTTTATCGCGCAGAAAAGGATAAGAATAAGAGCTTCATATTTGAGAGCTTTGTACTCATCTCAGAGTGTAACATCCATGATACCACTGCTGTTTATTTATTTCAAAAGAAAATGATTAATTGGCTTGTATCAAAATATAATAACGACAATAAGGGTATTCGTGTATTTTCTTATTTGCATCGTATTTATGCTATACCTCTTAAATTTACGACATCGTATATCATGTGTCAAAATTTGTATGAAAACTGTTTAGCACATTCATCGTAAATTTAAGAATGAAATTTGGCTCGTAAACGACGTGCTAAATATACGAAGTCAAAATGATTGATTGACATCTCATAAATTAAATTGAAATTTCAAATAAAATAATTAGGGGTCTTTTCTCTAAATTTTTTTCATAGAAAACATAGGAAAATAACAGGCTAATGTCAAAATTTTTTCAATTTTTTATGGCAAATTTTCAAAACAAAGAGAACACTCCAAATGTTGTAATTGTCAAAAAGATATTTTATTTGAAAAAAAAAATTGTAATTTTTTTGAATTGTAAAAAAAATAATAGCGAAATGCCGAGGCTTACCGACAGCACCAGGGTAGTGCAAAATTTGATAGCATATGCAGCCGTCAACTTTATTTGCCAAGGTAAAACACGCTGCTTTATTTAATAATGGTGTCTATACTCTGTTTTTATAAGGTGACGGAAACTTTTGGCCGGTGATGGACGAATTGACCGAGGACCTCATGGTAGCCTTAAGTGTTCGACGTGGAAGTTTCCAACACGTTCCGAAGTCGATAGAATGGAGAACAAGTGTTCTTCAAGAATTTGATGAAGACCGTTTCCGGCAGATGCTGAGGGTGTCAACCGATCAGTTCACCCTGATTCTATCGGTAATAAGTAGCAGTGAGGAATTTAATAATTCCCATTCGAAGCAGCAGTACCCACTAGACGTGCAGTTAGCCTTTGTGCTATATCGTCTGGGCTCGTCGAGCGAAAATGCCGCAATCAGAAAAGTGGCCACCGTGTTTGGTGTTGGGGATGGCGAGACCCTCTACAAAATTACTCGAAGAGTTTTTCGCGCCATTTTAGAACTGCAATATAAATATATATTTTGGCCAACTGCTGCCGAAAGGCGAGAAATCGTGGCGAAAACGTACCACGAACTTCCGAACTGCATCGGGTATGTTGATGGCACTGAATTGAAACTTGCCGAGGCCCCAGTGACTAACCATAAGGTATATTTTTCAGTGGGATCCTAAGAATTACATATATGTAAGAGAGGAGGCCAACAAAAACTGCAAACCTTACCTCAAATTTAGGCTCCTCCAGCAGGAAATCTATGACTGCCACTATCTCCGACTCTTTCCATTTTTTGTTGGGCTCCTGCCTTCTCCGCTTGGTCTTTAAAATTTCGATGCTCTTCATTTTGATATTTTTTTTTGAATTGACAAAACAATAAAAAAATTGGACTTGACATTTTTCCAATTTTGTCAAATTTTTTTTTTTAATTTTACATGATTTTGGGTCTGGGAAATTTAAAAATATTTTACACCTGTATTTTGTTGTTGGATAAAAAAATGTTTGACAATAGTCTAGCAAATTCTTGTGTTTTTTATGAAAAAAATTTAGAGAGAAGACCCCTAATTTCTTTTATTAATTTTTTTTTTTTTTTTTAATTAAATTTAGCTCCGCGGCACGACCATCTACTTCAATCACACTTTTCTTTTTAAATGTCAAACCAAATGTGGTCATGGTGCCTAGCAAATTTCCAGTAAGCATTGGAAATGTTCCGTTCATTTGGTATGGTGTGATATGAGGGTTGTCATGGTGAGCGATGCAAACAGTTATTGCCATCAGGACTCGACCCTACCTTCTTTCTTAAAAGTACCAATTTTTGTAATTATGTAGTAAATTATACAGAAAATGGGTTATATTAAAAGGGAAAACTGTATTATTGGAATAAAGTGATGCATAATTAAAAAATCCGGAATTCGATGAAAATAAAGAATATGATACCAGTTTTGTTACTGGTTTTGTATTAAGGCAAATTAATGAGAACAAGGTTAAATTTAGTACTGAAAATTATTTACTACTTTTTTGTTGTGGAATTCAATTCTTATGAGATTATTTGGATAAATTCTATTTCTTCAGAAATTTTGTCCCAAAAGAAGCAATAAAGGTCTATTGCCAACTTGATAAGCCCGCTGTGTCCTATGTTCTGCCCTGGTTTTTGGATGCAGAATTTCCTTAAGAAGACAGAAAAGTACTAGATGTTGGGTAAAGCGTAGTAAGTTGTACAATTTACTGCTATCGTATTAGGATTCGAGTCCTGAGGCACGCACCTGTTTGCGCGCGCAAAATTTTTGCTGTCCGGGTCATGTGGATGGTGTGTTCCATGGGTGCCCCGGGTAACCCGAAACTGCTGGGTCGGGGAATTGGAAACATTTTATACTCCAAAACCGAATAGTCACTTCAATGCAAAGGAAATGAATTTTGCCAGACAAGGTATGATTGAAATTGACGTGGCTCTCATTCGAAAGCAAAATATAATGTCCAATTGAAAAATCTTTAACCGACTTGAAGCCTTTTTACAAACAAAGTTGGTTAATTAACTTTTGTTTTAAATTTTCACTATTTGTATTTCATCTTTAATTCAATGACCAAACATCATCATCATTTATTAGCGCTTAGCCGCCTAAGCGATTTTGGCCGTTGCATATCAAAGCACGCCAGTCATTCCTTTTTAGCGATAACTGACGCCAATTGGAAACCCCAAGGGAGTTCAAGTCATCCTCCACCTGTTGTTTCCATCTCAGTCGAGGCCTCCCCCTTCCTCTGCTGCCGAATTCAGGCGACGATAGGAAAACCTTCTGTGCTGGAGCTTCTTTGTCCATTCGCATAACATGGCCCAGCCAGCGGAGTCTTTGGGCTTTAATTCGCTGGACTATGGTCAGATCTGCGTAGAGCTCGTACAGCTCAACGTTAAATTTCCTTCGATACTCGCCGTTGGCATCACGGGAAGGACCATAAATCTTCCGGAGAACTTTTCTCTCAAATACTCCAAGGGCCATCTCATCTTCTCTTGACATTGTCCATGAATCTGAGCCATACATCAGGACAGGTATGATGAGAGACTTATAGAGCGTGATCTTTGTTCTTCGAGAGAGGACTTTACTTCTCAATTGCCTACTCAGTCCAAAGTAGCACTTGTTGGCAAGAGTGATTCTCCGCTGGATTTCTAGACTGATATTATTTTCGGTGTTGATACTGGTTCACAGTTTCAAATTTGTAACTATCAACAGTGACATGGCTGCCAAGGCGCAGGTGCGCCGATTCTTTCTTTGATGACAGCAAATACTTCGTCTTGTCCTCGTTCACGGCAAGACCCACTTTTTTCGCTTCCTTATCCAGTCCAGAGAAGGCAGCGCTTACGGCGCGGTTGTTAAGGCCAATGATATCAATATCATCGGCATACGCCAGCAATTGTACGCTCTTGTAAAAGATTGTACCATTGCGGTTTAGCTCTGCTGCTCGAATTATCTTCTCCAGCATCAGATTGAAGAAATCGCACGAAAGGGAGTCGCCCTGTCTGAAGCCTCGTTTGGTTTCAAATGGCTCAGAGAGGTCCTTCCCGATTCTGACGGAGCTGTTGGTATTGCTCAACGTCATTTGGCAAGCCGTATAAGCTTTGCAGGGAAGTCAAATTCAGACATGGCGGCATACAGGCAACTCCTTTTTGCGCTGTCAAAAGCGGCTTTGAAATCGACAAAGAGATGGTGTGTGTCGATTCTTTTATCATGGGTCTTCTCCAGGATTTGGCGTATCGTGAAAATCGTCGATGGTAGACTTACGAGGTCTAAAGCCACACTGACACGCTAGAAAGAACCTTATATGCAATATTAAGAAGACTAATTCCGCGGTAGTTGGTGCGGTTAGCGGGATCGCCTTTCTTGTGGATTGGGCAAAGCACACTTAAATTCCAATCCGGAGGCACGCATTCGTCTGACCATATTCTGCATAAGAGCTGATGCATGCTTTTTACCACCTCTTCGCCTCCGTGTTTGAACAGCTCGGCGGGTAGTCCGTCTTTTCCAGGCGCTTTGTTGTTTTTGAGCCGGGATATAGCTATCCTCACTTCATCATAGTCAGGTGGTGGGACGACTTTTCCATCGTCAGGGATTGGGGTATCGGGTTCGACGTATCCCTCGCAATTTAGCAGTGAGGAGAAGTGCTCCGTCCATAATTTAAGTACACTTTGTACGTCGGTTACCAGGTCGCCATTATTGTCCTTACAGGAGCTTGCCCCGGTCTTAAAACCTTCCGTCATCCGCCGAATCTTTTCATAGAATTTTCGGGCATCATTCCTGTCAGCCAGCATCTCAAGCTCCTCACACTCACGCCTTTCGGCCTCACTTTTCTTTTTTCTGAAAAGGCGTCTCTCTTCCTTCTTTGCCTCACGATATTGTTGCCATAAACTGCGGGTTGCGCCCGTTCGCAACGTCTCCTTGTAGGCAGCGTCCTTTTTTTTCGAGGCAGTTTTGCATTCCTCATCGTACCAGTTGTTCTTGCGGGCTCGCTGGAACCCTATAGTGGCCTCAGCGGCGGTACGCAATGAGTGAGAGATATGCTTCCATTGCTCGGTTACATCGTTAGGTCGGGGATTGCCCTCTGCTAGCAGGTGTGAGAGTCGAGTTGTGAAATTATCAGCTGTCTGTGTCATGCGCAGCTTCTCGACGTCAAACTTTCCTTCCGTTACTGTGCGCACTTTCTTCGTTGCACAGAGGCGTGTGCGTATCTTGGCTGCGCAGTGTACGCACGTCCAGAACGGTGGAGCCGTCTGCCGTCAATCAAGACATGATCAATCTGGTTTCTAGTTCTTTGATCAGGGGACAGCCATGTGGCTTGGTGTATTCGCTTATGCTGGAACCTGGTACTACTGATGACCATATTGCGAGCAGCGGCGAAGTCAATCAACCTAGTGCCGTTGGGGGATGTTATATCGTGGAGACTGAATTTTCCAACTGTAGGACCAAAGACTCCTTCCTTGCCCACCTTGGCATTAAAGTCGCCGAGCACGATTTTGATATCATGCTGGGGGCAGCGATCATAAGTCTGTTCAAGTTTATCGTAGAAGGAGTCCTTCTCTGCGTCGTCCGTCTCCTCAGTCGGCGCATAGGCGCAGATAAATGTTATGTTGAAAAACCTCGCCTTGATGCGGATCGCAGCGAGACGCTCGTCCACAGGAGTGAACGCTAATACTTGGCGGCGAAGTCTCTTTCCCACCACGAATCCTACACCACGTGCTTTGCCGCGTGTCTGGCCACTGTAGTATACGTCACAAGGACCGATGGTCGTCTTTCCTTGCCCCGTCCATCCCATTTCCTGCAGTGATGTCGGCCTTTGCGCCTACGAGGACATCAACCAGTCGGGCAGCGGCACCGTCCCTTGAAAGGGTCCGGACATTCCCGGTACATGCCCTAATATCCAAATCATTATGCCTTATTCGTTTTGCCGGGTCGTCAACATTAAAGGGGGTTCTCATCCGAGGCTTTGATTTTGTTTTCATTGGAATTAAGTTTTTTCCGGGCCGGGTCCCAAACCCAGCGCACAACCCTTTTCGGGGTTTTTGGAAAATATTTACACATTTATATAGCGAGCCGCTTGCTTCAAGACAGACGCCCGCTTGCAGCCGCACCTCATGGTGAACAGACGCTACGCAAAAACCTCGGTGAGCCCTTAAACCAAGTATGTCAGAGTGGCCCACCGGGGCTCCCTCTCTTTCTGCCGCGAGCCTAGGTAACTCCCATTGCCCAGAGTGCACGAACGAGGACGCAAGAGTCGGGATTGAGCAAGGTCACTTAGCAACCACACTCCATTACACTCCAACTCCATTACACTCAATGACCAAACATGTTAGTTAATTCTGTGGCAAAATTGTAGCATTTAAAGTGTTTTATTGATAGTAAGTAAATTTCGGTACCAGTGGAGAACGATTGGAATTCAATTGTTTCGTAGGCTGAGATAAGAAAACGGTAATCGAACAAATTTTTTTTTTTAAATTGCGGATGCTATAGGGTTAATTTATTGTTAATATTGAAGAAATAAAATGGTAACCAATGGACATGTGGTATGCCATAGGGGTTAATTAGTTTGTTTACATTCGTTTGACATACCAGTCCCTCACAAGAGAATGGTATTCCACTGTCAATCACACCCTGCCCAATACACTTTGTGCATACGTAACTACATTCAATCACAAAATGATAACACCAATAGGTCTATTCCCCCTTTGCTGACACATTCACGGGCGCCCGCAAGTATCCTTAATTTCGCCCGAAGTTTACCCCGGCCGCTCCAGGAACACACCACATACTTATTTTCATGGAAATTAAAAGTTCCGTTATTGATGCCTTCCCATTCCATGGGAAAATTTGGTGTTGCCAGCTGTGCATAACCATACCAACTCAAGAAAACAATCGATAAAAAGTCGAACCGGAGCGTGAATCTAGACTGTCAACTAAAACCCGCGAGCAATGCCCAATCACCCTAAACCAAAAATGAGTTAATCGAAGGCAAACCATAACAACTCTTTGCACTTACTCATCAACATCTGATTGTCAAAGCAAGCAAAGCAAGCACAATTTGAGAGTTTGCCAAATTTCAACCTCATTTCAACTTTGAGGTCTCCAATTTGTCATGCTTGGTTTAAATACGTATACTGAACTTTTCTGTCAAAGTCAAGGTTTGAGGTAAAGCCAAAATAAAGCTTTATGTAACTGACCCTTAATACATTTGATAAGGTGACAAACTTAACATTTTTAGAAGCACATAAAAGAAGTTTCTTGGCAAACTGTATTTTTATTCTGCATTACACAGGAACTAAAAGTTCTTATTACAGTTGCTCCTTCGTAAATGTAGCACAGATGAATTTTCTACATTAGCACCAATTCCTACAGACGATGCTTCATAAACTATATGCTGGCTGGCGGCCTTCATTTCCGGCGAAACGCTTTCCACAAATAAACAACATTCATCACCCATTTTCGCTTCACGTTCAATTTTCACAGTTGGTTTTCTGCTAACTATTTTTAATTTAATAAATTATTTTACAACGCTAACGTGCTACGTGAAACATGTTGTCAAAATTTGTTATAAACATGAAACATGTCAATTCACGTAATTTCAACATGAGATAGTTTGGCAAATGTTAGTATTACAATTTTCATAGGATTTTTACGTGAAGCAGGTTTTCGAAATGTGTTATGAACGTGATAAATGTCAACTGCAGCGTGGTTTATGCCGTTTTAACATGAGAATGTTATACAAATGTGAGATTTGCAGTTTTATATCAATATGTTGTCGAAATGTGTATTAACATGAGAAATTGATATGAAAGTGATATGACGTACTACGTTGTCTCAACAAGTTTTTTATCAATATGACGTGAAACCGGTCGTTTACATAAATTTTTATGTTAAATAAAACTTTCCGAAGTAATGTATTATTAACATAAGAAATTGATATGACAATGTCATACATGCTAATGTTGATTCAGCAACTTTCGTATCAATTTAACGTGAACCCTGTTTATTTGATAATTTTCAATAATACGACATTTTTTGCTGAAATGTAAAATTTATAAAGCAGAAATGTTAGTTTTACAAGCGACTTTTCTTTCGGTGTAGTGGCCGAACACTTTGCCTCTCTTAACGCATCCACTAACTCGCCTACATTGCTTATATTTTGAATTGAACCAATCCTTTTACACATTAGGTTTTTTGATACAAATTTGCATTTTAATTAGGAAACCTCCTTTACATCCATTACAATGGGTAAGTGATGACTTCCCCCTACAAACGAATCTCTGCACTTCCAAGAGACATCACCCCGGAAACTGATAAATGATAAGTCCAGCACACTACCCTGGGCACTATTGGCTCGGTTCGATGTTCTCAAAAAGGTTTTAGAACCATCATTGATACATCTTAAATTGGAATCTTTTATAAGCGAAAGAAGAGCTTTTCCTTTAGGTGACGCTAACGTGTCGCGCCAAGCACTCATCCTGGCATTGAAATCTCCCAACAAAATAACATTAGTACGACCATTTAGAAAGGATATTAGTCTTGACATCTCACTGTTAAACGCCTCCAAAGTAATAGAAGTTGGCAGATATTTGTGTATATTTGTATATTTATTTGTTAAAAACAATGAGTTACACTTTTAAGACTATGTATATATGTCTTTTCACAGCGCATCAAAAGTATTATATGTTTACACAATATCTCAACTTAGGTATACCTATTATTTTAATACTATAACTAATGACATAAAAGATTTTTAATAAAGAAAAGGAGAAAACAGAAATAGTGTGAAGGAAGATACAAAAATGGAAAATTAGAAATAGTCTTAAGAAGAAGAGAAGAAGTAAAAATAATTATGAGCAGATTGTAAAATTTTTGTTCAAATTTCTGGTTCTTGCAATAATTACATCCAGCGGGGTTCTATACCTAAATTTGATAAATAAAATAAAGCATATGGCAACACCTCCATATCCGTCCGCTCTAGTTTTTTTTAACATTTTAAAATTTAATAGTTCTTGTTCTGATTTATCCTCATGTGAGAATATTTCTTGTAAACAAACAATGCCAATATCATTTTGCTGATTAAACATATATATATATATACTTTGTTAGCCTTCAAACTTTGACAGTTATACTGTAACAATTTGATCATTGGGATTACGAAATCTTTCATTTAAGGGCTCTCCACATCCATTTTCCTCATACTATGTACACACTAGCGTGTTTTCGAGCTCATTCTGGTTTTCGAGGCAAAACATGCTGAAAACCGATGTTTTCGCCATACAAAATTTTCAACCGAAAACCTGCGAAAACATCATGTTTTATCCCAAAACATCAACGAAAACCTTTCACAATCAGTGTCGGCTCTAAATTTTATCGGTAATAATCGAAAAACATACTGTCACATATCTGATATGTCAAATGTTTTCATTTTGAATTTCGTCGCCCGAATTTATAAAAAATCAAAATGAAAATGTTTGTGCTATAAAGTAAATTTAAAATAAGTACGCTGACAGTAAAACTTAAAATAAGTACATAAAATATAAACTGCAAAGTCTCGACACAAAAATTGCAAAAACTAAAGCTGCAGTTCCTTGCCATCAATTGAAATATAATATAAAAACAAATATTTTAAACAATAACTCACATTTGTACGTTCACAAAATTTTAATTATTTTTTCTCACAAATCACAATTTCTAGAACAGCTGATTACTGTCAAATGAAAACGAGAATAGCAGGTATGAACGCACCTGTTTTATGTGAGATGTTTTACACGAAAACAAGGTGTTTTCGCTGCAGTGTGAACATGATCTCACACATATTATATAAAATCATTTATAACGCATTTGTTTGCTGCTACCGGCGACTTGAAAAAAATTTTGGATAGCGATTTACCCAAAGCCCTAACGACATACATTGCTCTGGACTTGGATTTCAATATTGTTGCTGGCTACCTTCATTCATTGGTTAATAAATTTCATGGCGGAATGCCTCAGATATGTAAATATAGGAAATAAAAGATAAATATTTCCTATTGAAATTTTATAAATTTAAAATTATTTTATTTTCTCATAATGAAAAATTATGACAAACTAACTGAAATTGAGCAATGAAAACTTGTTGAACTAAAAATTTAAATATTTGTTGCTAAGCAGCACTTTTGTTGTGAACAACAAAAGTGCATCGCCACACTACCCCTTGCTTGCCACCGGTGGTCCAGGAGTTGTACGAATATGATGAACGGTCTCATGTTTGATATTTCGAGGTAAACCTGGCGGATGAGTAATTTCAGGAAATTGGGAAATGAGAGCACCGAAAGTCGACGAAGCCTGAACTGCTTTAATGCTGTTTTGAGAGGAAAGCTGAGACAAGCCGTGTACTTGCATACCAGTGGTAACGTCAACGATGCGTTTTGTACGATAATCTGGTAAAAGGTGATAATGACCGAGAAAATCAGATCCAATTATCGGTATATCGGCGTCAGCAACGATAAATCTCCATGGAAAATCACGACGAAGTCCTAAGTTGAGATTCAAAGTTGGAAAACCATATGTTTTGATTTTGCTTCCATTTGCAGCACACAAGTCGTAGTTGACAGGAGGACGACGATCACGTAATAGACGTCGAGGAAAGCAACATAAGTCAGAACCAGTATCATCGAGAAAGCGATTTTTAGATATTTTTTCAGTGACAATTAGGCGGCTACTGGTTGATAATTGCTTATAAGCAGTCTGATGCCGCATTTACAGACTGCTTTTTCCGTTTTCCAAATAATTACTGGGAACAATACATTTTATTGCCTTGTCCTGGAATTTTTTATGGTACCAACCAATTTGTTGGTTAGAGTTGCTTCGATTTCTGGATTTCTACGACGTCGAGAACTGCTGGAAGAACTATGGGAATGATGAGGGCACGAACGAGAAGCAGAAAATTCGGCCACTTGCTTTTGTAGATCAGCAATTGTATTTAACAGATTGCTTTCGATACCTTTATCGCTGAGCGCTGCGCTCACTGCAAAAGTCGGTGCGCACGGTGAGACTTCGAGAATCTTGTCAGCAAGCTCAGCAATGTTGTCGAGCGGTAACTCAGATCGTGTTGCAAGGATAGCCTGGACGTTGGACGGAAGACGTTTAAGCCAAAGTTGACGAAGAAGATTATCCTGTACGATAGTTGAGCCAGCGAGAGAGCGTAAGTGGCGAAGAAACTGCGATGGTTTGCAATCCCCGAGCTCTTATCAGTGAATAAGTTGGCGGACTCGTTGTTCCTCAGACGCAGACAAACGAGCAATCAATTTTGTGCGCAAAAATGTGTACGGATTCATCATCGATTTCAAATGCGACACGGGCATCCAGTTGCGAAACTACATAATGGAATTTTGTTACCTCATTTGTGATGTCGGACAACGTAAACTGCGAATCTGCCTGAGAAAACCATAATTTTGGTTTGTCGGACCAAAAAGGCGGTAGTTTTACTGCAACACGATGAACTGCAGGACGATGATCGGCGAAGTTAGCGGCAAAAATATTAATCTCTTAATTGCTGCTGCTGCTGTTGTCGTGGTTGCGGTGATGGTGGCTGCTGTTGTAGATGCTCCAATTGGCGGTTATGTTGTTGTTGTGCTTGCTGGCATAATTCGTTGATCTGCCGTTGAAGCTCCTCATTTTCACCGAGAAGGGTAACGAGCTGATATTCATCACGAAGCACCTTATTATAAACACGGGTTTTTGTTTCCGACGCGTTGTAAACTTACGATCGCGTTTTTCTTTCCGACGCGTTATAAACTTCCGATCGCGGTTTTCTTTCCGACGCGTTATAAACTTTCGATCGGGGTCACCAATATAGGAAATAAAAGATAAATATTTTCCATTGAAATTTTATAAATTTAAAATTATTTTATTTTCACACATTGAAAAATTATGACAAACTAACTGAAAACAAGTTGAGCAATGAAAATTTGTTGAATTAAAAATTTGTTGCTAAGCAACACTTTTGTTGTGAACAATAAATGTGCATCGCCACATAAATACCATAGGAAAGTGTTTACATTCAACATTGTTTCTATCGTGCGGACTGTTCTGGACCTTTATTTCAATATTTGTTGTTGCCTAGTGACTCCGGTGATGGCGGTTTTTTTAAGATAATAATTTTCGGGATTTATGTTATTTACTCGGGTTTGAAATAAAAAAAGGAGTGCGGGTGATAAAAGAAGCCATGTTCTTAAATTTAAAAAGAATTTTATGTGTGTAATTTTAGGGAAATCTAGTTAAATGACTAATTTGTATTAGTGAAATTTCAACTTTAATTTTCTTATAAAATATAAGCGTCCGACCTGTTCGGTTTTTTTTTGTAGTCTATGAGACCCCCTCTACCCCTCCACAAAAAATGAAAGAAATCGGGACAGTACATTATTGGAAAGTCAACCCCAAATTCTACTTTGACGTCAAAATAAAGCGTTAAGCAGAATCAGTCCGTTCCGTCATGTATATACGTGACGTAAGTCGTGACAAAACGTACGTGCCGCACAGGGATTGCACATAGCGATTGACGTACGTCATGTTGAAGTACACAGATATGTCAACAAAGTAATTAGCGCAAAACGAAAATTATTAAAAAAAACATAACAAATGCAAAATTTCGTGTTAAAAATATGGAAAATATTAAAAAATTACTTTGGTTAAATTTACTTTTTCACAATTTTCACAAACGTGTTATCAAATTGACGGTAAAATTGATTTTGACATTTGTCACGCAGCTGTCCTTCCGTCAAAATAGAAAATTGGCAAAGGATGCCGGGTCCGTTGACTCATACTTTGTCGATATAGCGTTTTACATGCAAAATACACACATCCTACTCGGCTGTCAGTTTCTTCCTTTTCCGGCAAGTACGTGGCGGACTGATTATGCCGAAAGCTTAACGCCAGATAGATACGACGGATACGTCAAAATAGAATTTGCTCTAAAATTGAAGTACGTCACGAAACTGACGTATCGGCGGACTGATTCTGTTTCCCGCTTAAAGCGGGCTACTCACCTGCCAAGAAATGTCAAACTCCATATAAAAAAAAACGCTCAAGAAATGGTCAAGAAACGTTTTCACACGTCAAATTTTCTTGAGCCAATACTCAGTTCATAAGAAAAAATACAGCACTTTTCGATGGTTGGCAAGGCCGGTTTACCTCAAGAACCCTACAAGACGAGCTGATATTTTTACTAACACACTCACACTCTAAATTATCAATTCTGATGAGGTTTTGACGAAAACTCTGACAATTGTCATTTATTGTCATAGCTGACTGTCAAATGAGGATAAAATGATTATAGCAAATGATGCATTTTCAAGTTCTTTCAAAACTTATAAATTGTAAATTAAAATATTTTTGTTTTCAAATTGAAATAGAAAAGAAGCGGTAAAATAAATTTGGCTGCAACAAAGGGAGATAAGTATAAATAAATATAGTTTAAAAAATCTAAAACTCACGCTTTTAAGGAGTATTGAACTAAAAAGTTGAAAATAATTTTAAAAACCCTACACAGTAGTATTGTGGAAAAAGCGTGGTCCGCTTTGTTCCATAATCTTCGTTTTTTATTTAAATTATTTTTACCTTTTTAGTTAAATGTAATATGAAGTAATCGATAAATATATCGAAATATTCCAAAGTCCAATAGAAACCTGTAGAACTTCCCTTTTGTTTGATACTCAGATTGTAGGCATTATGATCGATAACTTAGGTAGGTAGGTTCAAGTGGCTGCCGCAGAGGCACACTTAGGCCAGTTTTGAAGGCCCGTTGTGATACCACCAACACAAGGAAAGTCAGCCCCGGGACCCAGCCATATGGAAAATCCCTGAGTTGTTGGGATTTTCCACATAGCAGAATCCCGGGACTGACACTCCTAAACCGACACCGTTACTCCTCCTCGAACCACTTAGATGACTTTATGAAGCCCATCAAGTCCTTTATGTCCAGTTCCGCGATCTGGCTTAGACTATCTAGGAACGGAACTCCCAAAAAGCGCGTTCTCACGCCGCTTAAAGCCGGACAGTTGCAGATGAGGTGCTCCACCGTTTCCTCCTCCTCATCATCTTTGCAACTCCTGCAGCATCGTCGGTAGGGCACACTTAGCCTTTCTGCATGCCTACCAATGAGGCAGTGACCGGTTAATACCCCTATCAATATGCAGATTTCCCTCCTAGTTAGGGCATAAATGCGTCTAGACCTTTTAAGATCCCATTTTGGCCAGGTTTGTTTCGATATCCGACACCCTGGGGATTGCAGCCATCTTTCGTTGGCTTGACGGAGTGTGTGCTCCTTCAGCATTAGTTTGCATGTGGCAAACGGCATACCTAAGCGCTCTTTATCCCGAAGAACCTGCTTGGTCGTGCCCTGCCTGGCAAGCTCGTCTGCCTTACAGTTTCCCTCAATGTCCCTATGTCCCGGGACCCATATGAGGTTTACGCGGTTCTGTTGGGCCATCTCCTGAAGAGATCGACGACAGCTGAGCGTCAGTTCAGAGTTGAACGTGTATGAGCCAAGGGATTTGATTGCCGCCTGGCTATCGCTGAAAATAGTGATATCTCCTCCGATAACACGTTTGCTTACCCAGGCCGCGGCGTCCCGGATTGCCGAGACTTCCGCCTGGAAGACGCTACAATGATCAGGTAGTCTGAAGGAGAGTTCAAGGTCCAAATCCCTTGAATAAACCCCTCCTCCAACTCTGCCGTCCAACTTCGAGCCGTCGGTGTATATGGAAGTGCCACCATTTGTTTCGGGACACCAATCCGTCCTCTCCCAGTCTTCTCTGCTGGGAATGTTTATTTTGAAGCAGCTATCCCCGACTGTAGTGGTCGCACAACGATCTGTGCTTAAAGGGAGAAAGCTGTAAGATTCCAGAATACTGGAGTGTCCAATAGTACCCGCACCCCAACTGGAGGTTTCTCTTAGGCGCAGAGCTGATGCCGCCGCTGACCGAAACCCTTCCAGATCAAGTGGCAAAATGCCCAGAATGGCCTGGAGGGCTTCGTTGGGCGTTGTCCTTAGCGCACCGCTTATACAGATCATATTGGATCTATGGACTTTCCGCAACAGATTCAGGTATGTTGTCTTGCTCAGTGCCGGCCACCATACGACGACTCCATACAGCATGATTGGGCGAATGATGGCCGTGTAGATCCAACTGCATACTCTAGGGCTGAGCCCCCATTTTTTGCCAATGGCTCTTTTGCATGTGTAAAGAGCGATGCAAGCTTTCTTCTGGCGCTGAAGAACATTCTCCTTCCAATTCAGTTTCCTGTCCAGAACTATGCCTAGAAACTTGGCCTTATCCGACAAGCCCAGGCGCGTGCCATCTAGTTCTGGTAGGCTTAGTGGCGGTATTTTGTACCGGTTGGTGAAGAGGACAAGTTCCACTTTCCCCGGGTTGATACTAAGTCCGCAGCGAGAGGACCACCTCGAAACCTCTCGCAGTGCTACTTGCATCAGGTCACACAGAGTTTGTGGGAACTTGCCTCTGAATGCAATAGCTAAATCGTCTGCGTATGCCACTATCTTCCCGCCCCCCCAGCTTGTGTCACGTAGCAACGAGTTGACTGTGAGGTTCCATAAAAGCGGGGAAAGAACACCACCCTGGGGCGTTCCCCTTTTGACATAGCGTGATAACTCGACCGTACCAAGTGAAGAAGCTATTTTCCTTCCTCTTAGAAGTTGGTCAATTAAACCAGTTAGAGGTCTATCTACGCCCAGATTAGTTAGAGCGGAGTTGATCGCCTCCGGGCTTATATTGTTGAAAGCCCCCTCAATGTCTAAGAAGGCCACGAGACAGTAGTCCTTTTCACACAGCGATTTCTCAATGACAGATACTAGGCTGTGCAGAGCAGTTTCTGTTGATTTACTCTTGGTGTATGCATGCTGATAGCTAGAAATAAGGTTGCTATCAATAGTCGTTGAAAGGTAGTCGCTTAGTATCCTCTCAAAGGTTTTGAGTACAAAGGACGAGAGACTGATCGGTCTGTAATCTTTTGGCTCGTAGTGGGATGCCTTCCCAGCCTTAGGGATAAACACTACCGTGGCGCTTCTCCAGGAGCCCGGAATGTGGTTGAGAGCCAGGCAGGCTGTGAAGAGAAATACCAGCCATTTAGCTGATGTCTCCAACGTGTTTATAAGTTGCGCGGGGATAATCCCGTCCGGCCCGGCACCCTTATACGGTTCAAAGCTCTTAACTGCCCACCTTACTCTTTCCTCAGTGATGGGTATATTTACTGCCAGGTTTGTTGCAGGTGCTAGTGGTGCATCATGCAGATTCCCCGGAAAATGTGTATTCAAGAGCAGCTCAAGGGTTTCCTCTTCCGTGCTGGTCCAGGATCCGTCAGGCTTTCGCAAATAGCTGATGGTTGTTTGACTTTTCGAGAGGACTCGTCTAAGTCTCGCTGTGTCGTCGACCTTTTCGACGCCAGTGCAGAAATTTCTCCACGAGGTTCTCTTCGCCTGTCTCAGAGCTTTTTTGTAGGCCCTTAGTTTAGCTTTATATTCATGCCAATGAGGCTCAGAGCCGAAGCTCTTGGCCTTGTTAAATTGTTTCCGGCATGATATTCGGAGCGAGTCCAATTCGTAGGACCACCAATGTGGCCTGTGTTTACCGCGTGGTTTTGGCACTGGACAAGCCTGTCCTAGAGCATTTGAGAGCGCCGATGTAAATGTAGTAACAAGATCCTCCAGCTCCTCTACTGATGAGGGGGCTTGTGAGGGCAGTACTGGTAGGTCTCTGTCTAATATTTCATTGTGTAACTGCCAATCAGTGTTACGTGGATTGCGCTTCATGATTGGTTGTTCTACAATAAAGTCTAAAACCATTTCTATGTAACGGTGGTCGGAGAAAGAATGTTCTTCCAGAACCCGCCATTTTCTGACCCACTCATAAGCGCCTTCACTACAGATAGTGAGGTCTATGACCTCCCTGCGGGTCTTAGTGATAAAAGTAGGCTCATTACCCACGTTGCAAATCACCAGGTTGGTTGTTAAGAGGTAATCAAACAGAGACTCGCCCCTGGCATTGATGTCGGAGCTCCCCCATTGGACATGGTGAGCATTAGCGTCCGCTCCAATAATAAGATTACCCGTGCAGAAATTTGACACCAGGTCTTTCACCTCCGTTTGTGGTGGGGGTTCTTCGGCGTCGTAGGGCATATAGACCGACGCCACCGTCAGGCGGGTGCTGTCGACCGTTAGACTGATAGCGGTAATATCACCATTGGTGTAGTTAGGTAGGAGAAAGGAGTTCAACTCAGACTTGACCAAAATACACGTTCTGACTTTGCTCTCCTCGCTGGCTCGAATGAGCTTGAAGCCCTTAGTCCCCAATCCGCAGATTCTCGAGCTATTGACCCAGGGTTCTTGGATGAGGACCACATCCACGTCGCCTTTAGAAAGACGACTACTTAAAGCAGCCGAAGCCACTTTAGATTTGTGCAAATTAATCTGAAGCACCACCAACATGAGAGCGCACAGACTTCCCTGCCGTCCCCATATCGTCGAGGTTTGCTCCATCCCGGAGGTTGCCTATCAACGACGAGTTGTTCCGATTAACTGCCCGATGTGGCGTTGCAGGAGTCCTGCTGCCTGTAGCGTTAGATGTTAGTCGCTCAGCGTTGGCTGCTACCACCGTGACGTCGAGGACTTCCTCGTCCAGTAGGCTGTCCTCCATCTCCGAGTTGTTCACAGCACTATCGCCAAGAGACGTGGCGGATAACATGCTTTCCGCATCGGAATCCTCCGCTTCCTCTTCTGGTAATAAGTTTTCCGGTTCCCCCGGAGCAGCCGAGAAGGCAGCGCGCTGAGCATCACCACGATATACGTGGATAACGATCTGGCCTACGCTGTAGTGTACTAGGCCATTGCACCTTTTGAGGGGCTCGATTGACTCTTTATTCATGGTGAACACCACCTGTCTGTCGGGCCCTACCGCATCCCCGACCAGATTGACACTCCAGTCATGCGTTGGGAGGGACGGATTCATTAGCCGTAGCATCCCGAGTATTCTCTCGGGTTCGTCAGGGATGGCCGGAATCCACGCCCTTGCCCTTGGACGAGCTGGAATGTCCTTCCAGTCGACGACCTCTATCTTTGCGCCCTGGTAGACTTCACCCAGTTTAGCAGCTGCTGCCTTGTACAGTGCTACGGTTTTTGCATCCTCGCATGCGAGTAATTTAATTTGGCCCTGGTGCCAACCCGCATCCGTTACTCGTGCCGAACTACCCGGAAACTCCGTAGCAACGTTGAGAAGAATGTTGCCGAGTTCATTTCGCACGTAACGCCACCGGTCCTTGGGGATGGCCAGACGGTCATTGCCTCGGTCAAGGACGCCTATAAGGATCCTGTCCTTGGTTACCTCAGCAAAGCTTAGTTTGCCCGCTCCAGAGGTATTCTGATGCCGCTTGGGAGGGGGAATAAACTCCAGATCCGATCTCTGGCGCTTGAAAGGGTTAACTTTTAACCTCTTTGGCATGTACGAATTTTGGAAATCCGGTATCACAGCTTTCGCTAGCTCTACAGATTTACTGGAATTCGGCGACAGTGATTCCTGCGGTACCCCTTCATACCTCTTCAGGATCTTTGCAGCCAATCTTTTCTCGTGGTATGTGAAGCGGCGGGGAGATGTCTCCCTGGAGTGCGGACCCGTAGTTGCCATCGCGGTCGCTCTCCTTGCCGACATCTCAGTTGCAGCTTCCTTCTCCTTCGAAACTCCGAGGCCAGGTCGTGAGACCGCTGCCACAGACGTAAAGATACTGGTTTTCATATCAGCGGTTGATGGGAGTTTAGCATCCGCCGTTGTCCGCTTAGCTGCGTTGGCAACCGCACTGGTGCTAGCTCCCATCAAGTCAATCTTATTCGATAGAGGGTTGGTTGACCGACTCGTAGTTGCCATCGCTGTCGATCCCCCCCTTGATTGTGGAACGGAGGTTGTCGTCCGGCGTTGTTGTTGCTTCCTCGCCTGCTCCTCCATAGCTCTCCTTTGCTGAGGAGTGAAGTTTGGCGTTGTTTGTTTTTTAGATTTTTCGTTTTTATTCAGGTTATTCGAGTTCATCTTGTTCGTACGACCCATCGCCGGACAAGGCCAGCTTAGGGTCAAGGGAAGAGTAGGGGAAAATGTGTCGTCCGCCGCGGCAGAGCCCCGTACCGCGGTAAGGCCATGCTTACTCTCTGAGGCGACCCGGTGTCAGAGAGGCTCCGTTCAAATACAGCCACGATTTGCCTCCCGGCTGCAAACGTCCAATGGGCACGGTTTCGCGTAACACCCTGGATTGGGAGGGGGAAGATCTTTGTCGTCGCGCCAGAGAGGCTAGGCTGCTCTCGTGATGAAGTGCCGTACGGAGCTATGATCACAAGGGCAGCGTAGCCCTATGGCTATCGACTTAAGCCCTCGTACCGCGGCAAGGTATCCACCCTTCACGAGGGGATCGATAACTTAGTTATCGATAAATATATCGAAGTCCAAATGCAACCTCCTATCGTTAGACACCCATATTGAAGGCACATTTCAAGGTTTTTGTGACAGTCATATGCCACTATCGGGTAGACAGAAGTAGAGTTACATACAAACAAGCAAACATTCATATGAATGTATGTAAAAGTAAAGCTAATGAAAGTGTAGTAAAGAAACTAACATTATGTGGGAAAAGCGTCGAGCGACAACGATTTTTCCACAATACTACTGTGTAGGGTTTCTAAAATTATTTTCAACTTTTTAGTTTATTTTTAACTTTTTAGTCAAATGTCCTATGAAATTATCGATAAATATATCGAAATTACAGCAGTCCAAACGAAACCTTTGGACTTCCACTTTCGTTTGATACCCATATTGTTAGGAAATTTTAAGGTATTTAGCCTCACATTTTGACAATAACTCAGTTATCGATAAATTTGTCGAAATATGTCGATGTCCAAACGAAACCTGGGCCTTCACCTTTCGTTTAAATACCCATATTGTAGGGAATTTTTTAGGTTTTTGGGTAATCATATTTTGACCGATAACTCAGTTATCGATAAATTTATCGAAATATATTGTGATGATTCCTTGATTATTTTCCCTGAGTTCGATCACTGTACGTTAAATAAAACACTCCGATTCTGTTTAATAAATAGTGCGCTTTATTCAGTACTAAAAACCGTAGTACAATATCGCGGGTTAATTCACTGTTCAGTACTTCACTGTACAACACTTCAAAATAAACTGATTGAATTGCGTTGTCTTTGCGCCGTTTATATACCCTAGCAAACAGCAGCTTCACAACCTAGAAATGTCTACACATTTCTGGTTTATTCGTGCAACAGTGTTCTCGAAGCGTTTATCTATCGTCATCTCCTCTTTGTGTCACATTCTCAAACACGCGAGCTGCCTCTCCCTCTCTCGCTCTCACGTCATGTATCTAAACAGCTGCAGTTGTGGTAGTGACGCCAGTGATAGAAACACGCTAGAGTTGGGAGATGAGCGATTCTTGAGAACATTCGCCACACTGCCCTCCACCTAGGTCTGATCGTCCCGATCAGACATATTTTCCGATCCAAACGTTGCTAGTCTCTCCAGGGGAACCACTTTCATTTTGTCCCTTGGCATTCCAACAGCCTGTATGCGGTAAACAACGTCGTTGATCCGTTTCAGAACTCTGTACGGTCCTTCCCAGTTGCACTGAACTTTGCGAGACACACTTTTCCTCCGTTGTGGCCTGTTAAGGAATACTAAATCTCCTTCCAGGAACCCTTCCGTTTCCATTGCTTTGTCGTACCTGGTTTTCATGTTTTTGTTTATAGTTCAGGTGAATGGACCTCCTTCATCCAAGGTAATCCTCTCAACCGGTGCATCTGAGTTGCACTGGCTCATTCGACCAGGACTCGTAGATCTCAGCACCTTTGCTCTGATGCACTCATCGCATTTGGCAATCCACTCCTTTACCGACTGACCGTAACCAACCCAATAAAATGTCTGCTTAATCCTCTCCAAGGTCTTCTTGACTCCTAGATGACCTCCACTTGGATCGTTATGCATTTCCCTGAGAACATCAGACATCCGCTTTCTTGGAACAACTATAAGCTTCCGAGCGCATTGACCATCCTCACTCTCGCATATTCGATGCAAACAACCGGATACCATTCGTAAACTGTTCCATTGTGCCCAATATGACTTGGCAACTGGACTCGCCGCTGACATTTCTTTTCTTGCTGGTCGTTTGTTTCGCTCAAGCCCTCGGATCACACATGCCAGATCTGAATCTTCCTGTTGACTTCTCCGAATATTCTCAAGCAGGCATTTGTCTATCAAAGCCATTGGTTGAGGAGGTACCTTTGCCTTTCGAGTGTCCCTGTGCTTCACCTCTAATGAAACTCCTTTGGTGCAATACCCAATATTGTGTCCAAAAATCAGAGGTACTTCTTGGCCATTGTACGTCATAACTCTATTTCTCAGGTTCATGTAAATGTCTCTCACAGCCAAGAAGTCGACGCCAATGATGACTTCGTCCACAATATCTGCCACTAAGAAGTTGTGGTATGTAGTCACATTCCCAATCAAAACTTTGCACCGCACTTCTCCATGAACCAGCTTACTTTCGCCAGTTACGGTCCGCAACTTTGCATCCTGCAATGGTCTTACTCTCTTATAGACCAAGTCGCTTCTAATGATGGAATGAGATGCGCCAGTATCCACAGTGAGTAACCGCTCTTTTCCGTCCAAGAAACCTCTAACAGTAACATTACTTGCTTTCCCTCCGAACTGCGAGACCGAAACTACGGGGCATTCATCTTGCTCATCTCCTCCAGCGTTATCCTTACGTCCACCTGCATTGCCGAAGTCTCTGGAGCCGATGTTGCAATAACGCGCAAAATGGCCAGACTTTCCACACTTGAAACATTTAGTGACACCATCGCTTTTCTTTTGTGCTCCATTCAAGGCTTCCAGAACTTTTTTGATTTTTTCGACCAAGTCTGATGTCTCCTTTTTCACATGGGGAACCTTGTTATCTGGTTTACATAAAATCGAGGCTGTCTCTTGTAATAAAGCGTGTGATACCGTCTCTGCGGCTCGCTTCGTGTCTACATCCATTATTCCATTTATGAATCTTTGGATCTTTACCCTCTCGATGTATTCCACGGGTGCATCTGCGTTCGCCAAATGAGCTAACCTCTCAATGTCCCATGCAAAATCCTGCAATGTCTCATTAGCCTTCTGGAAGCGATTCTGTAGCTCCATTTGAAATATCTGCCTCCTATGCTCGCTACCGTAACGTCTTTCAACGGCTCCCATCAACGCTTCATAGTTGTTTCTTTCAGCGTCCGGAATAGTCTGTAAGATTTCGGCTGCAGGTCCTTTCAAAGCCACAAATAAAGCAGCGACTTTGTCCTCAGCGCCCCAGTTGTTCACAGCTGCTGTCTTCTCAAATTGAAGCTTAAATACCTGGAAAGGAACAGAACCGTCAAATGATGGGGTTTTTACCTTGGGTACGCTTGTGGAAACACTTGGACGATTCAGCTGCAACTCCTGGATACGACTTCTTAACGCATCCACCTCGGCTTCGACTTTCTCCTCAAGCTGCATTAGTTTCTCGTCCATGCGCGCCTCTAGTTTTGAGGACATACGTGCTTCCTGTTCCTCTAGCTGTGTAGACAACTGCAATATTTGAGATGCCATGTGCGTCTTCGTTTCTTCCCACTGAGATGCCAAGCGTGTCTCTTGTTGTTCCAACTGAGATGCCATGCAAGTTTTCTGTTCTTCAAACTTTGATGTTATATTCGTCGACATCTGAGTCAATACAGCCAACAGCGAGTTTGTGTCCACATTTGCCACTGAATCCGGAGTATCCTTTTGCTCTTCTATTTTCGTCGCTGCCTCTTCCGAAAGCTGAAAAACATAATCGTCAACGTTGATTCCTTCCGCTTCCATAGCCTCCCGTAGACGTGATTGTAGCTCTGGCTTATTGCCTGTTGTTACCATTCCACGTTTCTCCAACTCGTTTTTGAGTTGTTGGATCTTCAAGTCATTAAACTTTGCCATATCCTTGCAATGTCCTTTGTTACCTTTACAATGTCCTAGTTATCCTTTTAAATGTCCGTGTTATCCTTTTCAATGTCCTTGTTATCCTTTTCAATGTCCTTGTATTTATTTAACAATACCGCTTCTGACACCAATTGTGACGAATTCGATGATTCCTTCATTATTTTCCCTGAGTTCGATCACTGTACGTTAAATAAAACACTCCGATTCTGTTTAATAAATAGTGCGCTTTATTCAGTACTAAAAACCGTAGTACAATATCGCGGGTTAATTCACTGTTCAGTACTTCACTGTACAACACTTCAAAATAAACTGATTGAATTGCGTTGTCTTTGCGCCGTTTATATACCCTAGCAAACAGCAGCTTCACAACCTAGAAATGTCTACACATTTCTGGTTTATTCGTGCAACAGTGTTCTCGAAGCGTTTATCTATCGTCATCTCCTCTTTGTGTCACATTCTCAAACACGCGAGCTGCCTCTCCCTCTCTCGCTCTCACGTCATGTATCTAAGCAGCTGCAGTTGTGGTAGTGACGCCAGTGATAGAAACACGCTAGAGTTGGGAGATGAGCGATTCTTGAGAACATTCGCCACAATATCGAAGTCCAAATGAAACCTGGGGGCCTTCCCCTTTCGTTTGATACCCATATTGTAAGGTTTTCGGGCAACCACATTTTGACCGATAACTCAGTTATCGATGAGTTTATCGAAATATGTCGATGTCCAAGTGAAACCTGGGACCTTCACCTTTCGTTTGATACCCATATTGTAGGGAATTTTTTAGGTTTTTGGGCAATCATATTTTGACCGATAACTCAGTTATCGATAAATTTATTGAAATATATCGAAGTCCAAATGAGACCTGGGGCCTTCACCTTTCGTTTGATACCCATATTGTAGAGAAATTTTAAGGTTTTCGGGTAGCCACATTTTGAGCGAAAACTCAGTTATCGATAAATTTATCGAAATATGTCAATGGCCAAATGAAGCCTGGGGCCTTTCCCTTTCGTTTGATACCCATATTTTAGGGACATTTTACGGTTTTTGTGCCACTGGGGCTTAGACCGAACGAGAGTCACATACATACAAGCAAGCAAACAAACACACAAACAAGTGAACCTAATAAAAGCGTGGTAAAAATTAACCAAATTAATTTAATTAAAGTAAATTAAACTTTGGATTTGTTATGTAGGAGTTTTCTGCAAAACGAAGTGCAAACATGTTCCAGTTAATAGATGAAAGAATGTACAAGGAAAATTTGATAAAACGACTTGGAACTATTTTTGATTTGCCATTACCCCCGTGATTGGATGATGAGGACAAGGGTGGGGAGGTAGCCGGTAACGGACGGATGAGCTTTAGAGCAGTCATCCAAGGACCCTCTGTGGCCTTTCGAAATCGTGTGCGCGTACGTGGGATGTGTTTGGTTTGCTGTATGTTATTTATTTGTATGCAATTTTGTTCAATAATAATACTTTTATCAGCCATTTTATTTGATTTAAAAAATAAATATTTTAGTAAAAAAAATTTAAACATCATTTTAATATCAGTTTTGCCAGGTATGACAGTTGTCAGTTGTGGCATCATTATGACATCATCATTGATCCAAAAATAGAGTGAGACAGATATTTTCTTAATCGAAATAGTTGTGTGTTAGAGGGAGACAAAAACACACACGGATACAGTTGTTGACATCAACTTTTTCTTATTCCTCGTGGAAATGATTGAAGCGATGATAGTTTAGCTGACAGCAATGACAATCAAATGTTGGTTCCCTATGTACAGTCACTTCTCAGAGCAGAAAACCCAGGACATCGCCATGGATCTCTGCGCAGTGGAACCACCCGGGGTTTTACCTCGGCCAAGGACTGTCACTTTCAATGTAACCCTGTTTAGTATGTTTTGTCCCATTCCGAAACTATCATCCTCCCCCCTTGCAGCAGGGCTGCAAGATATTCTATTGTTACGGGCGGGCGTTGAGCCGAACCCCGGACCAAAAGAATGGATATGCAGTGTCTGTTGCAAAAAGATATATATTAAACGGTCGCATTCTGTGCAATGCTTCTCGTGTTAGAGATGGCTCCATAAATCTGGATGTTCAGGGCTTAACCTTAACATCCACAGACCCCGTACTTTCTTTAGTACTTTCGTGGACCCTTGTTGTTTGCGCCCTCGGGCGTCCCGCGGTAAGCGCCGTTCAAGCGCACCCCTACCGCCACTTTCTAGTAGCAATACTAATAATAATAATAATAATGCCTTAACGACTAGCAGTACTTCTGCTATACCCGCCACACAAACTCCAGACTGTTGCTCGTGCCTTATGGCGTCAACATCACGCGCAGCAGCTCAACACTCTCGCTCCCACCGGAGCAGTTTAGACATGAGCAACTCCGAGCACCAGTCTCTCTCTGTTTCTACATCATGGTTAACTCGACATCGACACCACCGGCGCACTTCCAGATCTTACAGCACAACTGTAACGGATTAACTGGTAAGATCGCAGAGATAACTAATTTGATGACGCAATATGACATAAAACTTGCCGCAGTCCAAGAAACCAAGCTCAGTCAGAGGTCGGACCTCATTACCTATGGCGGATATAACATCCACCGGAAAGACCGTCATAGAGTAACAGGAGGTCTGGGAGGTGGTCTACCGTTCATAACGCACAACTCTGTACAGTATCATCTATTTGATACCGACATCGAAGGAACGGATGATATCTTAGAAAGCCAAGGTATTACCATCCGTACAGGAGATGTCGATTTGCAAATCATTAACATCTACATACCCCCTGTCTCAAGTTGCCCCACCGGTTATCACCCCGACATTAGCTTGCTATTACGAGGAGATAACCGCGTGATCCTGGGCGACTTCAATGCGCACCACGACATGTGGCACTCAAACTTGCCAGCAGACAGTAGGGGGCATGTACTTGCAGAACAAATAGATGATACGGCTTTCTGTACATTGAACGGAGACGCCCCAACGAGAGTATCGGGTAACTGCTATAGTTCGCCAGATATTTCCATCGTAAGTGCAGGACTATTGAACAACACCAATTGGCGACCCATACTCACGTTGGCGGTTGACCATCTCCCAATAGTCATTACCATCGAACGACCGACGGACTTTATTATACCTGAGCATGGTACATATATTAACTTTACCAAGGCGGACTGGGACAGTTTTCAGACATATACGGACGAATGCTTGGCTGCTCTATCCATTCCTACTACGCAAAGGCGAACGAGACTTCCGCAACATCATTGACTTGGCCTCTAAACGCTTCATTCCTGCGGGTCGAATATCTCAAATAAGACCATGGCTAGAGAAAGAGATGAAGTGCGAAGTCTCAATCCCGCAGACCCCCGTATAAGTGATCTCAACGCGGAAATTCGTAGGTTGGTCGATAAACATAAACTGGCCAAATGGAAACAACACCTAGAGCAATGCAACCTCTCTGATGGTGTTGGCAAATTATGGACTACGGTCAAAGCTCTATCTAATCCAACGCAACACAAGGATAAAATAGATATTACTTTCGGTGACAGGGTGAAGAAGGACCCTAGGGGATGTGCGAACTCCTTCTGTAGACTACATGTACTACATTCCCCGCCCGATAGAGCTAAACGTAGAACCATGCGACAGGCGCGTGAATATAAAAACCAAAATACGCCCATTGTCATCACTGCCTCAGAGGTCAAGGAAGCCATCAGACAGGCTAAGCCCTCAAAATCCATCGTCGGGGCCGCCATGAAGGTGCTGAAACATCTAGGCCAGGAGGGACACAAATACTTAGCGGCTCTATTCAGTCTTTCACTGAACACTTTCGTCATTCCTGAAATATGGAAAAAGGCGAGAGTGGTTCCATTACTAAAACCTAGAAAACCGGCAAATATAGGCGATTCATATCGCCCTATATCACTTTTGTCGCCGGTAGTGAAGACGCTAGAGTCCATTTTGCTCCCGTATTATACTGCAAATTTGCCCCTGGTAAGCTGCACAGCACCACCACCGCACTCAATGCCATTACAACGCAAATAAATAGCGGCCTAAATCAAAACCAACGAAACCACAGGACTGTGTTAGTGGCACTTGACCTGTCGAAAGCTTTTGACACAGTCAACCATGCCACTCTCATACAAGATCTGTTTGAAACACAGATACCTGATGGGTTAAAGAGATGGACCGCTAATTACTTGAATGGACGGCAGGCGTCGGTTAACTTTAGAAACGCAACATCAAAACCTAGACGTATTAGACAGGGGGATGCCACAGGGTGGTGTCCTATCCCCGACACTGTTTAATTTCTATCTATCGAAGATGCCCCCAACACCAGAGGGCGTCTCCGTCGTTTCATATGCCGACGACTGTACAATAATGGCGACGGGGAAGGGCCCCTATACTGATGAACTCTGTGCGAAAATCAACGGTTACCTCTGCGACCTTTCCAGGTTTTTCACTGAGCGAGATCTGACGATATCTTCGACTAAATCAACGGCGACGCTTTTTACGACATGGACGCACCAAGTGAGAAATGAATTGGACATTTTCGTTGATGGTACTAAGCTACCAACTGTCAGCCATCCAAAGTTATTAGGGATGACACTGGATAATACTTTCTCATTTGCTGGTCATGTGTCTGCAATGGTCTCAAACGTACGTGGTCGCAACAAGATCCTCAAGTCACTTGCCGGCAGTACTTGGGGAAAAGACAAAGAAACGTTGCTGACTACATATAAGGCCATTGGCCGACCAGTCTTTGACTATGCTGCACCCATATGGTCGCCTAATGTACATAACACCAACTGGGCGAAGTTACAAGTCTGCCAAAATACTGCCATCAGAACTGCTACGGGATGTCTCCTCATGTCTTCCGAGTCTCACCTCCATCAGGAGGCAAAACTGCTCAATGTAAAAGAGCATGCGGAAATGCTGAGCAGGCAATTCCTTCTGAATTGCCACAAGCCAGCACATCCAAACCGTCATCTTTTGGACATAGATCCGCCCCCGAGAGACATAAGGAAACATCTCCGTAAGCATTATGATGAGATCCGGCATCATATTACCTTGCCGTTTGATCTGCAGAATCATAAGCGGGCTCTAACCGACATCCACAACGAGTCGGTAGACACTTTTGTCGGATCTCTACCTGTGAATCCCGTTCTGAACAGTCCTCCACCGGATTTTGCTGAAGAAGAACGCACCTTACCAAGGGAGACAAGAGTCACCTTGGTACAGCTTAGGTCTGGATATAGTGTAAGGTTAAACTCCTACTTATCCAGACTTAATGATACAATCGTAAACACATGCCCTGCATGTGGTAGGACCCCCCATGATACTCTACACCTCTTCAATTGTTCATCTGAACCTACTCTTCTAACCCCTCCGTTCTTCTGGACAAACCCTGTTGAAACTGCACGTTTCCTTGGACTCCCCTTAGAAGAGCTTGATGAAGATCTTCGGAATGATCATACACTCTAGACAGGGCAATGCATTGTTAACAACAACAATCAAATGTTGTATCAAATGATTGCCATCTGTCTTGTAGGGAAATAAATACGCTCGTATATATTTCTTGAGGTAAACGTGCAGATTCATGGCAAAGGTGAGTATGAACAACACCCAAAAGAGAATTTGGTAATTGTCTAGTTTAGCTGTCAACTGCTAATAAATTAGCTAAAATTATGGGAGGGGGCTGAAAAGACGGGGTTTGGCCTCAGGATCACGAATCCGGAAGCGCTTTTTTAATATTTTGCTTCTCTGAAGAGATATTTGCAATCAAAATTGCAATTTTTCATGTGGTTGTTGTAATTTTATTAGGCTGTACCTAAAAACGTGCGAGGGAATGCGAACGTGGAAACATGCCACGGTTCAGGCAACTACCCGGACTTGGGATGGCGTAGCCCAGGGTTGTTTATAATAAGCGCGGCTATTTGTTTCCCTTAGGGGTCAACTGCTAATAAATTAGCTAAAATTATGGGAGGGGGCTGAAAAGACGGGGTTCGGCCTCAGGATCACGAAGCCGGAAGCGCTTTTTTAATATTTTGCTTATCTGAAGAGATATTTGCAATCAAAGTTTCAAGTTTTCATGTGGTTGTTGTAATTTTATTAGGCTGTCCCTAAAAACGTGCAAAAAAAGTCGCGCCGTGGCGGTAGCCACGGTTATGTCACACGTCCGGACTTGGGATGGCGTAGCCCAGGGTTATTTTTTATAATCGCGGCCGAAGGCCGCCAACTCAGAAAGGTGTTTCGCACATAAATACCATGGATTCCGCCCCAATTTTGTTATCGGACCCGCGTCATTTTTCGGTTTTTTGACCATAGCTTTTCACTTACACAAAAAATTAAAAAAGCGCTTCCGGATTCGTGATCCTGAGGCCAAACCCCGTCTTTTCAGCTATTTCCCATAAGGGGTCGTGCATATATGACGTCACGCGATTTTTGGTAGTTTTTGACCCCCCCCCTCCCCCCTTGTCACACCCAGTCACAAACGCCAGACCCCCCCCTCCCCCTCGAATGTCACATCACACCCTTAATAAATATAAATTCAATATTTATTTGACATAAAATCTGATACATATTTAGAATATTTATATTAATTATTAAATAATATTTGCCAATCGAAAGAATGAAAACGTGCTAAATTTGAAAACGTTCATGGACGTTGCACGCTAGAAAACATGCAAAAAATAACGTGACATCACGTAAGTGCTACTCCCCCCCCTCCCCCCATGTCACATTTCGTCACAAATCGCAGACCTCTCCCCCCCTCAAAGAGCGTGACGTCATATATGCACGACCCCTAATTTTAGCTAATTTATTAGCAGTTGACAGCCAAACTAAACAATTACCGAGAATTCCTGATAAAAGCAACTACGAGTTGCTTGCGTTTAGTGCCGTATTAGCTGTCTACATGTTTAACAAAATACAACCGTGTTATCGGTTTTCCTTTCCACCCTTTCGCAGACAGGCATTTTCGAAAGTAAAATTCGAAATTCATTGCGAAACTTCCATTTGTATGATTTGTGAAATTGTTAGCAGAACATCAAATATTTGGTAATTACGTGTTTAAAATTAATACTTTTAATGCAATAAAATCGTTCTATTGGCAAATATGTAATCGAGTAACAGTTTTCAGTTCGAGTTGTGTAGAAATAACCAACATTTTAGTGCGTTTCTTAGTTTTGATATTCCAGACGGCCAAGCAAGTACGTGCGTGACACGACGTGGAATTTTTTTAGTTCCTTCTTATTTTTTGGAATTTTTTTCGCCAACGATGGCAGAATTTAAGTAAAAAAGTACCTGATTCTGAGTACACGAAGTGGTTCTGTGGCCAATTTTGGCCGGAGGGACATCATCAAAAGCCGCGTGCTTCGAGCACACGAAGAAGAATCCAAGAGGAAAAAAGTCATTGGTAGCGGGGGCAGGTACACCTATGTTCATAGATAATAGCTGTAGTGCTAAGTATACCACATAAATATACATACCGATGTACGAAAGAAACTGCACAAGAAGAGCCGTGAGAGTGACGAAGCATTAGAAACTCGACCAAAAACGTGGCGGAGGGGATTATAGCATTACTTGCAAAGCGAAAGCAAAGCGGGTGAAAATAAAGTGGGAATAGGGCATCTTTAACAGCTAATAAAACAACAGAAACAAAAAACAAAGATACATACAACGATCGTAGTGAACTATTGTACCGCTGAGAACGTGGTTTAAGCTTCACATTTTTGTACACCCCTTTCTCTGATTGGATATGTCAATAAATCCACAATCGTCCTTATCACAAATTTGGAAAGGTGCATTCGATAATGCACTAGATGCTGCAATTGCAGCTGATAATGCTCATCAACCACAACAACACAATACATTTCAAGGTGGCAGTTTTTCAAACGTTTCTGCAACTAAAATGAACGGGAGTAACAACAATAACAACTTTGCTGCATTTGGTGGCATTGGAAACGGCGGTGGCGACACGGCGAATGGTGCACGCAATAATTATGTTAATTTTAATCAATTCATTATGCAGCATAATTTATTGGGCAATAGTAATACATTTGGTTTGAACGTCGGTGGTGGTGGTGGTGGTGGCATAGCTGACATGATTGGCAACGACAACGGTAATATTGGTGCAGCCGGTGGGGTTGGTGGCATTGGAAACGTCGCAACAAATGCAGCTGCCACACAAGCTAATGTTAACGGTAGTGATGGCAATGTCAATAACGATTACTTCAACATTGTCGACACCATGAATAGTAAATTACAAAATGGATCTGGCAGGGATATTGGTCTAATGGATACTCCGGCACTGCACACAAATGTAAGTTAATGCTTGTAATCAAATATATGTACATATAATTTATTTATGAAGTTTTAAGTAGATCGTAGTTAATAGCACTGATAACAATTCTCAAGTGTCCCGCAAAGTGACGCTTCTGTGACCAATTTTCTTTATTTTTATTTGCGACATACTACTAGGTAAATTAACTACATATTTGAAGAAGATTTTAAAAAAGCGATTTAGGTGATCGGTGTGTTAAGAAATTGATGTGTAATGATTTATGCGTTTGTTGCCCAGTTTAAGCTTACAACTGGGGACTTGTTCATTATCAATACAATGGATTTTGTAACCTTCTTGATAAGTTTTGGCGTTGTGCAGGTCCCTCTTGAAGGTACACGTTGCTCAGGAAGGAGACAGTAAAGCGACTAGTACCTACTACAACAACAACAAAAACACTTTTCTTTATCATGATACTTTACATAATTTTAACTGTTCAATTAAAACTACTCTTGTAACACCAGTTCGCTCTAGCCAACCCGGGGTCAACGAAATCGTGTCCAAAGACAGTCGGGTTAGTACCACAAGGTACTATTCACCAGAACGTACCGGATTCATATCCAGTAAAGGACTGTCAACATCCGTACCACCCTCTCTGGTCCCTCACGTAACCTTTTATAAGTGGATCTTCCGACTAGGCAGGGCGAAGTACGGCTACAACAACCACAACACAGCATGAACTAGCTGAAGAAGAAACCGCCTTACCAAGTGGGACTCAAGTAGGACAATAAGCGTTATCTGGGCAGTCCTAAGATTCGTTAAAACAATGACAAATCGAGTCACTCTGCCTCATTATCGATCTGGATATTGTAACAAACAAAACCCTTACTTCAAAACCATAATAGGTTAAGAATGACATAGGGGTGTAAAAGTAGGTCGCCTCCCAGTTGGTGCACCCTGGGTAACGCTAAATGACCTACATAGCCTACACGGCTAGTTTCTTGTATTGCCGGTTCTACGAGAACGGTACCAGTACTTGTGCTGTACCCACGGTGCCGAAACGACCCGGGCCGTTTTCTTATATCGACCCGGCCAAGAGCAATACACTCGGGGTGACCCTGTCTGACATTTAGGCAGGACTACACCTCGCTACAAGAACAACAAGAATGAAATCGATGTCACTTGACTGTGATAGTGCTAAGACGTCCTATCATTCAGTCAAGGACGATCTCACAATAAGACTGCCCTTGTGGGTATGGACTTCAGAAACATAAATTCATTGACAATATTAGAACAATAGTAAAACTGCTAAATATACAATCCAAACAAAGCATCAAGCTAGATGTCGATTCGAGGTACATTCGAGAACTAGTCCACAGCGTTCTCTAACAAAATTCTCAAATCGAGAAAACTATAGTTTTCGAGGCGAATTCTAATAACATTCTCTAAGGGATTGGCCCGTTCTCTAACCTATCTCGAATCGAAATCTAGTGTAGTTCTCTACTGTTGCCTTTGACTAGAGAACAACAACTAGAGAATAGTTAGAAAATTACCCTAGTTATCCAACGTAAAGACGATCATTTCTCTAACGTTAGAGACTGTGTTTGTTGGGGTGCAGATTTGTAACACTATCCTAAGTTGACTCATTTAGAGTGCCCCAATCGTATCCAAATGTATAACCGTCCCCCTGTAACATTGAAGGACCGACCCACCCATGCCCGTGGCACACCCCCTAAAACCCCACCTGGGGGGATCCCCATACAAACATCTAAAAAAGGGACGACCCCGTTTAGGAAAACTTTTTTTTTAAATAAGGCCGAACACACTAACGCTACATCACGGCGGCCGCTTTTAATTTTATAGTTCACTTTAAATTTATTTGACACTCCCTGTAAATTAATGGCAAATGAAGTTGCCGGTAAGTTTATAGTGAAAACTTGTACTTGGGTTTGGTGTAACGGAGGGACTCAAAAACCAATCAGCGTACTTCAACAAAGTTTTGAGTGTATTCTTTGGATAAGTCCTCTCGACATGGGCTGTATGTACATTAGACAGGGTCAAATGAAAAGAAAAAAATAGCCTGCTTCTGCTTTCCAGAATATTGAAAAAAATTTGCTGTTAAAGTTACAGATCTTTGTTTTAAGAAATATAATGATTTTAGATGAGGTAGAATCTATTATATTAATAGGCTAACAAATTTTACATATAAATCATTGCCAAGCTTAAACCCATACTAAATATGCATAAATATTTATGAAATGCATATGGATTTGTTGACATACCTCTAAGGCAGTGCACAATTATCTAATATATAACCAATACTGCTTCATTTATCTGTAATAAGCGAATGAAAATTTTTCATGCAACTTAAATTGGTTATCTGACAATCAATTTGTAAATAAAGCGATAGCCCAGTGGGAAGCGTTAGTGGGTAGTGGTCGAGCGGTTGATGGTTCGAGTACAGTTAGTTACACAGCTATAGGCCAAAATTTTTTTCTTTTTTGTCATTGAAAATTGTTTATATTTTTTATATATTTTTATATTTCTAATCTTGACTTTTTAATATTTTTATAAACAATATTTTTATGTTTGTGATCTCTATTTTCGAGAAGAAAAAAATTTGGTGCGAATATTTTTAGTTTACGGAAAGCCATGTGAAATAATAATTTTATATCATAAATATACATACATACCACCCATTATAGAAATGCTATAACCGCTTATACAATTTCTTTTTTTTTTTTTTTTTTTTTGGTAATTATTTCAAAAAATTACCATTAATATAAGTCTGACTGCTCAAATTTTTGAAGATGAAAGCTGCAATTTGCGAATTTTTTTTTTCAAATTCTATCGATTGAGATAGAGTTGCTGACAAATTCCTTATTTAAAGTATAAAAATCGACAAAATATTTTATGGATACTACATTATTTTGAACTAAACCAAGTGATAATTTTACTGAAGACAACAAATAATTTCTTTTCAAATGTATATATGTATTAACTTTTAAAAGGGCAGATTTGCAACCCGAGCCCCAAACAAGTCTAGACCAAATTGAATAGAATTTTTTTAAAAATCAATATACATTTTTTTTTCTTTAAATCAAAAGAAAAATCCATATAAAGTGTCTTTTAAATATTGCTAAGTTATGGTTAAAGAAAAAAGCTAGAAAACCCTCACACTTTTTTTGACCTAACCAGAATTTGTAATTTACCCCCACTAATAAGTTTTAAAACCACGCCATGTATAATACATTTTTTTTAAATACAACCCATACTTCTCTATTTTCGTTCTCTCGCTCATTAATACTCTTTAATATTACACGAACTCATATTTCCAAATTTCCACCCCTTCAAAATAAACGTCAAACCAATTTCATACTCATATCTATTTATATACACATATACATATATGCGTAAACACTCCAATTCTCTCGCTCATTGAGTTCAAACAGTAGATTCGGCGTTGAACTCATATGTATATTGAAATGTTACACTCCAAATAGATGGCGTCGGCGCGAATAGCCAATTTGTTTCCGCATGAGAGTTGCCCCAATATGTGTTGTTATGTACCAAAGGATTAAAAAAAAGTAACAATTTGTTTTTCTCATATCTCGCACGCTTTATTATAAACGAAAATAGTTTAAAAATAAAATTTTTAGGAAAGAAGCAATCAATGTTTTAACTTTCTGTATTGAAATTCATCAAGAAAAAAAAAAAAGAATGAGATTGAAATAGATACACCCATTGCCGTCAATTCTATATAATATGAAAATTTGCTTTTTTAAAAAAATAAAAATCAAACATCTTTTTCGTAGAATTCTATAATAAAAATGAGATAACTATCGTCGCCTTATATTCCAAAGTTTAAATAAACAAATGAAAAACTAAAAATGTTATATTGTTGTGCCATAAAATCATGAAAAAATTAAATTTTCAATTACATATACTTATAATAAAATGTAATTTAACTATACAATTTTTTGGGAAAACGTTATCAAAATTATATTTATCCATAAAGCTCTAATATGTATGTATATATGTATATCTAAATAGAGATTCAAAAGCCCAATAAAGCTTCACTTAATTGTAGAATTCCATATTAAAAAAATTTATTCAAGGAATTGATTATGGACAAGACACCAAGGGCATGATAAGTTGCAGGCTGAATTGGATATCTTGAAACCGCTAGAACTGCTCGGAAAAATTCCGATGTAATAGATTTGTTTAAAATGAAATTCTACAAAGTTTTATGTTCTCATAACACCATTATTAAAATGTGAAATAGGGCAACCATGGTCAAACTTTTAATTAGAAAAAAATATGTCGCAATCAAAGTTGGCTTGCGTACCACCAAACAAAAAAAATGTTTCAAAAAAATATAAAATAATAATTCAATATGGCTACTGTTGTTGGAGTACCACGCTTATTTTGAGAAATTTGTATATGTGTGTAAAATACCAGCAATGGAAATATTTTGATTCTCTCGCTCTTTGAGAGTTAGAGTAATAGCGTCAAACTCATATTTCGAAGTTGGCTGAACTTCAAAGGAAACCACTCTTTATCTTCATTCTCTCCCTCATTAAACACGTCCTATTATGAGAGAGAAATTATTTTCATTCCCTCGCTCATTGAGTACTTTGGTCCATTATCTATTATATTAATAGGCTAACAAATTTTACATATAAATCATTGCCAAGCTTAAACCCATACTAAATATGCATAAATATTTATGAAATGCATATGGATTTGTTGACATACCTCTAAGGCAGTGCACAATTATCTAATATATAACCAATACTGCTTCATTTATCTGTAATAAGCGAATGAAAATTTTTCATGCAACTTAAATTGGTTATCTGACAATCAATTTGTAAATAAAGCGATAGCCCAGTGGGAAGCGTTAGTGGGTAGTGGTCGAGCGGTTGATGGTTCGAGTACAGTTAGTTACACAGCTATAGGCCAAAATTTTTTTCTTTTTTGTCATTGAAAATTGTTTATATTTTTTATATATTTTTATATTTCTAATCTTGACTTTTTAATATTTTTATAAACAATATTTTTATGTTTGTGATCTCTATTTTCGAGAAGAAAAAAATTTGGTGCGAATATTTTTAGTTTACGGAAAGCCATGTGAAATAATAATTTTATATCATAAATATACATACATACCACCCATTATAGAAATGCTATAACCGCTTATACAATTTCTTTTTGTTTTTTTTTTTTTTTGGTAATTATTTCAAAAAATTACCATTAATATAAGTCTGACTGCTCAAATTTTTGAAGATGAAAGCTGCAATTTGCGAATTTTTTTTTTCAAATTCTATCGATTGAGATAGAGTTGCTGACAAATTCCTTATTTAAAGTATAAAAATCGACAAAATATTTTATGGATACTACATTATTTTGAACTAAACCAAGTGATAATTTTACTGAAGACAACAAATAATTTCTTTTCAAATGTATATATGTATTAACTTTTAAAAGGGCAGATTTGCAACCCGAGCCCCAAACAAGTCTAGACCAAATTGAATAGAATTTTTTTAAAAATCAATATACATTTTTTTTTCTTTAAATCAAAAGAAAAATCCATATAAAGTGTCTTTTAAATATTGCTAAGTTATGGTTAAAGAAAAAAGCTAGAAAACCCTCACACTTTTTTTGACCTAACCAGAATTTGTAATTTACCCCCACTAATAAGTTTTAAAACCACGCCATGTATAATACATTTTTTTTAAATACAACCCATACTTCTCTATTTTCGTTCTCTCGCTCATTAATACTCTTTAATATTACACGAACTCATATTTCCAAATTTCCACCCCTTCAAAATAAACGTCAAACCAATTTCATACTCATATCTATTTATATACACATATACATATATGCGTAAACACTCCAATTCTCTCGCTCATTGAGTTCAAACAGTAGATTCGGCGTTGAACTCATATGTATATTGAAATGTTACACTCCAAATAGATGGCGTCGGCGCGAATAGCCAATTTGTTTCCGCATGAGAGTTGCCCCAATATGTGTTGTTATGTACCAAAGGATTAAAAAAAAGTAACAATTTGTTTTTCTCATATCTCGCACGCTTTATTATAAACGAAAATAGTTTAAAAATAAAATTTTTAGGAAAGAAGCAATCAATGTTTTAACTTTCTGTATTGAAATTCATCAAGAAAAAAAAAAAAAGAATGAGATTGAAATAGATACACCCATTGCCGTCAATTCTATATAATATGAAAATTTGCTTTTTTAAAAAAATAAAAATCAAACATCTTTTTCGTAGAATTCTATAATAAAAATGAGATAACTATCGTCGCCTTATATTCCAAAGTTTAAATAAACAAATGAAAAACTAAAAATGTTATATTGTTGTGCCATAAAATCATGAAAAAATTAAATTTTCAATTACATATACTTATAATAAAATGTAATTTAACTATACAATTTTTTGGGAAAACGTTATCAAAATTATATTTATCCATAAAGCTCTAATATGTATGTATATATGTATATCTAAATAGAGATTCAAAAGCCCAATAAAGCTTCACTTAATTGTAGAATTCCATATTAAAAAAATTTATTCAAGGAATTGATTATGGACAAGACACCAAGGGCATGATAAGTTGCAGGCTGAATTGGATATCTTGAAACCGCTAGAACTGCTCGGAAAAATTCCGATGTAATAGATTTGTTTAAAATGAAATTCTACAAAGTTTTATGTTCTCATAACACCATTATTAAAATGTGAAATAGGGCAACCATGGTCAAACTTTTAATTAGAAAAAAATATGTCGCAATCAAAGTTGGCTTGCGTACCACCAAACAAAAAAAATGTTTCAAAAAAATATAAAATAATAATTCAATATGGCTACTGTTGTTGGAGTACCACGCTTATTTTGAGAAATTTGTATATGTGTGTAAAATACCAGCAATGGAAATATTTTGATTCTCTCGCTCTTTGAGAGTTAGAGTAATAGCGTCAAACTCATATTTCGAAGTTGGCTGAACTTCAAAGGAAACCACTCTTTATCTTCATTCTCTCCCTCATTAAACACGTCCTATTATGAGAGAGAAATTATTTTCATTCCCTCGCTCATTGAGTACTTTGGTCCATTATCTATTATATTAATAGGCTAACAAATTTTACATATAAACCATTGCCAAGCTTAAACCCATACTAAATATGCATAAATATTTATGAAATGCATATTTATTTGTTGGCATACCTCTAAGGCAGTGCACAATTATCTAATATATAACCAATACTGCTTCATTTATCTGTAATAAGCGAATGAAAATTTTTCATGCAACTTAAATTGGTTATCTGACAATCAATTTGTAAATAAAGCGATAGCCCAGTGGGAAGCGTTAGTGGGTAGTGGTCGAGCGGTTGATGGTTCGAGTACAGTTAGTTACACAGCTATAGGCCAACATTTTTTTTCTTTTTTGTCATTGAAAATTGTTTAAATTTTTTATATATTTTTATATTTCTAATCTTGACTTTTTAATATTTTTATAAACAATATTTTTATGTTTGTGATCTCTATTTTCGAGAAGAAAAAAATTTGGTGCGAATATTTTTAGTTTACGGAAAGCCATGTGAAATAATAATTTTATATCATAAATATACATACATACCACCCATTATAGAAATGCTATAACCGCTTATACAATTTCTTTTTGTTTTTTTTTTTTTTTGGTAATTATTTCAAAAAATTACCATTAATATAAGTCTGACTGCTCAAATTTTTGAAGATGAAAGCTGCAATTTGCGAATTTTTTTTTTCAAATTCTATCGATTGAGATAGAGTTGCTGACAAATTCCTTATTTAAAGTATAAAAATCGACAAAATATTTTATGGATACTACATTATTTTGAACTAAACCAAGTGATAATTTTACTGAAGACAACAAATAATTTCTTTTCAAATGTATATATGTATTAACTTTTAAAAGGGCAGATTTGCAACCCGAGCCCCAAACAAGTCTAGACCAAATTGAATAGAATTTTTTTAAAAATCAATATACATTTTTTTTTCTTTAAATCAAAAGAAAAATCCATATAAAGTGTCTTTTAAATATTGCTAAGTTATGGTTAAAGAAAAAAGCTAGAAAACCCTCACACTTTTTTTGACCTAACCAGAATTTGTAATTTACCCCCACTAATAAGTTTTAAAACCACGCCATGTATAATACATTTTTTTTAAATACAACCCATACTTCTCTATTTTCGTTCTCTCGCTCATTAATACTCTTTAATATTACACGAACTCATATTTCCAAATTTCCACCCCTTCAAAATAAACGTCAAACCAATTTCATACTCATATCTATTTATATACACATATACATATATGCGTAAACACTCCAATTCTCTCGCTCATTGAGTTCAAACAGTAGATTCGGCGTTGAACTCATATGTATATTGAAATGTTACACTCCAAATAGATGGCGTCGGCGCGAATAGCCAATTTGTTTCCGCATGAGAGTTGCCCCAATATGTGTTGTTATGTACCAAAGGATTAAAAAAAAGTAACAATTTGTTTTTCTCATATCTCGCACGCTTTATTATAAACGAAAATAGTTTAAAAATAAAATTTTTAGGAAAGAAGCAATCAATGTTTTAACTTTCTGTATTGAAATTCATCAAGAAAAAAAAAAAAAGAATGAGATTGAAATAGATACACCCATTGCCGTCAATTCTATATAATATGAAAATTTGCTTTTTTAAAAAAATAAAAATCAAACATCTTTTTCGTAGAATTCTATAATAAAAATGAGATAACTATCGTCGCCTTATATTCCAAAGTTTAAATAAACAAATGAAAAACTAAAAATGTTATATTGTTGTGCCATAAAATCATGAAAAAATTAAATTTTCAATTACATATACTTATAATAAAATGTAATTTAACTATACAATTTTTTGGGAAAACGTTATCAAAATTATATTTATCCATAAAGCTCTAATATGTATGTATATATGTATATCTAAATAGAGATTCAAAAGCCCAATAAAGCTTCACTTAATTGTAGAATTCCATATTAAAAAAATTTATTCAAGGAATTGATTATGGACAAGACACCAAGGGCATGATAAGTTGCAGGCTGAATTGGATATCTTGAAACCGCTAGAACTGCTCGGAAAAATTCCGATGTAATAGATTTGTTTAAAATGAAATTCTACAAAGTTTTATGTTCTCATAACACCATTATTAAAATGTGAAATAGGGCAACCATGGTCAAACTTTTAATTAGAAAAAAATATGTCGCAATCAAAGTTGGCTTGCGTACCACCAAACAAAAAAAATGTTTCAAAAAAATATAAAATAATAATTCAATATGGCTACTGTTGTTGGAGTACCACGCTTATTTTGAGAAATTTGTATATGTGTGTAAAATACCAGCAATGGAAATATTTTGATTCTCTCGCTCTTTGAGAGTTAGAGTAATAGCGTCAAACTCATATTTCGAAGTTGGCTGAACTTCAAAGGAAACCACTCTTTATCTTCATTCTCTCCCTCATTAAACACGTCCTATTATGAGAGAGAAATTATTTTCATTCCCTCGCTCATTGAGTACTTTGGTCCATTATCTATTATATTAATAGGCTAACAAATTTTACATATAAACCATTGCCAAGCTTAAACCCATACTAAATATGCATAAATATTTATGAAATGCATATTTATTTGTTGGCATACCTCTAAGGCAGTGCACAATTATCTAATATATAACCAATACTGCTTCATTTATCTGTAATAAGCGAATGAAAATTTTTCATGCAACTTAAATTGGTTATCTGACAATCAATTTGTAAATAAAGCGATAGCCCAGTGGGAAGCGTTAGTGGGTAGTGGTCGAGCGGTTGATGGTTCGAGTACAGTTAGTTACACAGCTATAGGCCAACATTTTTTTTCTTTTTTGTCATTGAAAATTGTTTAAATTTTTTATATATTTTTATATTTCTAATCTTGACTTTTTAATATTTTTATAAACAATATTTTTATGTTTGTGATCTCTATTTTCGAGAAGAAAAAAATTTGGTGCGAATATTTTTAGTTTACGGAAAGCCATGTGAAATAATAATTTTATATCATAAATATACATACATACCACCCATTATAGAAATGCTATAACCGCTTATACAATTTCTTTTTGTTTTTTTTTTTTTTGGTAATTATTTAAAAAAATTACCATTAATATAAGTCCGACTGCTCAAATTTTTGAAGATGAAAGCTGCAATTTGCCAATTTTTTTTCAAATTCTATCGATTGAGATAGAGTTGCTGACAAATTCCTTATTTAAAGTATAAAAATCGACAAAATATTTTATGGATACTACATTATTTTGAACTAAACCAAGTGATAATTTTACTGAAGACAACAAATAATTTCTTTTCAAATGTATATATGTATTAACTTTTAAAAGGGCAGATTTGCAACCCGAGCCCCAAACAAGTCTGGACCAAATTGAATAGAATTTTTTTAAAAATCAATATAAATTTTTTTTTCTTTAAATCAAAAGAAAAATCTATATAAAGTGTCTTTTAAATATTGCTAAGTTATGGTTAAAGAAAAAAGCTAGAAAACCCTCACACTTTTTTTGACCTAACCAGAATTTGTAATTTACCCCCACTAATAAGTTTTAAAACCACGCCATGTATAATACATTTTTTTTAAATACAACCCATACTTCTCTATTTTCGTTCTCTCGCTCATTAATACTCTTTAATATTACACGAACTCATATTTCCAAATTTCCACCCCTTCAAAATAAACGTCAAACCAATTTCATACTCATATCTATTTATATACACATATACATATATGCGTAAACACTCCAATTCTCTCGCTCATTGAGTTCAAACAGTAGATTCGGCGTTGAACTCATATGTATATTGAAATGTTACACTCCAAATAGATGGCGTCGGCGCGAATAGCCAATTTGTTTCCGCATGAGAGTTGCCCCAATATGTGTTGTTATGTACCAAAGGATTAAAAAAAAGTAACAATTTGTTTTTCTCATATCTCGCACGCTTTATTATAAACGAAAATAGTTTAAAAATAAAATTTTTAGGAAAGAAGCAATCAATGTTTTAACTTTCTGTATTGAAATTCATCAAGAAAAAAAAAAAAAAATGAGATTGAAATAGATACACCCATTGCCGTCAATTCTATATAATATGAAAATTTGCTTTTTTAAAAAAATAAAAATCAAACATCTTTTTCGTAGAATTCTATAATAAAAATGAGATAACTATCGTCGCCTTATATTCCAAAGTTTAAATAAACAAATGAAAAACTAAAAATGTTATATTGTTGTGCCATAAAATCATGAAAATTTAAATTTTCAATTACATATACTTATAATAAAATGTAATTTAACTATACAATTTTTTGGGAAAACGTTATCAAAATTATATTTATCCATAAAGCTCTAATATGTATGTATATATGTATATCTAAATAGAGATTCAAAAGCCCAATAAAGCTTCACTTAATTGTAGAATTCCATATTAAAAAAATTTATTCAAGGAATTGATTATGGACAAGACACCAAGGGCATGAGAAGTTGCAGGCTGAATTGGATATCTTGAAACCGCTAGAACTGCTCGGAAAAATTCCGATGTAATAGATTTGTTTAAAATGAAATTCTACAAAGTTTTATGTTCTCATAACACCATTATTAAAATGTGAAATAGGGCAACCATGGTCAAACTTTTAATTTGAAAAAAATATGTCGCAATCAAAGTTGGCTTGCGTAACACCAAACAAAAAAAATGTTTCAAAAAAATATAAAATAATAATTCAATATGGCTACTGTTGTTGGAGTACCACGCTTATTTTGAGAAATTTGTATATGTGTGTAAAATACCAGCAATGGAAATATTTTGATTCTCTCGCTCTTTGAGAGTTAGAGTAATAGCGTCAAACTCATATTTCGAAGTTGGCTGAACTTCAAAGGAAACCACTCTTTATCTTCATTCTCTCCCTCATTAAACACGTCCTATTATGAGAGAGAAATTATTTTCATTCCCTCGCTCATTGAGTACTTTGGTCCATTATCTATTATATTAATAGGCTAACAAATTTTACATATAAACCATTGCCAAGCTTAAACCCATACTAAATATGCATAAATATTTATGAAATGCATATTTATTTGTTGGCATACCTCTAAGGCAGTGCACAATTATCTAATATATAACCAATACTGCTTCATTTATCTGTAATAAGCGAATGAAAATTTTTCATGCAACTTAAATTGGTTATCTGACAATCAATTTGTAAATAAAGCGATAGCCCAGTGGGAAGCGTTAGTGGGTAGTGGTCGAGCGGTTGATGGTTCGAGTACAGTTAGTTACACAGCTATAGGCCAAAATTTTTTTTCTTTTTTGTCATTGAAAATTGTTTATATTTTTTATATATTTTTATATTTCTAATCTTGACTTTTTAATATTTTTATAAACAATATTTTTATGTTTGTGATCTCTATTTTCGAGAAGAAAAAAATTTGGTGCGAATATTTTTAGTTTACGGAAAGCCATGTGAAATAATAATTTTATATCATAAATATACATACATACCACCCATTATAGAAATGCTATAACCGCTTATACAATTTCTTTTTGTTTTTTTTTTTTTTTGGTAATTATTTAAAAAAATCTATTATATTAATAGGCTAACAAATTTTACATATAAACCATTGCCAAGCTTAAACCCATACTAAATATGCATAAATATTTATGAAATGCATATTTATTTGTTGGCATACCTCTAAGGCAGTGCACAATTATCTAATATATAACCAATACTGCTTCATTTATCTGTAATAAGCGAATGAAAATTTTTCATGCAACTTAAATTGGTTATCTGACAATCAATTTGTAAATAAAGCGATAGCCCAGTGGGAAGCGTTAGTGGGTAGTGGTCGAGCGGTTGATGGTTCGAGTACAGTTAGTTACACAGCTATAGGCCAAAATTTTTTTTCTTTTTTGTCATTGAAAATTGTTTATATTTTTTATATATTTTTATATTTCTAATCTTGACTTTTTAATATTTTTATAAACAATATTTTTATGTTTGTGATCTCTATTTTCGAGAAGAAAAAAATTTGGTGCGAATATTTTTAGTTTACGGAAAGCCATGTGAAATAATAATTTTATATCATAAATATACATACATACCACCCATTATAGAAATGCTATAACCGCTTATACAATTTCTTTTTGTTTTTTTTTTTTTTTTGGTAATTATTTAAAAAAATTACCATTAATATAAGTCCGACTGCTCAAATTTTTGAAGATGAAAGCTGCAATTTGCCAATTTTTTTTCAAATTCTATCGATTGAGATAGAGTTGCTGACAAATTCCTTATTTAAAGTATAAAAATCGACAAAATATTTTATGGATACTACATTATTTTGAACTAAACCAAGTGATAATTTTACTGAAGACAACAAATAATTTCTTTTCAAATGTATATATGTATTAACTTTTAAAAGGGCAGATTTGCAACCCGAGCCCCAAACAAGTCTGGACCAAATTGAATAGAATTTTTTTAAAAATCAATATAAATTTTTTTTTCTTTAAATCAAAAGAAAAATCCATATAAAGTGTCTTTTAAATATTGCTAAGTTATGGTTAAAGAAAAAAGCTAGAAAACCCTCACACTTTTTTTGACCTAACCAGAATTTGTAATTTACCCCCACTAAAAAGTTTTAAAACCACGCCATGTATAATACATTTTTTTTAAATACAACCCATACTTCTCTATTTTCGTTCTCTCGCTCATTAATACTCTTTAATATTACACGAACTCATATTTCCAAATTTCCACCCCTTCAAAATAAACGTCAAACCAATTTCATACTCATATCTATTTATATACACATATACATATATGCGTAAACACTCCAATTCTCTCGCTCATTGAGTTCAAACAGTAGATTCGGCGTTGAACTCATATGTATATTGAAATGTTACACTCCAAATAGATGGCGTCGGCGCGAATAGCCAATTTGTTTCCGCATGAGAGTTGCCCCAATATGTGTTGTTATGTACCAAAGTATTAAAAAAAAGTAACAATTTGTTTTTCTCATATCTCGCACGCTTTATTATAAACGAAAATAGTTTAAAAATAAAATTTTTAGGAAAGAAGCAATCAATGTTTTAACTTTCTGTATTGAAATTCATCAAGAAAAAAAAAAAAAAGAATGAGATTGAAATAGATACACCCATTGCCGTCAATTCTATATAATATGAAAATTTGCTTTTTTAAAAAAATAAAAATCAAACATCTTTTTCGTAGAATTCTATAATAAAAATGAGATAACTATCGTCGCCTTATATTCCAAAGTTTAAATAAACAAATGAAAAACTAAAAATGTTATATTGTTGTGCCATAAAATCATGAAAATTTAAATTTTCAATTACATATACTTATAATAAAATGTAATTTAACTATACAATTTTTTGGGAAAACGTTATCAAAATTATATTTATCCATAAAGCTCTAATATGTATGTATATATGTATATCTAAATAGAGATTCAAAAGCCCAATAAAGCTTCACTTAATTGTAGAATTCCATATTAAAAAAATTTATTCAAGGAATTGATTATGGACAAGACACCAAGGGCATGAGAAGTTGCAGGCTGAATTGGATATCTTGAAACCGCTAGAACTGCTCGGAAAAATTCCGATGTAATAGATTTGTTTAAAATGAAATTCTACAAAGTTTTATGTTCTCATAACACCATTATTAAAATGTGAAATAGGGCAACCATGGTCAAACTTTTAATTTGAAAAAAATATGTCGCAATCAAAGTTGGCTTGCGTACCACCAAACAAAAAAAATGTTTCAAAAAAATATAAAATAATAATTCAATATGGCTACTGTTGTTGGAGTACCACGCTTATTTTGAGAAATTTGTATATGTGTGTAAAATACCAGCAATGGAAATATTTTGATTCTCTCGCTCTTTGAGAGTTAGAGTAATAGCGTCAAACTCATATTTCGAAGTTGGCTGAACTTCAAAGGAAACCACTCTTTATCTTCATTCTCTCCCTCATTAAACACGTCCTATTATGAGAGAGAAATTATTTTCATTCCCTCGCTCATTGAGTACTTTGGTCCATTATTTATAATATAAAATTTATATTATAAATAATATAATATATTATAAATAATGGACCAAAGTACTCAATGAGCGAGGGAATGAAAATAATTTCTCTCTCATAATAGGACGTGTTTAATGAGGGAGAGAATGAAGATAAAGAGTGGAAAGAATATAAATTTTATATTAATAGTCTAACTTTGTTGTTGGTATATTGTTAATTCTTAAACTGCTTTGTGCATAAGGTAATGGCGCGGCGGTGAGCGTATAGAATACGGTGTGCACAGTTGCAAGACCCGGTTGCGGAATATTCCGTTTTTTTCTTAAATTATGTTTTTTTTTTATATTAAAAAACCTTTAATCTTAACTATTACAAGTTACTTAATTTTCAACCTAATATTTTTTTGTTCTTCACCTGCTCAAAACGATCGCATAAATTAGTGGCTATTTGTTAAGCACAATGTCATCATCCGATTATTCAAGTGCAACATAAAATCTCGAAAACCGAGTATTTGCATGGCATTTGCCATAAATAATTTTGGAAAGGGCTGCTGTAATTTAATATTTTTATTATATAATAACAGCCGCTATTTTTTAAATTCTTTGATGGCTTCATTTTGCCTATAGATGAGTTTTTAATGTATACATTTAAGTTGGTCGAGGTTCGGCCACGGTTAGGACCCGCTAGGCAGCTATTGACAAAAAGTTGATCAGATGTTTGAATAAGTTCAACTATTTTAAATTGGTCGAATTTCGACCACGGGATATACTAGTATAAATTAATTACATTGAGTAAAATAGCTGCGTCAATAAAAATCTGAACAGTTGAAATTATGACGTTATTAAATTCAAAGAAAACATTTGTTTATTTTACCCGCCCCCGTCAGTATAAAAATGTCTTCACGCCGCCGCCGCCGAGAAATTTTACGGCGTATACCTCTAGTTGACACCGCCATGTCGGAATATAAAAAAAAAAACAAATGTCATTGGTTTGTCCACGTTTGTCCAATAAATTAAAAAAACTAAATTCATTCGTTTGTCCAGGAAAAATTTTCGCTTGTCCACCCCTAGTAAAAAAGTTATTTAAAAAAAAAAGTTTTTATTAAAAACCCTACTTTTGAAGTTTTTTTTGGCTTAATCGTTTGTCCATCGTGTGAAAACAAAAATTTGTTGTGAAGTTGGCACCTCCATGTCGGAATAATTAAAAAAACTAAATGTCATTCCCCCTCGTGAAGGGCCGCGGTACGAGGGCTTAAGTCGATAGTCACAGGGCTACGCTGGCCCTTGTGATCATAGCGCCGCCCCGTACTACATCACGAGAGAAGCCAAACCTCTCTGGCACGAGGACTAAGATCTTCCCCCTCCCAATCCAGGGTGTTATGCGACAATATGTGTATCAAACGAAAGGGGAAGGCCCCAAGTTTCATTTGGACATCGACATATTTCGATAAATTTATCGATAACTGACTTATCGGTCAAAATATGGTTGCCCGAAAACCTTAAAATTTCCCTGCAATATGGGTATCAAACGAAAGGTGAAGGCCCCAGGTTTCATTTGGACATCGACATACTTCGATAAATTTATCGATAACTGAGTTATCGGTCAAAATGTGGTTGCCCAAAAACCTTAAAATTTCCCTACAATATGGGTATCAAACGAAAGGTGAAGGTCCCAGGTTTCACTTGGACATCGACATATTTTGATAAATTTATCGATAACTGAGTTATCGGTCAAAATGTGGTTGCCCAAAAACCTTAAAATTTCTCTACAATATGGGTATCAAACGAAAGGTGAAGGCCCCAGGTTTCATTTGGACATCGACATATTTCGATAAATTTATCGATAACTGAGTTATCGGTCAAAATGTGGGTGCCCAAAAACCTTAAAATTTCCCTACAATATGGGTATCAAACGAAAGGTGAAGGCCCCAGCTTTCATTTGGACATCGACATATTTCGATAAATTTTTTGATAACTGAGTTATCGGTCAAAATGTGGTTGCCCAAAAACCTAAAAAATTCCCTACAATGTGGGTATCAAACGAAAGGTGAAGGCCCCAGGTTTCACTTGGACATCGACATATTTCGATAAATTTATCGATAACTGAGTTGTCGGTCAAAATGTGGTTGCCCAAAAACCTAAAAAATTCCCTACAATGTGGGTATCAAACGAAAGGTGAAGGCCCCAGGTTTCACTTGGACATCGACATATTTCGATAAATTTATCGATAACTGAGTTGTCGGTCAAAATCTGGTTGCCCAAAAACCTTAAAATTTCCCTACAATATGGGTATCAAACGAAAGGTGAAGGCCCCAGCTTTCATTTGGACATCGACATATTTCGATAAATTTTTTGATAACTGAGTTATCGGTCAAAATGTGGTTGCCCAAAAACCTTAAAATTTCTCTACAATATGGGTATCAAACGAAAGGTGAAGGCCCCAGGTTTCATTTGGACATCGACATATTTCGATAAATTTATCGATAACTGAGTTATCGGTCAAAATGTGGGTGTCCAAAAACCTTAAAATTTCCCTACAATATGGGTATCAAACGAAAGGTGAAGGCCCCAGCTTTCATTTGGACATCGACATATTTCGATAAATTTTTTGATAACTGAGTTATCGGTCAAAATGTGGTTGCCCAAAAACCTAAAAAATTCCCTACAATGTGGGTATCAAACGAAAGGTGAAGGCCCCAGGTTTCACTTGGACATCGACATATTTCGATAAATTTATCGATAACTGAGTTGTCGGTCAAAATCTGGTTGCCCAAAAACCTTAAAATTTCCCTACAATATGGGTATCAAACGAAAGGGGAAGGCCCCATGTTTCATTTGGACTTCGATATATTTCGATAAATTTATCAATAACTGAGTTATCGGTCAAAATATGATTGCCCAAAAACCTAAAAAATTTCCTACAATATGGGTATCATACGAAAGGTGAATGCCCCAGGTTTCATTTGGACTTCGATAAATTTATCGATAAATTTATCAATAACTGAGTTATCGGTCAAAATATGATTGCACAAAAACCTAAAAAATTTCCTACAATATGGGTATCAAACGAAAGGTGAATGCCCCAGGTTTCACTTGGACATCGATATATTTCGATAAATTTATCGATAACTGAGTTATCGGTCAAAATGTGGTTGCCCGAAAACCTTAAAATTTCCTACAATATGGGTATCAAACGAAAGGTGAATGCCCCAGGTTTCACTTGGACATCGATATATTTAGATAAATTTATCAATAACTGAGTTATCGGTCAAAATGTGGTTGCCCGAAAACCTAAAAATTTCCCTACATAATGGGTATTAAACGAAAGGTGAAGGCCACAGGTCTCATTTGGACTTCGATATATTTCGATAAATTTATCGATAACTGAGTTATCGGTCAAAATGTAGTTGCCCGAAAACCTTAAAATTTCCCTACAATATGGGTATCAAACGAAAGGTGAAGGCCCCAGGTTTAATTTGGACATCGACATATTTCGATAAATTTTTCGATAACTGAGTTATCGGTCAAAATATGATTGCCCAAAAACCTAAAAAATTCGCTACAATATGGGTATCAAACGAAAGGTGAATGCCCCAGGTTTCACTTGGACATCTGAGTTATCGGGCAAAATGTGGTTGTCCGAAAACCTTAAAATTTCCCTACAATATGGATATCAAACGAAAGGGGAAGGCCCCAGGTTTTATTTGGACTTCGACATATTTCGATAAATTTATCGATAACTGAGTTATTGTCAAAATGTGAGACCAAATACCTTAAAATTTCCTAACAATATGGGTATCAAACGAAAATGGAAGTCCAGAGCTTTCGTTTGGACTGCTGTATTTTTCTATATATTTATCGATAATTTCATAGGACATTTGAATAAAAAGTAAAAAATAAATATAGTTTAAAAAAACTAAATCTCACGCTTTTAGAGAGTATTGAACTAAAAAGGTGAAAATAATTTTAATTTACCCTACACAGTAGTATTGTGGAAAAAGCGTGGTCCGCTTTGTGCCATAATTTTCGTATATCGGGCGCTCGACACTTTTCTCACATAATGCTAGTTTCTTTACTACGCTTTCATTAGCTTTACTTGTACATACATTCATATGTGTGTTTACTTGTTTGTATGTAACTCTATTTCAGTCTACCCGATAGTGGCATATGACTGTCACAAAAACCTTGAAATGTGCCTTCAATATGGGTGTCAAACGATAGGAGGTTGCATTATGACTTCGATATATTTATCGATAACTAAGCTATCGGTCATAATGCCTACAATCTGGGTATCAAACAAAAGGGAAGTTCTTCAGGTTTCTATTGGATTTTGGAATATTTCGATATATTTATCGATAATTGAGTTATCGGTCAAAATGAGGTTGTCCAATAATATTCAAAATTGCCTACAATATGGGTATCAAACGAAAGTGGAACCCTAGAGGTTTCGTTTGCACTGCGGTATATTTCGATATATTTGTCGATTACTTCATAACTCATTTAACTAAAAAGTAAAAAATAAATATAGTTTAAAAAGCGAAAACACGCGCTTTTAAAGAATATTGCACTAAAAAGGTAAATATATTTTAAATAAAAAACGAAGATTATGGAACAAAGCGGACCACGCCTTTTCCACAATACTACTGTGTAGGGTTTTTAAAATTATTTTCAACTTTTTAGTTCAATACTCTCTAAAAGCGTGAGTTTTAGTTTTTTTAAACTATATTTATTCCTTAGCCTAAATTGTCATCAATATCTTCTAACGGAAGTCCAAGAAAACTAGCAGTTTCAATAGGGTTGGACCAAAGGGAGATGGGTGTTAGAAGAGTGGGCTCCGTAGAGCAAGTGAATAGTTGGTTGGTATTATGGGGGGACGAGCCACATTCCGGACATACATTCGGCACATCAGGGTTCAGTCTGGATATGTAGGAGTTTAATCTGCTACAATATCCAGAGCGTAATTGAACCAGAGTGACCCTTGTCTCTCGAGGAAAATGACGCTCCCCTTCAGAAATGCTTGGTGTTGAGGCATGCAAGACAGCGTTCAGCGGACAGAGCGCGACCTGATGGACAAATGTCGTTTTATGGATATGCTCCAAGGCCTGCTTGTGCACCTCAGGATCAAACGGCGTTGTTATAAATTGCCGGATCTCATCAAAATGTTTACGTAGATGCTTCCCTACGGTCCTAGGAGGCGGAGTTAGCTCAAACAGTTGCCTATTGGCGTGCTGTGGTTTACAACAATTTGTTGTTGTTGTTGTAGCGAGGCCCAGCCCTGCCCAAATGTCAGACCCCGAGTGTATTGCTCTTGGCCGGGTCGATATAAGAAACTGGCCCGGGTCGTTTCGGCACGATGGGTACAGCACAAGTACTGGTACCGTTCTCGTAAAACCGGCAATACAAGAAACTAGCCGTATAGGCCATGTAGATCATTTAGCGTTACCCAGGGTTCACCAACGGGGAGGCGACCTACTCTTACACCCTTACACAATTCAGTAGGTACTGCTTGTTTAGCATTTCATTATGCTCCCTAACTGGAAGCATTTCCGCCTCATTGTGTATATGAGTTATGGGAGACATAAGGACGCCCCCCGTAGCGGTTCTGAGTGCGGTTTTTTGACAGGCCTGCAGCTGACTCCAATGAGGGTGTAAAAGTAGGTCACCTCCCAGTTGGTGCACCCTGGGTAACGCTAAATGGCCTACATAGCCTACACGGCTAGTTTCTTGTATTGCCGGTTCTACGAGAACGGTACCAGTACTTGTGCTGTACCCATCGTGCCGAAACGACCCGGGCCGTTTTATTATATCGACCCGGCCAAGAGCAATACACTCGGGGTGACCCTGTCTGACATTTAGGCAGGGCTACACCTCGCTACAACAACAACAACAACAACAGGGTATATTTGGAAGTATTCTTGGTTTGTCGACGCAGGACGGAAAGTGAGATCTGACCATGGTGCAGCGAATCTATGCCTAAAGATTAGGGAGTCCTAGGAAACAGACTTTTTCACGTGACATTGATTTAATTCTATAATACTAACACAATAATATTTTTAATTCTAATCAAACTATTTTTCTGATTTCTTCTCACAGCTATTCTCCAACAGTCTATTTTCACCATACAACAACAGTAGCAGCATGTTTTCCAACAATGATTTCGGCGGTGGTGGCGGTGGCAGTGGTGAAGAAGGAAACGGCTATAACACATTTAACAATACCAATACGAATTTTAATTATTTTGACAATATTTATACGCCTTTCGGCAACAATACCGGTTACTATATGAACCCTTTTGCGACCGGCTTTGACTTTAATCCATCAAGTTTGCAAGTCTCTGCACCGGAATTTGTGCCACGATTCAATAATCTCAGTTTAAACGAGTCAAAGAATGCCAAAACAAATAGTGAAGAATCTAATGGAAAATCAAGTAATGTCGAAGCTAATGAGAATCCACAGACTTCCGAAGCTTCTCCAATCAGTGATTTACATGAAGAGAAATTGAATGGTGTCGGTCGAGCTGGCGATGGTCTTGATGGTAATAGTGATAACAATGCTCCATTGTACGAAAATAAAGAAGATAATAATACCAACAAGAATATGGGAAAGAATGATATCTTTGTAGAGTTCGCGCAGCAGCAACAGGACCAGCAACAACAGAAACTACAAGAAAATCCACAACAATTTACGCAACAACAACAACTACTTACGCAAAAAGAAAAACAACCAACAACATTGGGCACAAAACCTGATCATATTGAAGAAATGTACGAAAACAAACGCCAATCTAATGGCACAAATATTACACTAACAAACTCTAATTTGTTTAATCCAAACTCAATTGGTCCTTCATTATCATCTTCACGTTATACTGGTGCCACAACTAAACAGCAACAGTCCTCTTCTAGTGGCAATGGCTCACGTGGCTCATCATCCAATGGTTATTCACGTAATAATAACGATTTTATGTCCTCACCGCATAGCTACGAACGCAACGGTGGCGGTAACGGTGGTGGTGGTAATAATAAGCATAATGATGCTTTCGAGAAATTTGAAAAACCGTCTGCTCGTGCTGAGCGTGAACGCGAACGTGATCGAGATGCGCGACGTTATCAAAATGGACGACGTTCGGTCGATTATAATCGTAGCAATAAACGACGTGATGATTGGAATCGTAATCGTGATCGTATAAATGGTTTTCGCGTGGAAGAGAAATACTCAACAGATAATGGCAAGGATAGTCCACTTCCATCACCAGAAAAGGTAAGCATTTTTTTTTTTTAAATCGATTTTCGTTTTTTTCGATGGTAATGGGAAAGCGTGCCTCATCGCCATTTTTTGTTTTCGTGAAAAGCTGCTATGTAAATGAATATATCGACGTGCCATACGAAAACTAACAGTTTACATTTTTTACGAAAACTGAAACTTCTCCACAAACATTCTGGGAGCGCTCATAATTTAGGAGTCCGATATTAGTCCTTAATATTAAAAAAATATAATAGTCCTTTATGATTCCGATTAGATAAAAATTATGAGCCGTATGCTGAAATTGTTCATTTAACAAACCAATTTTGGAACAAATTTTCATATTTTGTTTGTGAAATTTCTTTGATTTCAATTAATATTCAATTACATCGCGTGCGGACTGTTCCTAGCAGTTTTTCTTGCTATCCTGTTTGTACCGTTCTAGCGGATAAGTATACCTTCCTATAAGTGGCCTTTTTTCATTGTACCACATATATTTAAAGGAATTTCCCCACAAACATCTCATGCAAGCCCCGGCAGCTGGTTCCCACCAGTTGTCCGAAAATGTGAGAACCAAATTCACTTGGAGGCCGCTATGAACGCACTGGCCAATCAGTATGTTGTTTCTTACGCTCAGTCGCTCACTTGTAAGCAAAGACTCAACAAAATACGCAAAAAATGATCTCTTTAGATTAACCCTCGTAGTCAATTACTGATTACCAAAAAAAAAAATTGTTTGTTTTTAGAATCACCCTAATGTACATATGTCATTGTGGTGTTTACAATGTGCAAGTAATGTAAATTTCTGCTTAAATATATCAATTGAGTTGAATTTTGTGAAGTGAGCCACTTTTTTTCGAAGTTGTACTATCTTTCTGAAACTTTTTTGTATAGTTCTTACTTACTTACTTAAAATAGCCTTTAACCGCCTTGGCGATTTTGGCCGTCTAACATGTTTCGCCAGTCTGCTCTTTGTTGAGCCAACTGGCGCCAATTGGAGACACCACGTGTTCTCAGATCTGCCTCCAATTGGTCCTGCCATTGGAGAGGTGGCCTCCCTCTTCCTCTACTTCCACCGGCGGGTGCCGATAAGAATACCTTCTGGGCCGGAGCGTCTTCGTTCATTCGCACCAAGTGACCTAGCCAGCGAAGCCGCTGGGTTTTAATTCGCTGAACTATGTCGACGTCTGCGTAGAGCTCATACAGCTCATGTTGTTGTTGTTGTTGTTGTTGTACAGCTCATCATTATATCTTCTTCGGTACCCGCCGCCGCCAACTTTTAGGGGTGCATAAATCTTTCGAAGAATTTTTCTCTCGAATACTCCGAAAGCCGCCTCGTCAGAAGCTGTCAGTGTCCATGCTTCTGCACCTTGTAATATAGTGTTCCAGCGCGATTAAATTCTGCAGCTTGAATTATTTTCTCTAACATCAAATTAAAGAAATCGCACGATAGGGGGTCGCCCTGCTTGAAACCTCGCTTAGTTTCGAACGGCTCGGAGAGGTCCTACCCAATTCTGACCGAGCTGGTGGTGTTGCTCAGCGTCATTTTGCACAGCCGTATAAGTTTTGCTGGGAAACCAAATTCAGACATAGCGGCATATAGGCGTATTGTAAAAATCTTGTCGATGGTAGATTTACCAGGTCTGTTGTTGTTGTTGTTGTTAACAATGCATTGCCCTGTCTAGAGTGTATGATCATTCCGAAGATCTTCATCAAGCTCTTCTAAGGGGAGTCCAAGGAAACGTGCAGTTTCAACAGGGTTTGTCCAGAGGGACAGAGGGGTTAGAAGAGTAGGTTCAAATGAACAATTGAAGAGATGTAGAGTATCATGGGGGGTCCTACCACATGCAGGGCATGTGTTTGAGATTGTGTCATTAAGTCTGGACAAGTAGGAGTTTAACCTTACACTATATCCAGACCTAAGCTGTGCCAGGGTAACTCTTGTCTCCCTTGGTAAGGTGCGTTCTTCTTCAGCAATATCCGGTGGAGGACTGTTCAGAACGGGGTTCACAGGTAGAGATCCGACAAAAGTATCTACCGACTCGGTGTGGATGTCGGTTAGAGCCCGCTTATGATTCTGCAGATCAAACGGCAAGGTAATATGATGCCGGATCTCATCATAATGTTTACGGAGATGTTTCCTTATGTCTCTCGGGGGCGGATCTATGTCCAAAAGATGACGGTTTGGATGTGCTGGCTTCTGGCAGTTCAGAAGGAATTGCTTGCTCAGCATTTCCGCATGCTCTTTTACATTGAGCAGTTTTGCCTCCTGATGGAGGTGAGACTCGGAAGACATGAGGAGACATCCCGTAGCAGTTCTGATGGCAGTATTTTGGCAGACTTGTAACTTCGTCCAGTTGGTGTTATGTACATTAGGCGACCATATGGGTGCAGCATAGTCAAAGACTGGTCGGCCAATGGCCTTATATGTAGTCAACAACGTTTCTTTGTCTTTTCCCCAAGTACTGCCGGCAAGTGACTTGAGGATCTTGTTGCGACCACGTACCTTTGAGACCATTGCAGACACATGACCAGCAAATGAGAAAGTATTATCCAATGTCATCCCTAATAACTTTGGGTGGCTGACAGTTGGTAGTTTAGTGCCGTCAACGAAAATGTCTAATTCATTTCTCACCTGGTGCGTCCACGTCGTAAAAAGCGTCGCCGTTGATTTAGTCGGAGATATCGTCAGATCTCGCTCTGTGAAAAACCTGGAAAGGTCGCAGAGGTAACCGTTGATTTTATTACAGAGTTCATCAGTATAGGGGCCCTTCCCCGTCGCCATTATTGTACAGTCGTCAGCATAAGAAACGACGGAGACACCCTCTGGTGGTGGGGGCATCTTCGATAGATAGAAATTAAACAGTGTCGGGGATAGGACACCACCCTGTGGCACCCCCTGTCTAATTCGTCTTGGTTTTGATGTTGCGTTTCTAAAGTTGACCGACGCCTGCCGCCCATTCAAGTAATTAGCGGTCCATCTCTTTAACCCATCAGGTATTTGTGTTTCTAATAGATCTTGTATGAGAGTGGCATGGTTGACTGTGTCAAAAGCTTTCGACAAGTCAAGTGCCACTAACACAGTCCTGTGATTTGGTTGGTTTTGATTTAGACCGCTATTTATTTGCGTTGTAATGGCATTGAGTGCGGTGGTGGTGCTGTGCAGCTTACGGAAGCCATGTTGATGATTAGCCAGGTGCAGATTTGCGGTGTAATACGGGAGCAAAATGGACTCTAGCGTCTTCACTACCGGCGACAAAAGTGATATAGGGCGATATGAATCGCCTATGTTTGCCGGCTTTCTAGGTTTTAATAATGGAACCACTCTCGCCTTTTTCCATATTTCAGGAATGACGAAAGTGTTCAGTGAAAGATTGAATAGAGCCGCTAAGTATTTGTGTCCCTCCTGGCCTAGATGTTTCAGCATCTTCATGGCAATGCCGTCGGGGCCGATGGATTTTGAGGGCTTAGCCTGTCTGATGGCTTCCTTGACCTCTGAGGCAGTGATGACAATGGGCGTGTTTTGGTTTTTGTATTTACGCGCCTGTCGCATGGTTCTACGTTTAGCTCTATCGGGTGGGGAATGTAGTACAAATTGTCTACAGAAGGAGTTCGCACATCCCCTAGGGTCCTTCTTCACCCTGTCACCGAAAGTAATATCTACTTTATCCTTGTGTTGTGTTGGATTAGATAGAGCTTTGACCGTAGTCCATAATTTGCCAACACCGTCAGAGAGGTTGCATTGCTCTAGGTGTTGTTTCCATTTGGCCAGTTTGTGTTTATCGACCAACCTACGAATTTCCGCGTTGAGATCCCTTATACGGGGGTCTGCGGGATTGAGACTTCGCACTTCATCTCTTTCTCTAGCCATGGCCGCTGCCTCCGCGGGGAAATTTGGTCTTATTCGAGATATTCGACCCGCAGGAATGAAGCGTCTAGAGGCCAAGTCAATGATGTTGCGGAAGTCTCGTTCGCCTTTGCGTACGTCCGTAGGAATGGATAGAGCAGCCAAGGATTCGTCCGTATATGTCTGAAAACTGTCCCAGTCCGCCTTGGTAAAGTTGATGTATGTACCATGCTCAGGTGTTATAAAGTCCGTCGGTCGTTCGATGGTAATGACTATTGGGAGATGGTCAGACGCCAACGTGAGTATGGGTCGCCAATTGGTGTTGTTCAATAGTCCTGCACTTACGATAGAAATATCTGGCGAACTATAGCAGTTACCCGATACTCTCGTTGGGGCGTCTCCGTTCAATGTACAGAAAGCCGTATCATCTATTTGTTCTGCGAGTACATGCCCCCTACTGTCTGCTGGCAAGTTTGAGTGCCACATATCGTGGTGCGCATTGAAGTCGCCCAGGATCACGCGGTTATCTCCTCGTAATAGCAAGCTAATGTCGGGGTGATAACCGGTGGGGCAACTTGAGACAGGGGGTATGTAGATGTTTATGATTTGCAGATCGACATCTCCTGTACGGATGGTAATACCTTGGCTTTCTAAGATATCATCCGTTCCTTCGATGTCGGTATCAAATAGATGATACTGTACAGAGTTGTGCGTTATGAACGCTAGACCACCTCCCAGACCTCCTGTTACTCTATGACGGTCCTTCCGGTGAATGTTATATCCACCATAGGTAATGAGGTCCGACCTTGGACTGAGCTTGGTTTCTTGGATTGCGGCAAGTTTTATGTCATATTGCGTCATCAAATTGGTTATCTCTGCGATCTTACCAGTTAATCCGTTACAGTTGTGCTGTAAGATTTGGAAGTGCGCCGGTGGGGTCGATGTCGAGTTAACCAAAGGCGTGAGAGACGGATGTGTTCGCCCAGGTGTTGGTAGGCGAAGACCAAGGCTGTGCCTCAGCCTAGTTAGCTGTGGACCTGGTGTAACCGGGTTGGCTGGCGTCGTAGGCTGAGGCGTGTTACAGCATGGCGCAATGAACGCATCCGTCCAAAGATTCCTGTTCGCGAGCCCAGAGCATAGATGCACGTGGCATTGGCCTAAGCAGTTATTGCATTTGACCGATGACGCGAGCGTGTATAATCTTTGCCGACAAACAGTACACGTCGAGACAGGTGCAAGAAGATGTTGATCCTGACTCACGTGTAAACGGGAGGGGGGGTGTAACGAAACAGACAGAGACTGATGCTCGGAGTTGCTCATGTCTAAACTGCTCCGGTGGGAGCAAGAGTGTTGAGCTGATGCGCGTGATGTTGACGCCATAAGGCACGAGCAACAGTCTGGAATTTGTGTGGCGGGTATAGCAGAAATGCTGCTAGTCGTTAAGACATTATTATTATTAGTATTGCTACTAGAAGGTGGCGGTAGGGGTGCGCTTGAACGGCGCTTACCGCGGGACGCCCGACGGCGCAAACAGCAAGGGGCCACGAAAGTACTAAAGAAAGTACGGGGTCTGTGGATGTTAAGGTTAAGCCCTGAACATCCAGATTTATGGAGCCATCTCTTACACGAGAAGCATTGCACAGAATGCGACCGTTTAATATATATTTTTTTGCAACAGACACTGCATATCCATTCTTTTGGTCCGGGGTTCGGCTCAACGCCCGCCCGTAACAAAAGAATATCTTGCAGCCCTGCTGCAAGGGGGGAGGATGATAGTTTCGGAATGGGACAAAACATACTAAACAGGGTTACATTGAAAGTGACAGTCCTTGGCCGAGGTAAAACCCCGGGTGGTTCCACTGCGCAGAGATCCATGGCGATGTCCTGGGTTTTCTGCTCTGAGAAGTGACTGTACATAGGGAACCATTTACCAGGTCTGAAGCCACACTGATAAGGTCCAATCAGTCGGTTTACGTCAGGCTTCAGTCTTTCACACAATACGCTTGATAGGACCTTATATGCGATACTCAAAAGGCTGATTCCACGATAGTTGGCGCAGTTTGCGGGATCACCCTTCTTATAGATTGGGCAGAGAACACTTAGATTCCAATCTTCAGGCATGGATTCATCCGACCATATTCTGCACAAGAGCTGGTGCATGCACCTTACCAGCTCCTCGCCGCCGCATTTGAATAGCTCAGCGGGCAGGCCATCAGCACCCGCCGCTTTATTGTTTTTTAGCCGTGATAAAGCTATTTGCACCTCGTTATAGTCGGGTTGTGGAACTTCGATTCCATCGTCTTCGATTGTGGGGTCGGGTTCGTCCTCTTCTCTGGATTGTTGCTCCGTTCCTCCGTTTAGAAGGGCAGAGAAGTGATCCCTCCATAACCTTAGTATTATCTGACCACCAGGTCGCCGTTGTCATTTTTACAGAAGTTTGGCCCATTTTTAAAACCTTCCGTCATTCGTCGGGTTTTTTGATAAAATTTTCGGACGTTGCTTCTGCTGGCTAGCATTTCAAGCTCTTCGATTTCACGCTTTTCCGCTTCCCTTTTCTTCGCCCGGAAAAGCCTTCTGGCTTCCCTCTTCATCACACAGTAGTGTTCACGCACGCTCCTGTTGTTGTTGTTGTAGCGAGGCGTAGCCCTGCCCAAATGTTAGACAGGGTCACCCCGAGTGTATTGCTCTTGGCCGGGTCGATATAAGAAACTGGCCCGGGTCGTTTCGGCACGATGGGTACAGCACAAGTACTGGTATCGTTCTCGTAGAACCGGCAATACAAGAAACTAGCCGTATAGGCCATGTAGATCATTTAGCTAATTTAGATAAAAATCTTGTCGATGGTAGATTTACCAGGTCTGAAGCCACACTGAGACGGTCCAATCAGTCGGTTTACGTCAGGCTTCAGTCTTTCACACAATACGCTTGATAGGACCTTATATGCGATACTCAAAAGGCTGATTCCACGATAGTTGGCCCAGTTTGCGGGATCACCCTTCTTATAGATTGGGCAGAGAACACTTAGATTCCAATCTTCAGGCATGGATTCATCCGACCATATTCTGCACAAGAGCTGGTGCATGCACCTTACCAGCTCCTCGCCGCCGCATTTGAATAGCTCAGCGGGCAGGCCTTCAGCACCCGCCGCTTTATTGTTTTTTAGCCGTGATATAGCTATTTGCACCTCGTTATAGTCGGGTTGTGGAACTTCGATTCCATCGTCTTCGATTGTGGATAAGGTCCAATCAGTCGGTTTACGTCAGGCTTCAGTCTTTCACACAATACGCTTGATAGGACCTTATATGCGATACTCAAAAGGCTGATTCCACGATAGTTGGCGCAGTTTGCGGGATCACCCTTCTTATAGATTGGGCAGAGAACACTTAGATTCCAATCTTCAGGCATGGATTCATTGGACCATATTCTGCACAAGAGCTGGTGCATGCACCTTACCAGCTCCTCGCCGCCGCATTTGAATAGCTCAGCGGGCAGGCCATCAGCACCCGCCGCTTTATTGTTTTTTAGCCGTGATATAGCTATTTGCACCTCGTTATAGTCGGGTTGTGGAACTTCGATTCCATCGTCTTCGATTGTGGGGTTCGTCCTCTTCTCTGGATTGTTGCTCCGTTCCTCCGTTTAGAAGGGCAGAGAAGTGATCCCTCCATAACCTTAGTATTTTCTGACCACCAGGTCACCGTTGTCATTTTTACAGGAGTTTGGCCCATTTTTAAAACCTTCCGTCATTCGTCGGGTTTTTTGATAAAATTTTCGGACGTTGCTTCTGCTGGCTAGCATTTCAAGCTCTTCGATTTCACGCTTTTCCGCTTCCCTTTTCTTCGCCCGGAAAAGCCGTCTGGCTTCCCTCTTCATCTCACGGTAGTGTTCACGCACGCTCCTGTTATTGTTGTTGTTGTAGCGAGGTGTAGCCCTGCCTAAATATCAGACAGGGTCACCCCGAGTGTATTGCTCTTGGCCGGGTCGATATAAGAAAACGGCCCGGGTCGTTTCAGCACGATGGGTACAGCACAAGTACTGGTACCGTTCTCGTAGAACCGGCAATACAAGAAACTAGCCGTGTAGGCTATGTAGGTCATTTAGCGTTACCCAGGGTGCACCAACTGGGAGGCGACCTACTTTTACACCCCTAAACGCTCCTCGTTGCATTCGCTTTTAACGTCGCCTTATAGACATCGTCCTTTCTTTTGACTGCGTCTTTGCACTCTCTATCATCGTACCAGCTGTTTTTTTTTCACTTACCGGAATCCAATTACTTCTTCGGCTGCGGTACGAAGTGCTCCGGAGATATGCTCACTGCTCATGCACTCCGTTGGGTTGAATTGTATGAGTGTCAAGTTAGCTAAGCACCCTAATGCAATCGAGTCGGGACCAGGTGGATAATTTGCCGTGATTTTGCCGGGAAAGAATTAATTTTGCCGTGTAATTTTTTCCCGGAATTTTGGGGTGCTTTGCTAACTTGATATCAACTTAGCTAAGCACCCTAATGAAAACGGTGTTAGAGACAAGATATCGAAACCGGACTTGTTTCATATTTTGCCGTGATTTTGCCGGGAAAGAATTAATTTTGCCGGGCAATTATTTTTGGACTTTTTCATATACGAAGTTTCGTGTCAACTTAGCTAAGCACCCTAATGAAAACGGTGTTAGAGACAAGATATCGAAACCGGACTTGTTTCATATTTTGCCGTGATTTTGCCGGGAAAGAATTAATTTTGCCGGGCAATTATTTTTGGACTTTTTCATATACGAAGTTTCGTGTCAACTTAGCTAAGCACCCTAATGAAAACGGTGTTAGAGACAAGATATCGAAACCGGACTTGTTTCATATTTTGCCGTGATTTTGCCGGGAAAGAATTAATTTTGCCGGGTAATTTTTTCCCGGAATTTTGGGGTGCTTTGCTAACTTGATATCAACTTAGCTAAGCACCCTAATGAAAACGGTGTTAGAGACAAGATATCGAAACCGGACTTGTTTCATATTTTGCCGTGATTTTACCGGGCAACCATTTTTGGACTTTTTCATATACGAAGTTTCGTGTCAACTTAGCTAAGCACCCTAATGAAAACGGTGTTAGAGACAAGATATCGAAACCGGACTTGTTTCATATTTTGCCGTGATTTTGCCGGGAAAGAATTAATTTTGCCGGGCAATTATTTTTGGACTTTTTCATATACGAAGTTTCGTGTCAACTTAGCTAAGCACCCTAATGAAAACGGTGTTAGAGACAAGATATCGAAACCGGACTTGCTTCATATTTTGCCGTAATTTTGCCGGGAAAGAATTAATTTTGCCGGGCAATCACTTTTGGACTTTTTCATATACGAAGTTTCGTGTCAACTTAGCTAAGCACCCTAATGAAAACGGTGTTACAGACAAGATATCGAAACCTGACTTGTTTCATATTTTGCCGTGATTTTGCCGGGAAAGAATTAATTTTGTCGGGCAATTATTTTTGGACTTTTTCATATACGAAGTTTCGCGTCAACTTAGCTAAGCACCCTAATGAAAACGGTGTTAGAGACAAGATATCGAAACCGGACTTGTTTCATATTTTGCCGTGATTTTGCCGGGAAAGAATTAATTTTGCCGGGCAATTATTTTTGGACTTTTTCATATACGAAGTTTCGTGTCAACTTAGCTAAGCACCCTAATGAAAACGGTGTTACAGACAAGATATCGAAACCGGACTTGTTTCATATTTTGCCGTGATTTTGCCGGGAAAGAATAAATTTTGCCGGGTAATTTTTTCCCGAAATTTTGGGGTGCTTTGCTAACTTGATATCAACTTAGCTAAGCACCCTAATGAAAACGGTGTTAGAGACAAGATATCGAAACCGGACTTGTTTCATATTTTGCCGTGATTTTGCCGGGAAAGAATTAATTTTGTCGGGCAATTATTTTTGGACTTTTTCATATACGAAGTTTCGCGTCAACTCAGCTAAGCACCCTAATGAAAACGGTGTTAGCGACAAGATATCGAAACCGGACTTGTTTCATATTTTGCCGTGATTTTGCCGGGAAAGAATTAATTTTGCCGGGTAATTTTTTCCCGGAATTTTGGGGTGCTTTGCTAACTTGATATCAACTTAGCTAAGCACCCTAATGAAAACGGTGTTAGAGACAAGATATCGAAACCGGACTTGTTTCATATTTTGCCGTTATTTTGCCGTGATATCAAGTTAGCAAAGCACCCCAAAATTCCGGGAAAAAATTACCCGCCAAAATCACGGCAAAATATGAAACAAGTCCGGTTTCGATATCTTGTCTCTAACACCGTTTTCATTAGGGTGCTTAGCTAAGTTGACACGAAACTTCGTATATGAAAAAGTCCAAAAATAATTACCCGGCAAAATTAATTCTTTCCCGGCAAAATCACGGCAAAATAACGGCAAAATATGAAACAAGTCCGGTTTCGATATCTTGTCTCTAACACCGTTTTCATTAGGGTGCTTAGCTAAGTTGACACGAAACTTCGTATATGAAAAAGTCCAAAAATAATTGCCCGGCAAAATTAATTCTTTCCCGGCAAAATAACGGCAAAATATGAAACAAGTCCGGTTTCGATATCTTGTCTCTAACACCGTTTTCATTAGGGTGCTTAGCTAAGTTGACACGAAACTTCGTATATGAAAAAGTCCAAAAATAATTACCCGGCAAAATTAATTCTTTCCCGGCAAAATAACGGCAAAATATGAAACAAGTCCGGTTTCGATATCTTGTCTCTAACACCGTTTTCATTAGGGTGCTTAGCTAAGTTGACACGAAACTTCGTATATGAAAAAGTCCAAAAATAATTGCCCGGCAAAATTAATTCTTTCCCGGCAAAATAACGGCAAAATATGAAACAAGTCCAGTTTCGATATCTTGTCTCTAACACCGTTTTCGTTAGGGTGCTTAGCTAAGTTGATATCAAGTTAGCAAAGCACCCCAAAATTCCGGGAAAAAATTACACGGCAAAATTAATTCTTTCCCGGCAAAATCACGGCAAAATAACGGCAAATTATCCACCTGGTCCCGACTCGATTGCATTAGGGTGCTTAGCTAACTTGACACTCATTTGAATTGTGGTCTCAGAGAACAGGTGTGCGAGTCGTTCTGTGAAATCATTGGTTGCTTGTTAGGCGGGTACGAATCTTGGCTGCTACCAAGTAGTGATCGGAGTCGATGTTCGGGCCCCTCATCGTACGTACGTCCATAACGCTGGAAACGTGCCGTCCCACACTGGGGCCGACCGTGCTCAAAATTCAGTTTTGAAATATTGAGTTTTTCAAAAAAACAAAAACCCGGTGTTGTTCCCTATAAAATTCTACACTTCTGGCCCAATTTTCAGCTTTCTATCGTTTTTCAGTTGGGAATTATCCATACGCAAACATGGCAAATTTTCCACAAAAAAATTTTTTTCAAAGTGAGAAATTTTAATGTGTATTTGAAATAGTTGGTGTAAGAGAAGGATATAAAATTTTATTATTCTGCTTTTTCCATTACATTAAGTGAAGCTTATGTAATCGATTAGTGTTTTTTTTTGGAATTAGGTGTTTTAAAAAATTTATTTTTAGTATAAAACTAAACGTGCTTCTTTTTTTTTAATATTTTTTTCAAAATGGATTTTTTTAATTTGCGCAAAAACGTTGCAAATGTAAAAATTCAGCACTAAAACATGATCCTTTGTGACGAAGAATCCGAGTTCAGTAACAAAAATAAAGTGCGCATTTAAAAAAAAAAGTGAGTTTAGAAATTGCATTCCAATTTTAGTTAAAAAAAACACCTATATCTGGTTGAATTTGATTCTGTTCTATCTCAAATTTAGTTGATCCATTATTTTCCGGGTACTTTAATTACAAATTGTGGTTAAGGTTACTTGCCAAGCCAGGTTTCTTTAATTTAGACTTGTAAACTGTATTATAATATGAGTTCTTTGAAGCACAAGTTGTGTTACTCCAATTTTGTTGTTTTTTTTATGTTAGACATGAAAATGTGTGGGGAAATACGTGTTCTGCTTAAAACGCTAACGGTGAAACTCCTTATTCCCATACATACTTTTGACAACAGAAAACTTTTAATATCTCGAAACAAGAAAACTGGAGAAAACCATTTTTGTATACATACATATGTACCAGGTACATTGTACCTGAACCTGCATATTTCCTTTTTTTAACTCAGACACCCTCTAGATATAGCTGTTTACTACGTTTTATCACTGTTGACCTAGTTCTTAGTAAAGTTTTCAGAATAAAGATAAACAATTTCACTAATGAGTTAAAACGTAGTTTTTTATTAGTTATGGCGATTCTGATGCAAATAAATTGATATCAGGTTTAAAAAAGTTATCAATGAATTGCAGTATGGCCGTGAAAGGGGTAAAGTGCTACATATCTACAAATCTTGTAGAGGCATAACGATTCTTATTCAAATAAGTTGATTTCAGAATTTAAAGAAAAAAACATATGCTATCAATGGGTTAATACATAACCGCTAATGGGTTAATATAATACACTTTGGCTATTTTTGTACAGACATACAAATGGTTATTTAAATAATTTGGTTATAGATCTTAAAAAAACAATTGGTCACCAATGGATTAATTCATGTTCGTTAATGGGTTAAGATTCCAAAGATGACTCGTTTTAGTGTAGCTACAACAAATATGAAAAAAATTGGGTCAAAAATGGGTTAATGCGTGGTCGTTAAAGGGTTAAAATTCTTTGGATTTACTATTTTAGTATCTATATAGCGATTCTGATTCAAGAAAATTAAATTCGAAACTAAAATAAAAAACATAGGTCACCAACGGGTTAACCCATGGCCGCCAATGGGTTAAGATGCTATAGATTAACTGCTTTAGTGCAGATAAAGCGATTCTGATGTAAAAAAGTTGATTTCAGAATTTTGAGCGTCCCCATATATATGTATAAGTGGCCCCAGTGTGCGTCCGTCTATCACAATGTGATCGATCTGGTTGCGTGTTTTCCGATCTGGCGATAGCCATGTGGCTTGATGGATCTTTTTATGCTTGAACCCGGTGCGAAGTCAATCAGTCTGAATCCATTTGGCGAAGTCTCATCATGGAGGCTGAACTTTCCGACAGTGGAGCCAAATACATCCTCTTTGCCCACTCTGGCGTTAAAGTCGCCAAGCATGACTTTGATATCATGACGGGGGCAGCGTTCATAAGTTTCTTCTAATTTCGTAGAATGCATCTTTTCCTCGGTCGGTGCGTGTACGCAGATAAACCATATGGTGAAAAATCGTAGTTTAATTTGGATTGTGGCGAGATGATCATTCACGGCTGTGAAGGACACTACATGTTTTACAACACTACCACAAAACTGACGCCGAATCTGCGCTCATTAGTACGGCCGCTCCAGTAGACATTGCAGGTTCGGATGGTCTTATAACCTTGCCCCGTCCATCGCATTTCTTGTATAGCGGTGATGGCAGCTTTTGCCTTGTTGATGACCTCAACTAGGCGGGCATTGTCACCTTCCCTAGTAAGGTTTCGGACATTCCAAGAGCATGGTCTGATTTCATTAATCATAGGCCTAGTTCGTTTGCTGTGGTCGTTATCTGAAGGAAGAGTTATCATATCCGAGGCTCGGTTGTTAGATCTCATTGGAATTTTTGTTTTATGTGGTGGGTCCCAAACCCTACGCACAACCCGTTTCTAGGGGAGTTGGATTTCACTTTCACTTTATTGATTGTAAGTATTAGCACAATAAGATCCTGGTTGATCTTTTATAGTGCAACAACGATTACATAAAAATTGAGTATAATTCTTAGAACTAAAAATTTAAAAATTTATATACTATAACAGGTACAATATTGAAAACAAAAAGAAAGAATAAAGTATCAGCAGTATTAATATAAAGGAGACGGGTTGAGAAGATTTTACGCTTAATATATGTGTCACATTTTCTCATGTCACAACTGTACCACAGCTTTTCTTCTTAACTAGGTATAATATTTCCTCGAAAATTAGAACTCATATAGACCTTGGTGGCATACATCTAATTTCTAACGGAAGTCCAAAAATATTGAGGCATATTAAAATGAGAATAGAGGTTTGTTTATTGGGCTGCTCTAGCTTACGCCAGGTTGAGATATTTCACAAAATTGTGTTTAACGAACACTTTACTTGCTCTAGGTTGCTCTATCTTTTGTTTCATGAGTACGCTCAAAACAAAACTAGAGTAATCCAGATCACAAATTTCTGCTCTAGCTTTTTTTATGGAGTAAGTTAGAGCAGAGAAGCAATTGTGAGTTAGGAAAAAATTAATTTTTGAAAGCTTCAAAAAAATTAGCTTGCAAGCAAGGTCTGAAACCGATTAAAATAACGTTCCGATTTCGGTTTCGGTTTTTGCAACGTGTTTCGGTTTCGGTTTCGGTTCCGGTTCCGGTTTCGTTCTTCAAAATTTATTTCGGTTTCGGTTACGGTTTCGTTCCGGTTTCGGTTTCCTAATAAAAACACGAAAAAAAAAAATTTACTACTAAAATACTCAACTACCTATGTAGCTACGAAATAGGTCTGAATTTTCATAACTTTTTTCCTGCGGCCATGATGGGATTTCTCCAATATAATAATACATTTATTAACGCTATGCATGGATGAAATTTCTGCAAAACAAATTCCTAAAGTTAACTCTACTTTTTTATTAAAAAAATATTAAAATGGAAGCCAAATGAAATGTATAAATCGGTAAAAACATTAAAATTAGTGGCGCTTTCCGAGACAAGCCTGAACATTTCTTTTTCGGATCTCGTAAATTTGTTTCGATCGCTTCATTCAACTATAGTCAAAATGTGGCTCGACAATCTTCCATGAAAACTTTCAGGGTACCTGTTTGTAAAAGGAAGTACCTATGTGCCCACTCACAGAAGTAAGGTATTGAAAAAATTCAAAACCGTTTGGAACCGGTTCCGGCTTTTGAAACGGTTTCGGCTTCGGTCTTTTCCAGATCAAAATAACGGTTACGGTTTCGGTTTCGGTTTTGAAAAATGAATCGTTTTTAATCGGTTACGGTTACGGTTTCGGTTTCGGTTTCAGTCCTTGCTTGCAAGAAAATCAATGTTTTTGTATACGTGAATTTGCCAAATAAAAAGAAACTATCGAGATTCAAGTGTTTCATGGCATTTCTGCTCTGAGTTGCTCTATTTCTATTATGACAGCTGCCCTGCTCTGCTCTGCTATAACCTGCTCTGAACTTTTTTTGGTCAGTAAACAAACCCATGATATAAAAACTATAGGTACAACCGTTCTCTCTTTTGATTTCGTTTTGACGTTTTTAAGCAATATAAAATGTGTCAGTATATAAGTCAAATAGAAAAAAAATATTCAAAAAATTTAAAATAAGAAAAATTTGAAAAAATTCGAAAAAGTATTTTCCAATTTACACTGCACGTTTAGGTGGACGCTTGGACACTATAAAATGGCAGGAAATGAGATGGTAGATTAGCCTACTAGAGGGGCACGTTCGCTCCGCTTTTACAGTCTTCATTTTTCGTTCGCAAATTGAAGAAAAATATGAAAATAAATTTATTTTGATTTGTAATTTATTTGATTGAAAAAACCAAACAGAAAAGTCGTGGCAAAAAATAAATGAGAATGAGAATTGCTTAAAAATGTCACTAGTGTCATTAACGGGTTTACCTGTAGTATTTATATCATGAACAAACCTTAAATATGAAATGTCACAACCCTAAAATGTCACAATTTTTTATTCTACTGGTTTTGATACAGTTGTTTTTACAAGTATACACATATAAAATGAAACACCATGAAATATCTGTCATCAATTAGTACCGGTAATGGCCAAGTGCACAAAAATGTTTTTAGGTAGGGATACTACCCAATCCCATTATTTACTGCTGCTAAAATTCGTTTCAGTTAGCTTCTTACAACTTTCGACCACACTCATACATACTTGATTTCCTTCCTTTCTCTTTGCAGAAACCATCGCCGAAGAAAATTTACCCAGAAAATGAAAAGTTATCACAGCGTGAAAAACTCATACGCGACATTGAGACACGCCGCTTGGAATGTTTGGTTTGCGTTGAACCCATCAAGGCCCATCATGCTGTTTGGTCTTGTAACAATTGCTATCATATACTCCACTTGCAGTGCATCATCAAATGGGCTTCATCATCGAAATCAGATGACGGTTGGCGCTGCCCTGCCTGTCAAAATGTAGTCAAAGATGTACCACGGGATTACTATTGCTTCTGTGGTAAAGTCAAGAATCCACCTTATACACGCCATGATATTTCACATTCGTGTGGCGATATGTGTCGTCGCATTGAAGGTTGTGTACACGCTTGTACACTACAATGCCATCCCGGGCCATGTCCACCCTGCCAAGCATATGTGAAGCGCGATTGTGGCTGCGGCAAAACCACTAAAACTATGCAATGCTGCCTCAAAGAGCCGATTGTGTGCGATTCAGTATGCGGAAAATTATTGAACTGTGAGCTGCATACATGTCCGGCTAAGTGTCATGAAGGCAAATGCGCACCATGCACAGAGAAAGTGGATCAAAAATGCCATTGCGCCAAACAAGATCGCCAAGTCGCCTGCACACGCGACTCACACGAAAAGCACAACTACTCATGCGGCAAACCGTGCGGTAAAGATTTGGCTTGTGGTAATCACAAGTGCAGGGACTGCTGTCATCCTGGTGAATGCCGCACATGTAAACTAAGCCCTGAGGAAGTCACTTCATGTCCATGCGGCAAAATGCCAATCGTGTCGGGTCAAAGAACATCTTGTTTAGATGCTATACCGGTTTGTGAGGGCGTTTGCGGTAAGACTTTGCGTTGCGGTAAGCCGGCACATCCTCATCATTGCACCAGCAAGTGTCACTTGGGAAATTGTCCACCATGCAACAAACAAACCGCTGTGAAATGCCGTTGCGGTCATATGGATCAGCTAATCAAATGTCGTCAACTATCAACACGCGCCGATGATGCACGCTGCAAGAAGCGCTGCGTAAAGAAACGTTCATGTGGCAAGCACAAATGCAACCAGGAATGTTGCATTGATATTGATCATATTTGTCCATTACCATGTAATTATACACTTTCTTGTGGTAAACATAAATGCGACCAACCATGTCACCGAGGTAATTGTCCGCCATGCTATCGTTCCTCGTTCGATGAGTTATATTGTGAATGTGGCGCTGAAGTCATCTATCCGCCCGTACCTTGTGGCACCAAGCGGCCCTCTTGCAAGCGTCCTTGCTCGCGTTCTCATCCCTGTCAACATCCACCTCAGCACAATTGCCATTCGGCAGCTAACTGTCCACCGTGCATGATGTTCACTACCAAATGGTGTTTTGGTCAACATGAACAACGTAAAACAATTCCATGCTCGCAGGAGAGTTTCAGTTGTGGTTTGGCATGTGGTAAGGCGTTGTTGTGTGGACGTCATAAATGTATCAAAACATGCCATGAAGGTGTTTGCCAGACAGCTGGTGAGATATGCAAGCAAAGTTGCACTAAATCACGCGCCACTTGTGGGCACAAGTGCATGGCACCATGTCATGATGGTGACTGTCCTGATACACCGTGCAAAGAAATGGTGAGTATCTAACCATATCGCTATATATTTATACTTAGTAGTGCTGTGCCTACGGGTACGGGTCTTGAAATATCATGGACCCGGCTAATCCTAATCAAATCAAAGCTGTTGATATGGGATTGTATACAGGTTAACAGTTTTTACGATATCTAAAGCCGTGTTGGACCGGGGACTAGGGGTAGCCCCAGAATGAGTTTTTAATACATGGTTATCAAGAAAAAGGTATTGACGTGGGGAATAATAAAGCAAGGTTTACACTAAAACAATATGAAAGAAGAAAAATATATGAACCGGATGAAGGTGGTGTGGTCGGAAAGAAGGATGTGGGGCTGAAATGAGGAGGGAGACTCAAATTTTATAAATGCAGACAAGTAAATGTTTGGGCAGGACAACGTCTGCCTGGTATGCTAGTTAATCACAAATCAGAAAAGCTTCAAGATATAAAAAACGATATCTACGATACCTTAACACAAAAAATGTTCCAGTAGAAAACGACTGAAATTGATTTTGAAAAGAATCATAATTTTATAATCCACAAAACTCCAAAAAAGTTGCTTTATCAAAATGAAACTTATGAACACGCTGAGCTTGCATTTTGCATTTTAGCATTTAGCCCAAAATGCAGCGTTTTCTCCATACAATTTGGAAAGCTAAGCGCAACTAAATGCTACTTTATTTCTGCATTAGCTTTAGCATCTTCGAAGATACAGTAAGAACAAAAATTTGCGTGTATGAAGAAAAAGTGAAAAAAAAAAAAATGTTGCATACTTTTGGGAGAACCGCTGTTTATATTAGGATATCTTATCACTAAGCAAGCCAACGTACTTACGCAATAATTTTTCCTGTTAAAAGTTGCAATTTAGTTTCCAAGTTTGTTTAGAAAGTCGGTTTCTTTACCCACGAACTCACTTTTTTAAAATAAATGGAGTTTACCTGAAAAGGAAAGCATACTTGCACTTGCGATGTAGGAACACACCTTAAGCATTCGAAAATTAGCTAAATGCGCCACCATGAACGCATCTTCGAAATGTACGACCGAAAATGGAAAATGCTGCTTTTAAAACGCAGCATGAACAGTACATTAGAGAAATTTTTGAATATATAAATTATGTGGATTTTGTGGAAGAAGGCGTGGCGCCGCCCACTTTTCGGTATAAAAATTCTGATATTTTCGTATTTCTTGTAATTTTTATGAAAATTTGTGAGCAGCTTCGCACAGGTATATTTTTAAGCGGAGGCGGATCCGCGTGTGTGGTTTTCATAAAAAAATATAGTAAAAACTTTGCAAATATATAGTAAAAATTACACAAAAAATACAGTAAAAATACACAAGAAACACGGTAAAAATTACCCGAAAAATATTGTGAAAAATACACAAAAAATATATGTAGTAAAACTTCCACCAAACTGGCAAGTACTATTTTTGCGTTTTCGTAATACTCATTCGGTAACTTTTTAACCGATTTACATAAGTGATACCTTGAATTTGACATTGGCAATGTAGGTCAAATGAAGGTATAAAATTTGAATCCTGGATCCACCACTGTTTTCAAGTAAAACTATAATAATAGATCACTACTGGGTATATAATATAATGTTGGGTTACAACCAAACTTAGAACGCCTTGCTTGTTAAAATTACTGTTCTAAATTTAATTTTTTCCTGCTTACCTTTTACAGGTTGAGGTTCAATGTGAGTGTGGCAATCGCAAGCAGATGCGTGCATGTCACGATTTGGCGCGTGAATTTAGTCGCATTGCCACTGCCCAATTGGCTTCTTCAATGGCCGAAATGCAACGTGGAAACTATATGGAACTAAGCGAAATACTTGCTCCCGTTAAAATAAATAAGACAAATAAAACGTAAGTTAGCATTAAGGGTAGGTAAGTTTGAATAACGTAACGTGGAATTTGCGTACGGTTTTGTCGTACTCTCCAGTTAAAATGTGTGTTTAATTTGAATTTTAATTAATATTTTAAAATCTCATGTCTATTCACAGCTTGGATTGTAATGACGAATGCCGTGTACTTGAGCGTAATCGCCGTCTTGCTATTGGTCTACAAATTCGTAATCCCGATGTGCCGCAAAAACTACAAACCAAATATTCTGATTTTATACGCAATTTTGCCAAGCGTGATCCAACCTTGGTTAAATCCATACACGATGCTCTCACAACTTTGGTTAAGCTTGCTAAGGAGAGTAAACAAAAATCGCGCAGTCACTCGTTTCCCACAATGAATCGGGAGAAACGTCAGCTGGTGCATGAAATGTGCGAAATGTTTGGTGTTGAATCTGTTGCCTATGATGCCGAACCTAATCGTAATGTGGTTGCTACTGCCTATAAAGAAAGAGTGAGTATTAATAAATACATATCTAATGCTGAGTGGAAGATTCCCATATTTCAAAATATTTTTAATAACGTTAACTTCTTAGATGGTGATGCAATGTTTTTTTTTTTTGAGAGTGTAATTTGAATAGGAACTATAAAAGACGACCGAAATGAAAACTTTTGGTGTGTCTTGCTTCCAGCTGGCGTCGCAACATCCATCTGGAAGTAAATCTTTTGTATATCCACTACTTCCTCCGAAACGGCTCAATCGATCTGAACCAAATTTACATATATGTAGATTAGGGTGATTCAAAAAAAATGTAGACTAGGTCTTACCCCCTAAAAAGTTAGGTATTGATGAGAAAATAAGCCTTGCAAAAAAATTAGCGCTCTAACTTAACCCTTAGGGGTGGCTATTTTTTTTCGCCCTTTCCCATACATTTTGTATGGGGAAAAATGGTATTTTTTTTAAAGTGAATTTTCTTTGAATTTTTGAAACTTTTTTGAAAATATTTTTACATACTCTTAAGGGTCAGTTACATAAAGCTTTATTTTGGCTTTACCTCAAACTTTGACTTTGACAGAAAAGTTCAGTATACGTGTTTAAACCAAACATGGCAAATTGGAGACCTCAAAGTTGAAGTGAGGTTGAAATTTGGTAAACTCTCAAATTTTGCTTGCTTTGACAATCAGATGTTGATGAGTTTGCTTTAATTAAAGAATAAAAAGTTGAAGAAAATAATAATTAATTCATTTTTTCTCTATTAAATTAATAAATTAACCAAAACACTCTGAATGCAAGGAAATAAATAACGAAAACAAATGTATAAAAGAGAAGCGTCAAGGCGTTCATTGTAGCATACCTCTGAAGTTGAACGCAAAGTTTTGAGATAGCAAATGTCAGGCGAGGTTAACAAAGCTTTATGTATTTCACCTTTTAAAGTTGAAGCTTTGAAGCTTCCAAAATGGTAAGCCATGTGCGATTATCTTAACTATTAAGATAATTACAGCCATTTGAAAATGGCTGAGTTTTGTACTATAGCACACACATACACAGTAACACGTATAAAATTTAGTAAACTTTAAGAGGCTGTAATTATTTTAATAGTTAAGATATTCGTACATGGCTTACCATTTTGGAAGCTTCAAAGCTTCAACTTTAAGAGTATGAAACAATAATATTTTCAAACAAGTTTCAAAAATTTAAAGAAAGTTCACTTTGAAAAAAAAAATACCATTTTCCCCCCTACAAAATGTATGGGAAAGGGCGAAAAAAATAGCCACCCCTAAGAGTTAAGTTAGAGCGCTAATTTTTTGCAAGGCTTATTTTCCCGTCAATACCTAAAGTTTTTTTTATTTGAATCACCCTAATGTAGATATATGCTTTGTTCTAAGATTTTGTACTTGGATGTTGTCACTTCCGGCGGTTTATAGGGTTGCCACCTTTCCCTTTTTTCAAATATTGATCAAAATATGGCAATATGAATATCAAATAAAAGTAATTTTCGGCGTCTTCCATCGAAGATATTTTCAGAAAATGTTGGTGTTTTATTTATTTCTTCGTGTATACAGACCAATATATCGGAAACGGCTGTAGAGATTTGTATCAAATTTGGAATATCTATGTTCTAAGACATTATTTTGGCCTGGACACTTGGAGCGATTTACATTGTTGCCACCTTTCTATTTTTTGTTTTTTAAAATATTGAACAAGACATGTCAATATGGGTATCTCAATGATGAGTGAAGTGTTGGTGACGTCAGTCTATATCTCAATAATGAAGGGCCTTTCTGCTACAAAAAAATTTTTCTCTGCTCACATATTAGCCATGACCGTAAATACGCTTCTTTCTCGAGCATAGCGTCACCTAGCTAGTAAATTATTTTGAGAAACAACTTTTTTAACAGGCAGTAATGTATATTTCAAATACTAGCCAAATCGGATTCTAAATAAGATTTTTGCAAATAAAGTGGCCGCGATCCACCTGTCGGATTTTCTTTCTCGTATAATGTGTATTGTGAAAATTTCAAAACCCCAGCTCAATGGGAAGTTGGTTCGATATCGGAAGCAAAATCTCGGAGAATTATTTTTTTGGTATATTGGGTTGGGTTAAAAAACTAAAAGATGATGCAAATTTGAAGATCCTACCCCAACGCGAAGTTAGTTGAAAAACGAATGCAACGACACCGAAAACAGGCATTTCTTAAAAAGAGCGACTCACGCGCCACCTAGCGGGTCCAATTTTTTTAACCTTTGAAAATTAAATATTAGGTAAATCGGTCCATGTTTAGGGTTTTGAGTATTTATCACCCCGATCTCAGCTCCACCTAGCGGATTTTTTTTTTTCAAGAAGGTATTTCACCTTTCGGTGACGATTGCCATCGTGACTTGAACTATGGTGAAAATTTCAAAACCATAGCTCAGCGACAAAGTTTTCGACATAATTAAGTTAACTTCCTACTCTACTATGCTATACGCGGTTTTTTAAGAATGCCCTGTCCCAGAATTTGTTTCAGTGACGTCTTATTTCAATATTTCGCTTGTTGTTGTTGTTGTTGTTAACAATGCATTGCCCTGTCTAGAGTGTATGATCATTCCGAAGATCTTCATCAAGCTCTTCTAAGGGGAGTCCAAGGAAACGTGCAGTTTCAACAGGGTTTGTCCAGAGGGACAGAGGGCTTAGAAGAGTAGGTTCAGATGAACAATTGAAGAGATGTAGAGTATCATGGGGGGTCCTACCACATGCAGGGCATGTATTTAAGATTGTATCATTAAGTCTGGATAAGTAGGAGTTTAACCTTACACTATATCCAGACCTAAGCTGTGCCAAGGTCACTCTTGGGGTCTGCGGGATTGAGACTTCGCACTTCATCTCATTCTCTAGCCATGGCCGCTGCCTCCGCGGGTAAATTTGGTCCTATTTGAGATATTCGACCCGCAGGAATGAAGCGTTTAGAGGCCGAGTCAATGATGTTGTTGTTGTTGTTGTTGTTAATGCATTGTTAACAACATGTTGCGGAAGTCTCGTTTGCCTTTGCGTACGTCCGTAGGAATGGATAGAGCAGCCAAGGATTCGTCCGTATATGTCTGAAAACTGCCCCAGTCCGCCTTGGTAAAGTTAATATATGTACCATGCTCAGGTGTAATAAAGTCCGTCGGTCGTTCGATGGTAATGACTATTGGGAGATGGTCAGACGCCAACGTGAGTATGTAATGTATGTATGCAAGTACATGCCCCCTATTGTCTGCTGGCAAATTTGAGTGCCACATGTCGTGGTGCGCATTGAAGTCGCCCAGGATCACGCGGTTATCTCCTCGTAATAGCAAGCTAATGTCGGGGTGATAGCCGGTGGGGCAACTTGAGACAGGGGGTATGTAGATATTAATGATTTGCAGATCGACATCTCCTGTACGGATAGTAATACCTTGGCTTTCTAAGATATCATCCGTTCCTTCGATGTCGGTATCAAATAGATGATACTGTACAGAGTTGTGCGTTATGAACGCTAGACCACCTCCCAGACCTCCTGTTACTCTATGACGGTCTTTCCGGTGGATGTTATATCCGCCATAGGTAATGAGGTCCGACCCAGGACTGAGCTTGGTTTCTTGGACTGCGGCAAGTTTTATGTCATATTGCGTCATCAAATTAGTTATCTCTGCGATCTTACCAGTTAATCCGTTACAGTTGTGCTGTAAGATTTGGAAGTGCGCCGGTGGGGTCCATGTCGAGTTAACCATAGGCGTGAGAGACGGATGTGTTCGCCCAGGTGTTGGTAGGCTAAGACCAAGGCTGTGCCTCAGCCTAGTTAGCTGTGGACCCGGTGTAACCGGGTTGGCTGGCGTCGTAGGTTGAGGTGTGTTACAGCATGGTGCGATGAACGCATCCGTCCAGAGGTTCCTGTTAGCGAGCCCAGAGCATAGATGTAAAGTTGCGGTAGGGGTGCGCTTGAACGGCGCTTACCGCGGGACGCCCGAGGGCGCAAACAACAAGGGGCCACGAAAGTACTAAAGAAAGTACGGGGTCTGTGGATGTTAAGGTTAAGCCCTGAACATCCAGATTTATGGAGCCATCTCTTACACGAGAAGCATTGCACAGAATGCGACCGTTTAATATATCTTTTTGCAACAGACACTGCATATCCATTCCTTTGGTCCGGGGTTCGGCTCAACGCCCGCCCGTAACAATAGAATATCTTGCAGCCCTGCTGCAAGGAGGGAGGATGATAGTTTCGGAATGGGACAAAACATACTAAACAGGGTTACATTGAAAGTGACAGTCCTTGGCCGAGGTAAAACCCCGGGTGGTTCCACTGCGCAGAGATCCATGGCGATGTCCTGGGTTTTCTGCTCTGAGAAGTGACTGTACATAGGGAACCAATATTTCGCTTCCTACAGGTTGGCGACATTTACAGTTTTTTTCTGACTTCGAACGGCACTTGCAAACCAAATGAGTCTTTGTTGAGGTGCTTCTCATGGCAGAAATACACCCGGAGAGTTTGCCAAACTACTGCCTAGGGGCGATACAGTTTAGAAAATTTCTATTTCTACATATTTTTTATGTTGCTTTTGCCGAGTATCGATACCCGTCTAATTGGTGTAGTATGCCAAACACGGCGCGTCCGCCGGACGAAAATGCAATATATTCCTAGCTGAGATAGGTCGTTGTTTAAAGATATTTTGAAATATGACTATTATAATATGCAAAGAAACGCGGCAACTGTCCAGAATCATTATAATAAAAACCAATCAACCGTGCTCTTCGAGTGTCCTTTATTTTCTGTTCCTCTTGTGTTTCTTTTTACAAAATGGTCTTTGACAGTTGTTGACAGTGCTTCCAATTAACTAATACTTTAGTACAACTCTAGCTTGGAAATACTAATTAACCCTTTATACTACTACAACTCGGTCATCCTGAAAAGTAGAATCCCCTGATTCTACATGATTACAAAACGTAATAAATACATACAGTGTACGACAAAACTAAAGCACATAAAGTCGCTCAGCTAAATTTCGTTGAAAAAAGATTCTATGTGCAAGTCTTAAATTTTGCATTTGTATTTATTGATGAAGGGCATATATTAGTTATTAGAAATATGAAACAAAAAACCTACTTTCATGATCCATTAAAATATATTAATTATACTTTTCAGGTTAACTAAAAAATTTGTGCGACAAAACTAAAGCAAAAATTAAAGTAGGTCCGGTTTTTTCTTAAATGTGTGCAAACAAATTTAAAATGGAGGTTAACGTGATCAACGAGACTCCCGCCAATCTCTTTCAAGCATTTTTTAAAATTAGTTCCATTGTTTCATACAGCCGTTAAAGAAAATTTAATGATTTTAAAAAATTGCCCAAAATAATTGTTTCGTGGCACTTTTGGCACATTTTTTTTTAATTCGTTAAAAACAAATCAGCGAATATCACTGCAAAATGATTTAACATGCATCATGACTTTATTTTGCTTTTTACGAAAGTTTTTTTTAAAAACTTGCCCTCTAAGCACTTTACAGTGAGGTAATAGGCCACCAAAAACACCTAATAGCAAGGATCTGGCCATCGTTTGGGCTGTAAAAATATTTAGTCTTGTTTCCGCAGGGAATTCCATAAATTATTTGGTCAGGATCCATTATGCAGGACAATTTAATAACGTTTCTTTGAAGAAATCTTACTTTTTTATTAGGGTTTAAAACGACTTTATTCCAAATAAAGGAAAAATAATTCTTTGTATGATCTGAAATGGTCCAATACGACAAGGAATCCTAGTTTGCTATCAAATAAAACAATTCTGAAACATTCGGACACCTTGGAACCTGTTTACAGCCCCGAAAACCCACTCTAATTCATTTGCGCAAAAAAGTGAAGTAAGATTTCTTAAAAATAAGGTCGTTAAATTGTCCTACATACTATATCCTGACCAAATAATTTGTGGAATTCCCTACGGAAACAAGACTTGATATTTTCACAGCCCGAACGATGGCCAGATCCTTACTACTCGGTGTTTTGGTGGCCTATTACCTCTCTGTAAAGTGCTTAAAGGACACGTTTTTTTAATAAAAACGTTTGTAAACAACAAAATAAAGTCATGATGCATGTTAAATCATGTTTCGGTGATATTCGCTGATTTATTTTTAACGAATTAAAAAAAAACAATTTGGCAAAAGTACCACCCAAAAATTATTTTGGACATTTTTTTTAAATCATAAAGTTTCCTTTAACGGCTGTATGAAACAATGTAACCAATTTTAAAAATTGCTTGAAAAAGATTGGGGGGAAACTCCTTGATCACGGTAACCTCCATTTTACATTTTTTTGCACAGATTTAAGAAAAAAACCGGACCTACTTTAATTTGTGCTTTAGTTTTGTCGCACAAATTTTTTAGTTAACCCGAAAAGTATAATTAATTTATTTTATTGGACCATGAAAGTGGGTTTTTTGTTTGATATTTCTAATAACTAATATATGCATTTCATCAATAAATACAAAAGCAAAATTTAAGACTTGTCATAGAATCTTTTTTCAACCAAATTTAGCTGAGCGACTTTATGTGCTTTAGTTTTGTCGTACACTGTATATACAAATTTCTTTTTGACATTGTGGTATAGGAAATTTTCAAAATACTGCGTAATATAAAATATTTTACAAGCACATATTAACATAACATTTAAATACTTCAACTCGGCCATCCTGCTCAGTTAGACTCCCCTGATTCTCTGCCAAATAATTGATATATACATTACATTGACTTTTTGTTGTCAGCTCGGCCATACGGAATGCTTCGATTAAGTCGTTAGCAAACTTGAAATTGAAGCTGCCAGTCTGGTATGCCATCTATTATATACTCGACGAACTCCTGGTCACTGAGGATGAGCGCGTTGCTTAAAACCCGTTTTCCATTAACGTAATGAAAAAACTCTTTACCGGCTTCCCAGAACCTTTTTTCAAACCGCCGCCTTATTTCTAGGGTACTTTCTTCGTTTGCGAAAACAAGTGACATCTCGTGTAAAATTTCCGCAGAGCTTTTCGTATACATTCACTGCTCGCTGTTAGTGCTTCCTGAAAATGGACTAGTTTAGACCTCCATATTTCGAAATCGTTGCCGCCATCATAGTCGGTTATCAACTCCTTCAAAGTTTGAATTGGCACTGCTGACATTGTTGACTTTTGCTGTTCAACGTTCAATTTTAGTTTCAGGAACTCGACTTCTTTCTCTAATATTTGTAGTTTTAACTTTGCGTTTGCGTTACACAATACGGCAGCGTTGTCTACGTTTTGTCGGTGGTGTACCTCCCAGTTGTTTTCAACTATGCGTCTACCGAATGTTCCATTACGTATACATAACGCACTATGGGCTGGCTGATCACAACTACAGTTAGCGTTTTTTTCCTATAAACGCATCGTCATCGCTTGTATTGCCATTATAGTTGGCTCCGTTAGCTTCGCTGTCGTCAATAATTACGCTCTCTGCGTCGTCGTTACTAATTGCGCCGTTGCCAACGTTGCCGTCTGCGTCGCTGCCAACATTTACCTCGTTGCCTTTGCTTACGCCGTTGCCTTTTCTTGCGCCGTTATCTGTGCTTGCGCCGTTTTCCTTGCTTGTGCCCTTATTTTTACATACGCTGTTATCGATGGTATTATTAGCACCAAGAATTTCTTCGTTTCTTCCTGGCACATCTGGGCACAATCCGCGTGCTTCCGCTGATAATTCGTTCAAACGACCCGCTAGCGATGCTTTAGCACCGCTGGCGTTGACTCCCGCGGCGACACACCATGCTTTAAGCTGAATTAAGGAATATAGTTCGGCGCTTATGGCGCCTTTGTTCATTTTGAAATTTTCGATTTAGGGTGGTGGCTTCGAAGCTCACTTCTGATATAATATGCAAAGAAACGCGGCAACTGTCCAGAATCATTATAATAAAAACCAATCAACCGTACTCTTCGAGTGTCCTTTATTTTCTGTTCCTCTTGTGTTTCTTTTTACAAAATGGTCTTTGACAGTTGTTGACAGTGCTTACAATTAACTAATACTTTAGTACAACTCTAGCTTGGAAGTACTAATTAACCCTTTATACTACTACACTATCTTTCACTCAGAAGTCGACATACGCTACCAAAAAACTAAATTTATTTCATTATTTTTTTTCTTCATTTATTTAGTCTTGGTTACCTGCCACCAGCATCATGGAGGTTATGCAACGTGAATCCGGACAACGTCGTGTACCGGTGCCAAGCAACAATGCCTGGGGCATTAAGAGATAGAAATGTTTTTTCCTAATATAAAACAAAAAAAATATATATAGTGAATGCGAATGTAAGCATGCAAGTGTAACGTTGAGTAAATAACAACACTAATAAACTAACATGAAACTAGATAAAAATATAAGAAAAAAATAATTATAATCTAAAGCATTAATCCCAAAACATTGAAAACATTACAACAAATAATACAATATATTCTAAAATAAAAAAATTATAAACTTAAAAAAAAAAACTACATAAAAATACAAATACCACACAAAATTGAATTAGAAATTCAAAAATTTAGCACCAGGGATATGAACGTGAGAAGAATTTTGTCGGTTGATTTCGAACTTTTCTTGCAATTCAATCTTTGTGCATACATCAGCATTGTAGTTCGCATCAACGGTACGGGAACTAAACAAACTGTGAGCTTAGACAAATACGAAAAATACAAACAAATAAAATTGATAAAACAATACTTATATTCGGGATTCTTACGAGTATTCGTAAGTATATGATTTTACCCATGTAGCTTATCGAATATTCGAAAAGTAGCATTCGGTTTTCAGTATCAAAAAAATCGCTTATCGAATCTTCGAAAATTATATATTATAAGAATTGGTTCGTTTCCCATGCGGCCAATGGTTTATTATCGGGATGCATTCGCATCGCTGGTTATTACGGCGCTACTTCCTAATTTATTTGTAATTTTTATGTCCACTATATTCGTTTTCGAAGTCAACACTATGAAGAACTTCTGTAGAGGGTTTCTGTAAGAACTTGAGACATCTTCGAACGTAAAACCAAGATCGCAAGTCTAGAGATTAGACTAAACTAACCTTGCACATATTGTAAGAACGTTATTTTGTCAAGTTTCCTTTATTATTTCGTTTTTCCAGCTGCTGTGTTCGAAAACTAACCAATTGCAAAGCAAGTCAAGTGCGGGAGCAGATAATCAGCTACTAATTCTAAAGAATTCCCAAGTGACAGCAGTCATGTTAAGTAAGCTCAACTGAATCTTTACTTTCGCTTATATTACATACTTACATACTTGTTGTATTTATGCGTAATATAAGAGTATATACTATTTGCTTTTCTATTTTGTATAACCTATCCCCATTTATATCTATACTTGAATTTAATATTTTTTTTGAAAAAAAAAACTATTTTTATTTGCAAGACAATACATCTACATATATTACAAAATCATACGAACATACATTAATACATACTTACATAATACATAAAAAAAACGGTGGAAGTAGTATGTCAGCATATAAAATAAATAAAATCAACATCTTTCAGTGAACTACTTGTGAATGATTTGTACACCCACAAAATAAAATTAAAAAAAAAAAAAAGAGACAAAATAACAAAAAATATACAAATGCGTAAATTGTGAATGAATCAGCCGTATGAATCATAATATATGTATATTCCTGAATGTAATGAGAAATCAAATTGAATAAAGTTGTTTATTAATACATATGTATGAATTGGGAACATAATAAAATTGTGAGTTATTAATGGAATTATATTTATTTATTATTTTAATTGCTTTGTTAACTACTCGTCAATTCGATCATCCAGAAAGCGGGTGAAAAAAAGGAAAAATTAGGTTAAAGTCCGCGAAAGTATAAAAAAATCGGGCCACAAATAAGTTTTTTAATATCTCCGATCCAGCGTTACAGAGCGGACTTCTTTTTTGTAACATAATCAAAACGACCTTTGTACAGCGCCATCCAGCGGAAAATAATATTTATACCTTTTGTCGAGAGGACTTATCCAAAGAATGTTGTTGTTGTTGTTGTTGTTGTTGTTGTTGTTGTTGTTGTTGTTGTTAATAATGCATTGCCCTGTCTAGAGTGTATGAAGAATAAAATGGCAATGCCTGCGACTTTGCTTGCGAAACTTTAAAGAACAAACCTTGAATATCTCGGTTCCAGCGCTACCTAGCGGGGTTCTTTTTTTTATACCCAGCGTACTAGTAGTAGTACAGAGGTATTATAATTTTGTCCACATAACGGTACTACGTAAAGGCGCAAAATAATCAAGACAGATATAGAGTTCCATGTATGAAAGTTGTAAGGTTTAAAAGAGGAGTTCATTCAGGCATGTCCGTCTGTCTGTCCGTCCGTTCGTCCGTCTGTGTACACGATAACTTGAGTAAAAACTGAGATCTTTGCTTGAAATTTTATATAGGCTATTTTTTGGCCAAGGTAGGTTGCTATTGAAAATGGGCAAAATCGGGTGATAACCATGCCCCCTTTTTCGATATCGAAAATTTCGAAAATCACATAAACTGACATAACTTGACTAAAAATTTAGATATTTCCATTAATTTTGGTATACAGCTTACTTTCTGGCCAAGGTAGGTAGCTATTAAAAATTGGCGAATTCGGATGATAACCACGCCCGCTTTTTCGATATCGAGAATTTCGAAAATCACATAAACTGACATATCTCGGTAGCTGAAATGGATAAAATGATATAATTTCATAGGTGAATCTGTAGTGATATACTACACGTTGTTGTGAAATACTTGTTGTTGTTAACACTGTAATTATTCTTTAAAAAATCGAGTTTCAATTTCTTGATATTTCATGTTTTTTGATGTGAAAATTTATTATTCATTCTACTAATAATTTTGAATATTGAACAAATATAATTTAATTAATTTTTTAAATAATTGTATGAGATTATTAAATTTGGCGATCCTGCCTGTTAAACAAACACCATCAAAAACAATTGCACATCGTTAACAATTGTGTTTGCATAAGGATCAACCTCGCTAACGACAACACAAGCTCAATTAATCAGGAGATTCTAGGAGCATTTGGGGGATTCTAGGAGCATTTGGGTGATAAATATTTTCAACTACAAACAACATTAAGCAGCGAACTGTGGATTCTACCACTTTAATGGACAAAGAGAACGTTAAAAAATATATCAACTGGCTCACATGATTTCACGTCGCACTTAAATGTCATGACAAAATGTTACCATGAATGTGCAGCAAAAGGAAGCAATCTAACTACAACATCCACTAACATTTATATTACACATCAAGCTGTTGAGAGACATTTGTGAAGCCATTCAGCTACAACGTTTCAACATATCCACTCGAACTACTAAACGTGAAACATATCAAATTGACGAAGGATAAGTAGATATATTGACTATATAAATACAAATTTGTTTTTGATTTTATAACTAGGGTTACTCTTAACTTTTTATTTTTTTTTTTTTTTTTGTTGTAAGTTGTTGTAAACCTTTTTCAAAATGTTTCATTCTCCGCGTGAGACGGGTGCTGGAGATAGGCAAGATAGGTCTCTTATTGATATAGAGGATCAATGTGAGCTCCCGTCAGAAAATATACGCAATCCTTACGATAGAAATGAAATTTGTGCCACTTCGGTAAAATTACCACAATTTTGGTCGAACTGTCCGGAAGGATGGTTCGTACATGCTGAGACGCAATTTGCTACAAAAGGCATAACTAGAGATTTGACCAAGTACGAGTTTGTAATAACTGCCTTACCACAAGACATTATTGCAAATGTACTAGATGTCATTCAAAATCCACCTGCAAGTGAAAAATATGATAATTTAAAGAAAATTCTTATTGATAGACACTCCTTAAGCGAGCAGAGAAGATTGGATAAAATTTTATCGGACACTGAGATAGGTGATCGGAAACCTTCTGAATATTATAGAACTCTTGACCAACTAGCAGGTAATACTATCGATTCAAATTTCCTTAAAAATCTTTGGTTACGTAAACTTCCAAAAAATCTTTATGTTGCATTGACCAGTGCTAATTTAAATAATACTAATGATCTTTTGCAACTGGCAGATAAAATTTGGGAGATAACCAGTGGTAATGAAATTTGTGCAGTTAGAAATAGGGTTGTTACATCTTCATTTAATATTGATGAATTTGGAAAAATTGTAGAGAATTTAGCGAAGGTTACAACAAGATTGTGTGAAAGTTTTAATCATTTGCAATTAGACATTGACGAGATTAAAACACAAATGAATGATAGACAGTCACGTCCAAAAAGACGAAGTTTTAGTTATCGTAGAACTTCTCAGTCGCGAGGTAGATCAAAGTCTAAAGATTGGTTATGTAAGTATCATTACCGTTTTGGTAGTAAAGCTCGCAAATGCGAAGAACCGTGCAATTTCCAGAGAAATAGTCCTAGTCAAACAAACTAGACAGTGCTGTTGTTGCAGCGACTAACAACGGCATTTTGAATTTTTCAACACGTCGCTTGTTTGTATTAGATAAAGAAAGCAAGCTTAAATTCTTAATAGATAGCGGTGCTGAAATTTCAGTTCTTCCCTCATCTAAATTCAAAATTTACAAAAAATCTTCTGATATTATTTTAACGGCTGCTAATGGCAGTATGATTTCAACTTATGGAAAAAAATTATTAAAACTCAATTTAGGGCTTCGTCGAGAGTTTCCGTTTGTATTTCTTATTGCAGATATTTCTAAACCTATCATAGGTGCAGATTTTTTAGGAAAATATGGACTTTTAATAGATATAAAGAATAAGAGATTAATAGATCCTCTAACTAGTTTGTCTGTAGACGCGATATCCGGGTTTTGCAATATTTCATTACCTAAATTATTTTCAGTTGAAAATCAATACACAAAACTTTTGAAAAATTTTCCTTCTTTAACTTCTCAGCCAGATTATAATAAAAAGGTTGATCATTCGACAGTTCATCATATAATAACAAATGGAGTATTACCTTTTTGTAGGCCAAGACGTTTGGATCCTATTAAGTTTAAAATAGCGAAGACTGAATTCGATTTTTTTATTAAAATCAGGGATATGTCGTCCATCCAAATCACATGGAACATCACCATTACATTTAGTACCTAAAAAAGACATGAATGACTGGCGTCCTTGCGGAGATTATCGTAGGGTTAATTTAATCACTGTGCCTGATCGATACCCTTTACCACACATACATGATTTACATATTGAATTTAAAAATAAAACAAAATTTTCAAAGATAGATTTAGTTAGGGCTTACCACCAGATACCCGTTGCGGAGGAAGACATTCATAAAACTGCCATAACCACACCTTTTGGAATGTTCGAATTCGTCAGGATGCCTTTTGGATTACGAAATTCAGCGCAAACATTCCAAAGGTTTATAAATGAAGTGTTACACGATTTAGATTTTATATTTGTTTATTTGGACGATATATTGATAGCTAGTAAAGATGAATCTGAACATTTGCAACATCTACATATACTATTCCAACGTTTAGATAAGTACGGATTGAATATCAAGCCATCTAAGTGCGTTTTTGGAGTAGGTAAAATTAGTTTCCTAGGTTATAACATATCATCTGAAGGTATTCAACCATCAGCGGAAAAAGTTCAATCAATTCTTGATTTTGGACGGCCAATGTCAATCAAACAAATGCAAAAGTTTGTTGGAATGGTTAATTTTTACCATAGGTACATACCAAAGCTTGCTGAAATGCTAGATCCAATACATAGCATGATAACAAAAGCATCAAAGAGCAAAGATAAGGTACTTGATTGGTCTGATGAAACATTGCGGGCATTTGAGAAAGTAAAAGAGAGTTTTGCTAAGAAAACATTGTTAACACATTTCAACAGTGAAGCAATTCTCTCTGTTGCTGTAGACGCATCAAATAGAGCTATTGGAGGAGTTCTACAACAGGAAATCAACAATACTAAAGAACCGTTAGCCTTCTTCTCTAAGAAACTTAGTCCGTCTGAATGTAAATATAGTACTTTTGATAGAGAGTTACTCGCTATTTACTTAACTATTAAACACTTTAAACATTGGTTGGAAGGTAGATCTTTTACGGTTTATACGGATCATAAGCCACTTACATTTGCATTAAATTCAAAGGTAGATCGAAGTCCCAGACAGACAAGGCATTTGGAGTTTATATCCCAATTTACTAGTGACATAAAATACATAAAAGGCAAATTAAACTGTGTTGCGGATGCTTTATCAAGGATACCTGAAGTTTCAACGTTAGAAACCATTGATGTAAATTTAAAAAAGTTATTTATTGAACAAGGAAAAGATGTTGAAATTAAATCATTAGTAGAAAATCTTAATTGTAGACACAAATTAGAATTAATATCAGTTCCATCTTTGAATATTCAAATTTGGTGTGAGACGTCACTTAATTTAACAAGGCCCTATATACCTCAAGTGTTAAGAAAATTAGTTTTCGAGAAACTACATGGTATAGCTCACGTTGGTATTAAAGCAACACGCCGGTTAATCACTAGTAGATATTTTTGGCCGGGAATGAACAAAGTTGTAAACCGGTGGGCGAAAGAGTGTATTAATTGTCAAAAAAGTAAAATTTATCGACATACAAAATCGGAAGTTTCGAAAATTCCAATTCCAAAAGGGCGTTTTGAGCATGTACATTTAGATATTGTTGGACCTCTTCCTCCATCACATGATTTTAGATTTATATTAACTTTAATAGATAGGAATTCTCGTTGGCCAGAGGCATATCCTCTTCAAAATATTTCCGCGAAAAACGTAGCAGAAACTTTCTTTCGTGAGTATATATCACGATTTGGAGTTCCGTTGACAATTACAACTGATCAGGGAGCGCAATTTACATCGCAGGTTTTTACAGAGCTCTCAAAACTATTAGGAAGTCATAAAATCATTACCACTGCTTATCATCCTCAAGCTAATGGAATGGTTGAACGCTTCCATAGGCAACTTAAAGCTTCCATTATGGCAAGTGGAAGTGCAACTGAATGGTATGAGGAGTTACCTATAGTACTGTTAGGTTTGCGATCATCCTATAAAGAAGACATTCAATCTACAGCTGCAGAGATGGTATATGGGGAAAATCTAAGACTTCCTTCGCAAATGGTAGTTCAGTCTGAAAATAACTTTGACTCATCTGATGTTTTGTTAAAATTAAAACAAAATTTCAAGCATTGTGCATCAAACATATCTCACCATAAAAATTCACTAGTTTATATTCCAAAAGATTTAAATGATTGTAAGTTTGTATTAGTTAGAATTGATAGAAAGAGAACCGGTTTACAGGAACCATATGAAGGACCATTTGAGGTAATAGAGAAAACACCGAAGTGGTTCAAAATTAATTATTATAACAAATTCATAAATATTTCTATAGACAGAATTAAACCCGCGTATTTGGATGCGAGTAAATATAATCGTTTGGATAAAACAAAAAGAGTTACATTTAATTTGTTAAATATGGAACAATTTGGAAAAGGGGAGTAGTGTAGTGATATACTACACGTTGTTGTGAAATACTTGTTGTTGTTAACACTGTAATTATTCTTTAAAAAATCGAGTTTCAATTTCTTGATATTTCATGTTTTTTGATGTGAAAATTTATTATTCATTCTACTAATAATTTTGAATATTGAACAAATATAATTTAATTAATTTTTTAAATAATTGTATGAGATTATTAAAAATCTCTCTTATCATTCTATTATGATTTTCTGCTAAATTTTAAAAAGTGGGCGTGGTACCGCCCACTTTCAAGGGAGGCATTTTTGAAAATTCGACTGGTCGTAACTTTTAAACGAATTACGGTAGAACGATGAAATTGGTTCAAGGTATACTAGCATAATAGGGAGTACACCTAATGTAATTGGACGAAATCGCTTCCCAACCCACGCCCACTTACGAAATGGAATATTTCGAAAATCATATCAAAACTACCGCTGGGTATTTAATGTTCGGTTTACCCGAACTTAAACTTCCTTACTTGTTGTAACAGTTCGAGCCGCAATTGTTGCGGCAGTGTTACTTTTTATGACAGCATCACGTTCTTCGGCAACGTCTTGGCAAAATTTTCAACGTCGCGCGTTCGTTGAATAAAATGCTGACAATCTGTTGCGCATCACAAGGTCATCATGCGCAACATGAAAATAAAGTATGCAATCATTGTTGCATATAGTCATCCAAGTATCAGCATCATTGCATCAATAAAGTAACATGACTGCAATATTGCAGTAATATTGAGCGGCTCGAACTTTTTGATTACACTACTCGACAAACAAAAATTACCCAAGAAATTTCCATATCCTCGACATTTGATACATAATTTCTATCAGACCTGTTATTAATTGATTACTAATCGGTAATCATTAGCATTTCATTGATTATTTTATGAGAAGCCACCTTATGATTGATTACCAATTACTTTCACTTTTTAATGATTATTTTTCAATTGATAAAAAAAAAAATCAAAAAAAAATTAAAAAAATCCAAAAAAAATCAAAAATTGCAAAACGAAAGTACAGTTATAAATTCATCGTTTTGCATTAAAATCTCATTAAAAAAAAATGGACTTACGACATTTGCTCACGAAGTCAGCGATAAACTGATTATAGATAAGCTCAAAACATCGAAAACTAATGCCACGAAAATGCGTGTTGATACTTTTTACAGAGTTATATGTAAAAAATCACATAATTACCTTTAAAAAGCAATTCGAGAGGGAAAATTTTACGATTATTTGAAACTGGCTGTTGTGTTGTTGTTGTTAACAATGCATTGCCCTGTCTAGAGTGTATGATCATTCCGAAGATCTTCATCAAGCTCTTCTAAGGGGAGTCCAAGGAAACGTGCAGTTTCAACAGGGTTTGTCCAGAAGAACGGAGGGGTTAGAAGAGTAGGTTCAGATGAACAATTGAAGAGGTGTAGAGTATCATGGGGGGTCCTACCACATGCAGGGCATGTATTTAAGATTGTATCATTAAGTCTGGATAAGTAGGAGTTTAACCTTACACTATATCCAGACCTAAGCTGTGCCAAGGTCACTCTTGTCTCCCTTGGTAAGGTGCGTTCTTCTTCAGCAATATCCGGTGGAGGACTGTTCAGAACGGGATTCACAGGTAGAGATCCGACAAAAGTGTCTACCGACTCGGTGTGGATGTCGGTTAGAGCCCGCTTATGATTCTGCAGATCAAACGGCAAGGTAATATGATGCCGGATCTCATCATAGTGCTTACGGAGATGTCTCCTTATGTCTCTCGGGGGCGGATCTATGTCCAAAAGACGACGGTTTGGATGTGCTGGCTTGTGGCAGTTCAGAAGGAATTGCCTGCTCAGCATTTCCGCATGCTCTTTTACATTGAGCAGTTTTGCCTCCTGATGGAGGTGAGACTCGGAAGACATGAGGAGACATCCCGTAGCAGTTCTGATGGCAGTATTTTGGCAGACTTGTAACTTAGTCCAGTTGGTGTTATGTACATTAGGCGACCATATGGGCGCAGCATAGTCAAAGACTGGTCGGCCAATGGCCTTATATGTAGTCAGCAACGTTTCTTTGTCTTTTCCCCAAGTACTGCCGGCAAGTGACTTGAGGATCTTGTTGCGACCACGTACCTTTGAGACCATTGCAGACACATGACCAGCAAATGAGAAAGTATTATCCAGTGTCATCCCTAATAACTTTGGGTGGCTGACAGTTGGTAGCTTAGTGCCATCAACGAAAATGTCGTAATTCATTTCTCACCTGGTGCGTCCATGTCGTAAAAAGCGTCGCCGTTGATTTTGTCGGAGATATTGTCAGATCTCGCTCAGTGAAAAACCTGGAAAGGTCGCAGAGGTAACCATTGATTCTCGTACAGAGTTCATCAGTATAGGGGCCCTTCCCCGTCGCCATTATTGAAACTGGCTAGTGTGCTCTCTTGTTAAATGACAGTTCTCAAGTCAAGTCAAGTCTATGCTAATGGGTGAGTTACATAAAGCTTTATTTTGGCTTAACCTCAAACTTTGACTTTGACAGAAAAGTTCAGTATACGTATTTAAACGAAGCATGGCTAATTGGAGACCTCAAAGTTGAAGCAAGGTCAAAAATTGGCAAACTCTCAAATTTTGCTTGCTTTGCTTTCTTTGACAATCAGATCTTGATGACTTTGCTTTAATTAAAGAATAAAAAGTTGGAGGAAATAATAATTAATTCATTTTTTCTCTATTAAATTAATAAATTAACCAAAACAGTCTGAATGCAAAGAAAAAATATCGAAAACAAATGTATAAAAGAGAAGCGTCAAGGCGTTCATTGTAGCATACCTCTGAAGTTGGACGCAAAGTTTTGAGGTAGCAAATGTCAGGCGAGGTTAACAAAGCTTTATGTATTCGACCCTTAAGACTATATGCGTGGGTGTTGCCACTTGGGGTGGTTCACAGGGTTGCCACCTATCTCAATTTTTTTTAAATATTGAGCAATATATGCCAATATGGGTATCAAATGAAAGGTATTTTCGACCATATTCCAAATATGTAAATCTCAAGCAGGGTTGCCACCTAGGGTTGCGCCTGTTGTTGTTGTTGTAGCGAGGTGTAGCCCTGCCTAAATGTCAGACAGGGTCACCCCGAGTGTATTGCTCTTGGCCGGGTCGATATAAGAAAACGGCCCGGGTCGTTTCGGCACGATGGGTACAGCACAAGTACTGGTACCGTTCTCGTAGAACCGGCAATACAAGAAACTAGCCGTGAAGGCTATGTAGGTCATTTAGCGTTACCCAGGGTGCACCAACTGGGAGGCGACCTACTTTTACACCCCAATGCGCCTAGCCGCATTTGATTAATTTTTCTTTATATCTCGGGAACCGCTCGATCGATTTGGATAAAATTTGGCATTATAGATAGTATGATTCATTCTAATGCTATGGATACACACACGCAGATTATCTCCAATAAAACTTCTTTAATCAGATCCAAATTTTACCCTGATACACACAAAATTGAAGATTAACAGCATTGAGAATTACTACTTTGGTTGTTATTGCACCATATTCTTTCCTACCCCGGCGACATCTAGCTGTCGAAAGTCGGATTTTACAAACCAGCGTGACGCCTATCTGGCAGCAACCCTTAATTTCCTAGTGTTTCTTGCTGTTGTTGTATATTTATGTACAGAGCGTTGCCAGTGCAAATTTTTTAAAACTGCTCAAATCTTCTTAATTTTTGGGAGTTTATAATGAAGATTATGCTCAAGTTAACTCCCAAAAGCGCAGTTAATTCGGAATTTGCGCTAATGTATCAGCCGTATAAAACAATATGTGTGGGTGTTGCCACTTGGGGCGGTTCAAAGGGGATTCTCTAATTGGACTCAATGGTAGAAAGGGTTTGAAAATAAATACCGAAAAAAATAAACCACGATTTCTATAATTTAAAACGCCATTAACTAACTAACTAAATACCTAGTCTAAGCTCTTCAAATTTAATTTGAGTATTAAAAGCTGGAGATTGAATAATATGTTGGATATCAACTTGAAAACTATAAAGTTATCAAATAACTCAAAGGTTAGATAATACTTGGAGAATGATGTTGGGTATCAGCTTGAGAACTATTAAATTATCAAAATAGCTCAAAACTGGAGAATACTTGGAGAATGATGTTGGGTATCAAGTTAAGAACTACAAAGTTATCAAAATATTTCTAAGGTTGGAGAAAAATTGGAGAATTGTGTGGATATCAACTTGAGAACTGCACAGTTTTTCAAACGTTTGAGAAAAAGTTGAGCCATGTTTGCTGAGTATGAATATCAGATTTACCATCACGTTCTTTAAGAAAATATGACAAAACTGATGGGTGCTGTCATTCATGTCCCGCAGGATTTTTCGGGAATTTTATAGGATATTCTCCTATTCTGGCCAGAGAACAATCTGAATTGGTGTCAATCATCCAAATCGCTGCAGGCGTTCTTGAGTTTCTTTTATATATATATGTACATATATATATATTAGGGTGATTCAAAAAAATGTCGACTTGGTCTTACCCCCTAAAAAGTTAGGTATTGATGAGAAAATAAGCCTTGCAAAAAATTAGCGCTCTAACTTAACCCTTAGGGGTGGCTTTTTTTCGCCCTTTCCCATACATTTTGGATGGGGAAAAATGGCATTTTTTTCTTTTAATTTTTGAAACTTTTTTGAAAATATTTTTACATACTCTTAAAGACCGACATTTTAATGTGTGTTGTCGAAAGAAGAGTTCACACTTGGTATTGATACACAATGCTTTGAAGCTTCCAAAATGGTATGCCATGTGCGATTATCTTAACTATTAAGATAATTACAGCCATTTGAAAATGACTGAGTTTTCTACTATTGCACACACATACACAGTAACATTTTAAATTACTGTATAACATAGTCACCCCTATTGACGGTTGTCAACATAAAAATTGTCAACACAGTTTTTGGTGACGACAAGCGCGCAATTAAATATTCTGCTGTAAAAATTTGGTAAAATAATTCAGATTTATACCTTTTTACACACTTTATTTGTTTAGTTTTTATTTAATTTAGGAAAATGAAAAAAAAAATGAAAATAACAAGCAACAACCAATTTGCGCAGCTTGTTTTAGAACTAAAACAAAATCCTGCGCTTACAAAAGGCTTTTCCAAAGGAGCAGTTCCCAATAATTTTAAGTCGCAACAGGGCGTAGAAATTTTCTATAGGGGGGGTTTGAACCTTTGGATGTTCCGAAGGGTGTGACTTTTGACAGTTTGGTATTTGTTTACTTTAGGGGTCAACTGCTAATAAATTAGCTAAAATTATGGGAGATAGCTCAAAAGACGGGCTTTGGCCTCAGGATCACGAATCCCCAAGCGTTTTTTAATATTTTGCTTCTTTGAAGAGATATTTGCAATCAAAGTTGCAAGTTTTCATGTGGTTGTTGTAATTTTATTAGGCTGTACCTGTAGCTATCTCCCATAATTTTAGCTAATTTATTAGCAGTTGACCCCTAAAGGAAACAAATACCGACAGTTTTTATGAAAAACTTCAGCTGTTGAAGGCCAATAAACAATTGTCAAAATAAATGATCGTAGTTTTGCTATAAAATTGTCGATAACACGTCAACGTCAACACATTGATGAAGTAAATACCAGAACTGCATTCATGCGACGTTGATATTGATACGACTTGATGTTGATATTGATACGAAGTGGCAATTGATATTGACAACCATAATAGGGGCGATTGACAACCATAATAGGGGTGATTATCTTGAAAGTTACTGTACTATTTTTCAGTACAATGGAAAGTGCGCTAAATCTCTGACCATAGCTGTAGGTAATTGAAGTGCTACTCGATGGTTGATCTACGGATATGATGCCTCTCATTACCCATCTTTTTCTTCCTCACGGATGGAGGGATGTCATGACCTAGAAGGTTCCACTGGTCATACCAAATCGCTACCACGACAGTCGGGCAGTACCGCAAGGGCGTACCGGGGTCATATCCGGCCAAGGACTGTCAACTTCGGCATCACTCCCCAAAACCTTCGCGGAGTGTTTTGCTGTTAACAACAACAACAACATAGTAAATCAAATGTGAAATGCGCATAAATGACTACGTCGCCCATTGTGGACGAAATTTATTAATCCCGGACATCTCTCTATGGATAATAACCGCTTAATTTTTGATCAATTGATCATTACAAGTCTCTTTTGGACATAATTGGTACGCCTATGTTTTAATTTGTGTAGCATATTTAGGCTACCCTCACACTGCAACCGACTTTTTCATCCGGTCTCATCAGAGAAATTCGAACGCGTTCTTTTTTATCGGGCGGCCAAAGTTTGTTTACATTCGGGTGAAATCGGATGAAATCGAGGAGTACATTTAAAACACATGAAAAAATGTTTGAAAAGAATTTTTGAATAAAGTGATACCTGAAAAACACAAAATTACCGATATCTCGGAAACCTACCCATACAAAAAATTTTTAAAATACGTTTTGTGCTTGGCATATCAGTTCCAATTCACCCATATACATGAATATCTTGGTATATTTGCAAATTAATTATTTGTAAACTAGTGTCATCATCACTCCAACAAATATAACCATCAAACCTGGCAATTTTTTTCATATGTACATATACTTAGCGATCAAGGTTGATTCTAGAAATCCATGAGCCCCAAAGTGTAAGTAGGTGTATATATTTGCATACAAAGATACACAGATGTTTTTACTTTTAACGACAAAACTTTAAAATAATCAAAAAAAAAATTCAACAAAATAACCTGGTTTTGAAAAATAAAATATTGAAAATTCAATAGGGGTATTCTCTCTAAATTTTTTCCATGAAAAACACAAGAATTTAACACACTATTGTCAAAACTACAAAATTCAAGAACAAAGAACCCTTGCATTTTGATGTTTCAGGAAAAAAATTTGAAAGAAAATTTTCCAATTTTGACAAAAGTGTGTAAATTTCCTGTGTTTTTTATTAAAAAAAAATTTAGAGAGAAGACTCCTAATGATTTTTTCGGCCTATAAAAACCTACGGCACGATATAAGCCTCGTCCAGTTGTTTTGATGTAAAAATTCCCAGGCACAAACAAATGAGAATGAAATATTTCCCGATTCGTACGAAGTTTACTTTTGACGGATTGTAGAAAATATGACGTTTCAGTAGTTTCTGTTGAATACATCACCTTAACCACCAGATTGCATCAAAATACTGAAAAAATAAAAAAATGGAAATACAGCCTTTTGTTTGTTCAGTCCTCATTCCCGTAAGGGATCTTATCTTGCTGAAAAAATGATAGCAGTCTAATTGGAGTTAATATTTAATTCCACTCCGCAGCACCACTCCCTCGTTCCAATCAAAACTCTCTGGATTATATCGCAGAGTGTTCTCAAACTTCTCTCCGGCAATGAACTCCTTCTTGTGGGCAACAACCCGTACTTAGGTAGCCCTGGGTCCTTTTTCTTTTTTAACGTGAGGGGTTATGAACGAACAACTCGTCTCGTAAAAGACCGAATATCGGATTATAATTATCGTGAACATGAGATCGCATTCGTGTATCGGTATTATTGCAAACGTGAACGAATAAGCTTCAGTTATGGGTTTATAATCGGGTAATTTTTATTTTTTGACTGTAATTATGTCAATCGGTTCGCTCGACAAACACAGTACCAGTATCTAATATCTTTAAACGAGTTAATCTTGTATATTTGTATTTTTGTATATTTGTATGTTCGGACTATCTCGAGAACCGCTTGACCGATTGGGATGAAATTTGGCACAAAGATAGTATGATGGATTCTAAGACTACCCACTTTAGGGTTGCCACTTGGGGCGGTTTACAGGGTTGCCACCTATCCCATTTTTTTAATTATGGAGCAAGATATGCCAATATGGGTATAATATGAAAGGTATTTTCGGCGAGATACCAACTAAAATATTTTCAAGTAGAGTTGCCACTTAGGTGTCCACCTTACCACAATATATTTGTATATCCGGTACTATCTCGAGAATCGCTTGACCGAATTGGCTGAAATTTGGCATGGTGATAGTATGATCGATTTTAAGACTACCCACTTTAGGGTTGCCACTTGGGGCGGTTTACAGGGTTGCCACCTATCCCTTTTTTTTTAATTATGGAGCAAGATATGCCAATATGGGTATCATATGAAAGGTATTTTCGGCGAGATACCAACTAAAATATTTTCAAGTAGAGTTGCCAACTAGGGTTGCCACCTTACCACAATATATTTCTATATCCGGTACTATCTCGAGAACCGCTTGACCGATTTGGATGAAATTTTGTATGTATGTAGATAGTATGATTGATTCTAAGACTATCAATTTGGGGGTTGCCACGTCATCATTTGGGATAATTTTTGGGTTATTTTGGGAACATCTGAGGGACTATTCAAGGATTATTTTGGGATCATTTTTGGATAATTTTGTGGTAATTTTCGAATCGTTTAGGGTACAGTTAAGGGTGTTTTTGGGGTAATTTGTGAATTATTTTTGGACCAATTTGGGATCATTTTAGGGTCATTTTGGGATCATTTTTGGGTAGTTTTGGGTATCAAAGTAAAGGTATTGTCGCCGACATACCAGCTAAAACATTTTCAAGTAGGGTTGCCACCCATGGTTACCATTTTACCGTATTGTAATTGTATTTTGTATTTTGGGATCATATTTGGATATTTTAGGATTATTTTGAGAACATCACTTTGGGATAATTTTGGGGCTTGCTTGAGATCATTTTGGGTTCAATTTCGGATTAATTTGGTACAATTTTGGGTAATTTTCGCTTCATTTTGGAGCCATTTTTGGATAATTTTTGTATCATTTTGGGATAATTTTTGGGTTACTTTGGGAACATTTGAGGGTCTTTTTGGGGTGGTTTTGGGATTATTTTAGGATATATTTGGGATCATTTTGGTGTATTTTTTGGATCGTTTAGTGTGCATTTAAGGGTATTTTTTGGGTAATTTGGGAATTATTTTTCGACCAATTTGGAATAATTTTAGGTTCATTTTCGGATCATTTTTGGGTCGTTTTGGCTTCAATTTCGGATCATTTTGGGAACATTTAAGGGTCTTTTTGGGATCATTTTAGGATTATTTTAGGATTATTTTAGGGTCATTTTGGGATCATTTTGGGTAAGTAAATTTAGCGCTAAATTGATAGCACCGAGCAAGCTCGGTCACCCAGGTACTAACACTTTAAAAGTCTTAATTATCGAGTCCTGACTCTGACATAACAAAACTACATCTTGTGTTGGAAAGTCCTCCAGGCGAGAATAATGTAGTTTTAGTATTCCCGCGCCATTTTTGTCGTCCTGAAATACCGGGATACTGGAACATGTCCAAAAATGTCGGGAGAGAAATCAAACGATGCGTTTCGACTAACGAGTCTGCCCTTTTGAAATATGCATTCTAATCTTGGCTTGCGTCATTTATTGACGCTTAACCGCCTAGGGGTAAAGCCATGTGAAGTGTGCACAGGTAAAATCACTTTATCGACGATTTTGAAAACTATCGTTTCATTGGATGTGTGGAGTGGGCCAGACTCAAACCTCGTGCTAAAAATATTTCGTCAAAATTCGTGTCCTTGTTATTGTTATTGGAGGTTGAATTTTTGATAATTTTCAGATCATGATAATAATGAAAAATTATTTTCTCATAAACTACTGCAGATAAATCAATGAATTTTTTTTTTACTTACAGATAATTGTTTTTGCTATATTATAAGTATTTTTAGGCGATCTTATTGTTTAAACAATTATACTTTAAATAATTTTTTTTTAAACAAATAATTTTTTTTTTTTCGTTCTGTACGGTCAAAAAATTTCAAAATATGAAAAATAACGCGTAAAACAGTCACCTTTAATAATCAAAAAAAAAATTTTTGTCCATTCATACCATTCCAAAGATATTGCATTTTTTTGTCACCCCTTGCGATCAAATTGTTAAAATAATTATATTTAAAAAAAAAATTTTAAACAAATAACATTTTTTTTCGTTCTGCATGCTCAAAAAAAATTGATTGATCACTTATGTTTTGTGATTATATCGGAAAAAACTGACTCATGATTCAAGTTCAGTTCACTTGTTCAATACAAGACTTGCAAATTATATGAAAAAAAATTTGGGTCCAGGAATGTAAAAAAATTGTTCTATTACTCTGACGGAGCCGCAGCGCAATACAAAAATAAATTCAACTTTTTAAATTTATATAATCACGAAGAAGACTTTGGAATTGCAGCTGAGTGGAACTTTTTCGCGAGATACCACGGTAAGGGAGCTTGCGATGGGGTGGGGGGCACTGTCAAAAGGCTGGCACGAAAAGCAAGTATGCAGCGTATTGCGGAAAATCACATACGCGACGCTCGAAGTCTTTTTGAATTGGCAGAAAATGCGTTTCAGGCAATAGATTTCGATTTTTGCTCCCAAGTGGATCACGACGCTCATGAAAAGAAATTTCAAAATCGCACAAGTAAAGCCAAAAAACACACGGCAATTCCATCATTCTCAACCAATGTTTAACAAAAAGATTCGAAGTCAAATTTTCTCAAGTGATGAATCAAGTGTGGAAAATATTATTTGCATGTAGGCAACGTAAAACAAAAAATTACTCTGAACAATTTTGAAACCATTTTCTACAAGTTATGGTGGAATATGTCAGGTTAATTTGTAACAAACATATTGTTAAATATGTATGTATGTACCTATGTATTGAATATGTAGGTTTACGTATTGTGAAACAATTACCTTTTTTCCTAATATCTTACAACTAATAAAGATATAAAATATAGACTTAAAAACGTTATCCCTTTTTATTATTTCTTATGCTCATACATTCTGCTAAATGTAGATATGTATGTATGTATGTTCCCTGCAGTCAAATTCCGAACTACTCAGCAAACATACTAGTTCATTGACTAACCATTTTGTGGCATATGCCTACCAGTTCGTTGTTGCTTAGTTTTAAAAGCAGTCAATGCCAAACTACTCAGCGAAAATTCTAGTTCATTGACTATACATTTTGTGGCGTATGCATACTAGTTCATTGCTGATTAGCGTTAAACCAGTCAATGCCAAACTACTCAGCAAACAATATAGTTCATTGACTATACATTTTGTGGTGTATTTATACTAGTTCATTGCTGATTATCTTCAAACCAGTCAAGGCCAAACTACTCAGCAAACAATATAGTTCAATGCCTATACATATTGTGGTGTATTCATACTAGTTCACTTATGATCACCTTTAAACCATTCAATGTCCAACTACTCAGCAAAGAATATAGTTTATTGACTATACATTTTGTGGTGTATTTATACTAGTTCATTGCTGATTAGCTTCATACCAGTCAAGGCCAAACTACTCAGCAAGCAATATAGTTCATTGACTATACATTTTGTGGTGTATTCATACTAGTTCATTTCTGATCACCTTTAAACCAGTCAATGTCGAACTACTCAGCAAACAATATAGTTCATTGACTATACATTTTGTGGTGTATTCATACTAGTTCATTTCTGATCACCTTTAAACCAGTCAATGTCGAACTACTCAGAAAACAATATAATTCATTGTCTATACATTTTGTAGCGTATTCATACTAGTTCATTTCTGATCACCTTTAAACCAGTCAATGTCCAACTACTCAGCTAACAATATAGTTCATTGACTATACATTTTGTGGTGTATTTATACTAGTTCATTGCTGATTAGCTTCAAACCAGTCAAGGCCAAACTACTCAGCAAACAATATAATTCATTGTCTATACATTTTGTAGTGTATTCATACTAGTTCATTGCTGATCACCTTTAAACCAGTCAATGTCGAACTACTCAGCAAACAATATAATTCATTGACTATACATTTTGTGGTGTATTCATACTAGTTCATTTCTGATGACCTTTAAACCAGTCAATGTCCAACTACTCAGCAAACAATATATTTCATTGACTATACATTTTGTGGTGTATTTATACTAGTTAATTTCTGACTACCTTCAAACTAATCAATTCCAAACTACTCAGCAGACACCTAGCTCGTTTACTATACATTTTATGGATGTTTTTATACTAGTTCTTTGCTGATTACCCTTAAACCAATCAATGCCAATCTAATCAGAAAACATACTAGTATACAACGAGAAAGTTTTCTGAATATCAATTGTAATTTTCTGAATGTCAATTGTATTTTTCTGAAAATCAAATGGAAATTCTGTAACTGCATTCAGATCTTTTATGATCCCTCTAGATCTTTTATGATCCCATTTTGGCCAGGTTTGTTTGGATGTCCAGCACCCTGGGGATTGTTGCTACTTTTCGTTGGCTTGACGGAGTGTGTACTCCAAGCCAACGAAAGGTGGCAACAATCCCCAAGTTGCCGGACATCCAAACAAACCTCGCCGAAATGGGATCATAAAAGATCTAGAGGCATTCACGCCCTAAGAAGGAGAGAAATCTTAATATTAATAGGTGTTCTAACTGGGCACTGCCTTATTGGTAGGCACGCAGAAGCGGTGCCCTATCGACGATGCTGTAGGAGCTGCAAAGATGATGAGGAAGAGGAAACGGTGAAGCACCTCATCTGCAACTGCCCGGCCTTAAGCGGCGCGGGAACGCGCTTTTTGGGAGTTCCCTTCCTGGATAGTCTAAACCAGACCGCTGGGATTTTCCAAATGGCCGGGTCCCGGGACTGACTTTCCTGACACAACGGGCTTTTCAAAACTGGCCTAAGTGTGCCTCTGCGGCAGCCACTAACCTAACCTAACCTAACTGCATTCAACTGTTTGAACAATCACAGATTTTTAAATTAAAAAAAAAAACTAGGTCCCGCCAACTCATAGGGAAAAAATCAAAGCAGCACACTATAAGTTGGAAGAGAAGTTCGGCAAAAGTCTCGTTAGATGTTATGACAACCTGTTGGTATATAACCGCCAATTTTTTTTACGTTGCGGCATAAACTTGAGTATATTGACAACAACAATATAAATTAACTCTACCAATGCTCCTTTAACTCGAGTGTATGGCCTAGCATGAAAGCAGTCTTACTTTGACTCTTTTTGATGTAAAAATAAGACTTAATTTTATCTATATATCATATGTGGGTCCGGAACTCCGCAGTGGACGACTAACTTAACCTTAATTTACCTCACCTAAAAATACAACCCCAAAGCCCCAATTACATAAAACTTTGACAAATGCGCGCCTCGTTTTTGAGCATTTGCAAAAATTTCGCTTCGCTTTACGTTTAAAAAACTTTGTATGAAAGTGGATCCTACAAAGTTGAATGCAATTGGGCCTTCACCTATATAATCAAACTTGACGAACGCGGAATTTGAAAGGAGCCATTGCAAGTAGAATTCAATAATTAAATTAAAAATACAATAAACAACATAATTTAAAAAATACAGAAAAAAAAACTTGTGTTAACTTTACCGAGAAGCGAACTCAGAGCCTTTAGCTCATTTTTGGCTGTGTATGAACTAGTATATCAACTGGTATAATGCTGATGCAGAGGCTGACTAGTATACCAATTGGTATGGTGCTGATGCAGAAGAGGACAATTGCTTTTCTTTTTCTCTTGTAACTGCTTATTTTTTACCTTGTAATTCACAGATGCTTTTTCGTGTTTGGGTAAATACAAATAGTCGTTGCTTTCTAAAGAATAAACTGGTATATTGCTGATGTAGAGGCTGACTATGATACTGGTGCATAGACCGACTAGTATACCAACTGGAATGAATCCAAATTCGTGGACTAGTATGACAAGTGGTACGATCTGAATGGGCATAATGATTAGTATGTCCTGCCGCATAGACTGAGCAGTATGTCAACCGGTATGATTCTGATGTATATATGAACTAGTATGTCAACTGGTAAGATTCTGATGCATATATGAACTAGTATGTCAAATGGTATATTTCTGATGCAAATTTGAACTAGTATGTCAACTGATATGATTATGATGCATAAATGAACTGATATGTCAACTGGTATGATTCTGATGCATAAAAGAACTACTATATCAACTGGTATGATTCTGACGCATATATGAACTAGTATGACAACTGGTATGATTCCGATGCATTTTTTAACTAGTCTGTCAATTGGTATAATTCTGATGCATTAATGAACTAGTCTGTCAACTGGTATGATTCTGATGCATATAAGAAGTAATCTGTCAACAGGTATGATTCTGATGCATATATGAACTAGTCTGCCAGCTGGTATGATTCTGATGTATATATGAACTAGTCTGCCAACTGGTATGATTCTGATGTATATATGAACTATTCTTTCAACTGGTACGATCCTGACGTATATACGAACTAGTATCTTAAATGGTATGATACTGATGTGTATAATAACAAGTATATCAACTGGTATATTCCTGATGCAGAGGCTGACTAGTCAGCCAATTGGTATGGTGCTGATACAGAGAAGGACAATTGCCATCTCGTAGGACATCGCCGTGTTAAAAATACCAGTTGCTAATATGGAAAAATTACAGAACTCGAACTAGTTGAAGCCGCCTAGCTGACTGGTATTTGATTAGTATAAAACTAGTTAAGTTGACTGCAGGGTTATAATTGAAAATAGCTTGATGACAACGACCAATGCAGAGCACTATTGTTCAGCACACCACCCAACGGTCTATGTGCAACGCATTGGGAGAGCGCAAAGGGTGACAAAAAATAAGAAATCTGTGGATTGGTATGAAAGGACAAACATTTTTTTATTACCAAGGATGACCGTTTTTCGCACTATTTGACATATTTTCAATTTTTTTTGAGCATGCAGAACGAAAAAAATATGTTATTTCTTTAAAAAATTTTTTTTTAAATATAATTATTTTAACAATTTGATCGCAAGGGGTGACAAAAAAATGCAATATCTTTGGAATGGTATGAATGGACAAAAATTTGTTTTTTGATTATTAAAGGTGACTGTTTTACGCGTTATTTTTCATATTTTGAAATTTTTTTGATCGTACAGAACGAAAAAAAAAATTATTTGTTTAAAAAAAAATTATTTAAAGTATAATTGTTTAAACAATAAGATCGCCTAAAAATACTTATAATATAGCAAAAACAATTATCTGTAAGTAAAAAAAAAATTCATTGATTTATCTGCAGTAGTTTTGAGAAAATAATTTTTCAATATTATCATGTTCTGAAAATTATCAAAAATTCAACCTCCAATAACAATAACAAAGACACGAATTTTGACGAAATATTTTTAGCACGAGGTTTGAGTCTGGCCTACTATCCAATGAAATGACAAGTTTCAAAATCGGCGGGGTTTTGAAAAAAAACCAAAATTTTGTGCACACGATGAGAGACTTATGGGTGAGTTACATAAAGCTTTATTTTGGCTTTACCTCAAACTTTGACTTTGACAGAAAAGTTCAGTATACGTATTTAAACGAAGCATGGCTAATTGGAGACCTCAAAGTTGAAGCAAGGTCAAAAATTGGCAAACTCTCAAATTTTGCTTGCTTTGACAATCAGATCTTGATGACTTTGCTTTAATTAAAGAATAAAAAGTTGGAGGAAATAATAATTAATTCATTTTTTCTCTATTAAATTAATAAATTAACCAAAACAGTCTGAATGCAAAGAAAAAATATCGAAAACAAATGTATAAAAGAGAAGCGTCAAGGCGTTCATTGTAACATACCTCTGAAGTTGGACGCAAAGTTTTGAGGTAACAAATGTCAGGCGAGGTTAACAAAGCTTTATGTATTCGACCCTTTATAGAGCGTGATCTTTGTTCTTCGAGAGAGGACTTTACTTCTCAATTGCCTACTCTGTCCAAAGTAGCACTTGTTGGCAAGAGTGATTCTCCGTTGGATTTCTAGACTGATATTATTTTCGGTGTTAAGGCCGGTTCCCAAATAGACGAAGTCCCTCACCGTTTCAAACTTGTAGCTATCAACGGTGACTTGGCTGCCTAGGTGCGCAGATTTTTTTTTTTGATGACAGCAGATACTTCGTCTTGTCCTCGTTCACCGCAAGACCCACTTTTATCGCTTCCTTATCCAGTCCAGAGAAGGCAGCGCTTACGGCGCTGTTGTTAAGGCCAATGATATCAATATCATCAGCATACGCCAGCAATTGCACGCTCTTGTAAAAGGTGCACCCTGGGTAACGCTAAATGACCTACATAGCCTACACGGCTAGTTTCTTGTATTGCCGGTTCTACGAGAACGGTACCAGTACTTGTGCTGTACCCATCGTGCCGAAACGACCCGGGCCGTTTTCTTATATCGACCCGGCCAAGAGCAATACACTCGGGGTGACCCTGTCTGACATTTAGGCAGGGCTACACCTCGCTACAACAACAACAACATTGTACCGTTGCGGTTTAGCTCTGCTGCTCGAATTATGCACCATGCTTTCGGAAAAACTACTTTTAGGTAATTATAGAGGATGTACGACACAAATGTGAAAGTAGAAAGCAAAGGAGATTTTTATTTAAATATGTATGTATGTATATTAGACTGGGCCAAAAAAAATTTCAAAAATTAAATTGATTTTCTTTTTAAGAAAGGTGAAAGAAATGACTGTAACTTTCTCAGATTTTTAAATTTAGATAGACCTCATCGCTAGTTTAGATGTTTAGTTAGATGATTAGTTAACCTCCAATTTGGTATAGCACGTGTTTTGTAAATATTGTTTTTACAAATTTTGTACGCATACTAGTTCACGAAAAATAATAAACAATATAGGACTTGTTTGTACGAAATTTCGTTGGCATTTTCATTTTATTGACTTTTGCGCATTTATAATTTTTGACAGCGTTTACATGCACGATAGAATCGCGGTTACATGAACTAGGTACATTGCCGACGGTTTCGATACTCGGTTAGATAATCTTCTAGGTACAAAATGTCCGGTTACGCTTAGAATCGACCCGATAATGATAATTAACCATGTAGAATATCAATAAACAAAATTTCGTAAAAAAATTGGATCAAAAACACCACAAAAAGACGGAAATATGCTAATATAAAACGGCTAGTCTGAGAAAATTTTGGTCAATGCAAATTTTGTAGGGAATTCGATTTCCTTAAAAAATATGTTCAGGTAAATGGTGTTTTACAACAATGGTCTGTCGTTTTTATACCAAATATGAGGTAAAGTCTGTAAAATCCAAACTAGAGATGATAAACCTCTAGACTTTAATTTAAAAATCTGAAAAAATTACAGTAATTTTTGTTTCACCTTTCTTAAAAAGAAAATCAATATAATTTTTGAAAAAAAAAACGAATATTTTTTAATTTTGGTCTAATGTATATATCGACGTGACGAAAACTAACACCAAAAATTTTGTGTCAGACGAGTAAAACTTTCATTTTTTGTCTGAAGAATATGTACTACCTAAAAGTGCTAGTTTTCGTCAGACACAAAATAAAAGTGTTAGTTTTGTTACAGAGTTTGAAAAGTGTTACTTTTCGTAAAAAAATTTAAAAAGTGTTAGTTTTCGTATGACACGTCGATATAAAAGGGTACCTACTGAAAATCGCACAAATATATATAACGCGGTACCCAGAGACGCGTATTTACGTCTAGATTAAGAACATAAAACATAAATTAAATTCTATCAAAAATTATGCGCGAAAAACCGCGCGAAAGCCCCAAAAAAATACACTTTCCGATAAGAGAACAGCACCCGGTTTCTGTAACATTTTTTCGTTATTGTCGTTAACATCGATTTTCACAAATTTTGTACGGAAAATTGTGTCAAAATTAAGTGCAGCCGTAGGTCGTCACCTCAGAAAGGTGTTCTGCACACAAATACCATGGGTCCCGCTCCAAATTGGGATCAGACCCGAGTCATTTTTCGCTTTTTTGACCATAACTTTTCACTGAAATAAAAAATTAAAAAACCGCTTCCGGATTCGTTTTCCTGAGGCCAAAACCCGTCATAATTTTAGCTAATGCACAACTATACCTCTCATACAGTATCCTGGGCGCAAATCCGTGTTCTATGCAGTGATAAAATGAAAAAAAAAAAAAAACCATACAAAATTTGTGAAAAGCAACTTTAAATCCATACAATTTTTTTCACGTTATCATTTCATAGCACGAAAATTTCCCCCAAAATTGTATCTTGAATTACAACATTTTATTCAAAATTTAGGTAATTCACTCTAAATTTAGAAGAAAATTGCGAAATAAAGTTTTATTACATTCCACTTCAAAACATCAAGCAAAAATTGTGTCCCATAACGTGTTAAAATATGTGTATCTCTCAGATACTGTTCCAAAACATTTCGTTCAGCGCAACTGTGACAGCAACACATACCATAACAAACTTGACAGCTGCGAGCGTAATTCCAGCAAACATCACTAGCTATCTCACTCGCACTACCGTCACCCTCATTTGTGAAATGACTCTCTTACATATAGCGTTATCTCTATTTTCCAGCAAGACGAGTGCAGCTAAAAGCTAACAAAATTTTGTGGACAGACGCAAACGAACTGCAATGAAGCCTACTCAGAGCTGGCATCCAGTAATCTGAGCAGTGCAAAGAAAATATCAGTTGTTTCGGGAAATTGTAAGCGGTCGCTTGTGTTCACTCGCAAAGTGTATTAACGGTTTTTTTGTGTGCGGACGAAAGAAAGGTTTTGGGGTACGGCGGTGAAGCTGAGTTTTTAAAACGGGTCGAACACGACGGCGGTGGTAAACGGAGCCCGAAAAACAGCGAACTCCCCAATGTATGCGATGAAAAGTGATGATAAAAAAGCAACATAAAGAGAATTAAGAAACAGCAAAAAAAGAAAGGGAAAGAGGTGAGAAACGGACCCAGCTTCTTTGCTGTGTGTATTTGAATGTGTATGTGCGTAAGTTTGTAACTGTCGCGACGTTTTGTTGTGTGCATCTAAAAAATACTTTCTCACATTTCGTTTAAATTTTGCTGTTTACTTTACTGCTTGATTTCTTTTGTGAGACGATTATTTGATGAAAATTGTAATCGGTGGTCGCTAAACTAAAAGTTTAGAAAATAAAAATTGAGGAAAACGCAAAATGTTGTGTATTTGTCTGCATTTCCTTGCGTATACTTGTTGTTTCTATTATCGGCTCTACGAGCCACAGCGCCACATACAACAATAACATTGGCGCTGCTGACTCCAGCTGAAGGAATATTTTTTGTGTATAATTGAATAAGTGTGAGGAGGAATGCGTGAGAAGCATAATTTTTCCAATTAAAAAGAAAAGTACAAAATTTAGATTTCAATTTGTAGGCAATTTTATAGAAAAAAGGTTAAGCCCGAAAACAGGAAACAATTTTAGAGAAATCTGAGTACCCAAGAATATGCTAAGAGAGCTTGTGAGTAAAGTGTGAATAAATGAGCAGAAGTAATAACAAATTCATAATTTAAGCTATAAAAATATCTTCGGTTGAAACAAAAATTACAAAAATAAACTGTTTTGCTAAATTCTGGAAATTCATTATTTTGCAGTTAAAAAAAGCAATACAAAAGAGTTCAATTTTATTTGAATTGTTTACCAAAAAGTAAGTGTTCTGCTGATATAAATTTCTTCAGTACTAAAAAATAAGTTGATGGTTTACTCTCTTTTCTACTTTTTTTGTTTTTATGTTTTTTTCTTTTGTCCAGTGGGGGGCCTTCCAAAGTATTGCTGCGACTATTTGGCTGCGACGTTTGTGTACGCGCATATGTACATAGGTATATATACATACAGTTATGAAAAACAAAGTAAGGACAGAGGCATATTGTTTATTAATCCTAGAACCCACTGACAAGTTTTCAGTGTTTCACATGCAATTGGTTTTAGTTAATAATAAATTTAAAAAATATTGCTTCAAGAGCCATCTAGAATCATGGTATAAGTACAGGAGGTAGATCCACGTATTGACTTAGGCAGCCATCTTAGCCATTTGACTTTTGCTAAAATTATGACAATTCAAATGTTTTTTGACCAAAATCTGAAGTTTGTGAAAAATAAATTTATTTATTTTGATAAAAGCAATTTTGTTTGAAAAGGAAAATTCTTAAAAAAAAGATGTCTCTTTAAAGGATGTGATATTTGCGCTTACTTTCGTAAAAACCTAAGTTTTTTGTAATCCCTTACATCCAAAATCAATAACTTCAAGCTTCAATATGTAAGAGGTAATGCGAATACAGAGTAAGGACACAACATTCAATAAAATATTTAACAAATCGTGTAGCTGACATACAAGAGGTCCTGCCGTCATCGAACTGGAGACACGTCGCATCAGAGCACAACCCTGCAGATTGTGCTTCACGGGGTCTCTCACCTACACAGCTCCTCCATCACTGCTTATGGTGGCAGGATCCACCATGGCTATACATAATCGCTTCTGGTCGCAAAACACCACGCAACACATTACAAAGCTTGAGTTGAAACCAAAGCTAGCTCCCATGTAACGCAAACTCGTGAAGATTGGGGGCTACTTACAAAATTTCACGCATACAGCAAGCACAATAGGAAGTGGATTATTTATTACATTTTTTCAAAAACGCACGTATAGCTGTTCCGAAGTCAAATGCAAATGAACTACTATGCGGATCGTTAGGCTGCTTTGACGCCGACCTCTCTTTGGTAAGGTATTCCCAAGCTTATGTTTTCAACCCACAACTTTCTAATTGCAGGTCAGGGAAGCCAATACGAATACGCAGTAGTCCCATTCATCATCAACCATTTTTAAATGACGAAGGATTTACGGGTAGGTGGTCGATGCATCGTGTTCTAACGATGTCAAGCACCCGATGATTTCATTGAAAAGCTCACCGCTCGCCAAAGCTATTGCCGCCCAAACTAACATCGCAATACAACGCAAATTTTTGATCCTGGCATTCGAAACTTAGTTCGAGGCATATTTTCCGGCTTTTCGCCGGCTCACACAATGTAAAATTCACGCACGGTAGCGATGCATGAGTAAGGCGCTATGCCGGTGCCGAAAAGGAACTCCGTGCCGCATTTTAACCATCTTAGCGCACCACACATTAGCGGCTATTGGGAAGCTGGAATCAAGCGCATAAAGTATCACCCAAAACGCGGCTTAGCTGGAAGCCTGCGTAAGTTCTCGGCCACTTTGTTGGATACCTTCTGACGTACAAGATTTCGAGGTCTTAACACCGGGACATTTCATGGTCGGTAAACCAATAAAGGATAATACCGGATCCCGGCTTAGAAGCTTTCAAAGGTAACTTTCATCAGAGGTGGCAAGCGGCAATAGGGCAACATTTTTGGAAGCAATGACGAGACGAACAGCTTGCGAATCTTCAGCGGCGATCGAAGTGGTTCCATCCAACGGCAAATCTACAAACGTGATGATGTCGTAGTAATCCACGACAGCAACGGTTCGCCCACCAAATAGAAGCCATTCTCAACAGTTACCCAGGCTCAGATGATCGTGTACGAATCGTTAATCTAAGACCATCCGAATAAGAGCTTCTAAGACCGATCGCAAAGCTATAGTTGTTGCCAACAAAAAATGATATATTTTCAATTAAAATTTATCATTGTTGATATCAATTTAATGTATTTCTAATTTTGAGCGGTCGTTGAAGGCGTCCGGCATGTTTGCGCCTAATTGGCATCTCTATCTATAATCAATCAACCATCTAAAATATGTATCTATTGGCAGCGTTGACTGTCAGCTTTCAATGGCTAGGTACTTCCGTTTTTCCTCTCTTATTAAAATGTAAACCACAGTATAGACAGTAGTTGCACTCACTAACACAAACGTACTTATATTCACCTCCATAGAGAACTTCGGGTTGCAGTCAACTATTTTCAGCCATTTCAGGGTGTTGTGTTGCAAATTTTATGAGGTAATAAATTACTTTAAAAGAGGAGAAATAGTCAAATTTAGGATTTTGCGTTTTAAGTAAAACTATATATGTATATATTAGGTTATATTTCTAAAAAAAAGAAATTACTATTTTACAACTCAACCAAGAACCAATGCACAGCGTTTTTTCTCACGCATAGGAGTATTCAGTCGAAAACAAATACAGCTTTATTGCGTTGCGTGACATTTATAACTTTGACAAATACGCACAAAACCACAAAATATACAAGGAAAAATCAGCTGATTATGTCATCGTACCCAAAAAGATAAAACTAGATCAAGTCTGCGTTAACGAGTGTTAAAACGCGGTTATAAGACAGGTTGCCTTTGTCTACGTGCATTTATGTCAGCTGTCAAAATTAAATGTCACAACGAGACGCTACAGTTGTTTCTGTTTTCAGAGTACTTTGCAATGTATTCCAATGTTGTTACTCCTTGGAGTATCTATTTTCAGAGCGATCGTGTCGTGATTTTGGTCAATAAAGCATGAGCAATGATCGGCTTTTAATAAGCTGAAGGTGGTCCGCTGAGGAATTATAAAGTATTACAATTGAAGTACTCCAATATCACAAAATTGAAACACATGATCCAATGATTTTTGCAAAATTTTACACAAAACAAATTTCGAAATTTGAGAATTTTTCGACAAAAAGCTTATCGTGCCAATCTAAATAAATTTCACTAGTGAACCTTTTTCATACATTTTCGCTCACAAATTATATGAGAGGGAGAAAATCCGCAAAGTAAGAAATTATTTAGAATCTGCCTGTATATTTTATTGTGGGTTAGAGTGTAAAATGTACTTTAAAATGGTTGTTAATATTCGCAAAATTTGCTACGAAGAAGCCCATTGTATTCGAGAAACTGTAAAACGTATTCCAGAAAAATCAAATGTACTTCAGAAACATCTTCTGGATTGGAATTTGTTGTTTCTGAAGTAGAACTGATTATTTTGGAGTACATTTTTAAGCTTCTGAAGTCTAATTTACGGTCTCGAGTACAAATTACAGTTTATGAAGTACAATTTATAGTTTTTGGAGTACAGTTGATTATTCTAAAGCATATTTTACAGTTTTTAAGATACAATGGACTATTCTGAAAATAATTGTATGGGTCTTGGACTACCATTTACTATTCTTAAATGCATTTAACCTTATCTAAAGTATTTTTACGGTTTTTGAAGTACGAGGTAGAAAAAATAGTTCTATTATAAATTTAGTTTTTTGATTATTATGTGTTATCCGTCATAATTTGTAGGATGTTCTTGAGCAAGCCCATTTAGTCTTGTATATTTATCTGTCTCTGTCCAACAATCTGAACGAAATAAAGTAGGTACTAAATTTAGCGTCAGATAGACCCTTGGAAAGGGTATCAAAGGGTTGACGCTAACTTAAGTATTACTTTATATCGATTATGAACATGCCTAAATTGTTTTAACCGTTTTAAACTGAAAGGAAAACCAGTTTGCAGGTCAACGTGAAGTATTAGAGAAAAAATCACTATCTAACAAATACTTCAACAAAATGCAGCCCTGAGAGCCCTGAGTGATTAAACACAACCCTATCCCGCGTGGTGAAAATCAAATGGAAATAAAAAAGTTGTGCAAATGATGAAAATTTATATTAATTTGTTTCATTTATAACAGATTTGATTTTAGCCTCCCCAAAAAGGAGCATAAACGCAGAGGGTATCAGTTTCCTTTAGGGGTCAACTGCTAATATATTAGCTAAAATTATGGGAGATAGCTCAAAAGACGGGTTTTGGACTCAGGATCACGAATCCGGAAGCGCTTTTTTTAATTTTTTGTTTTAGTGAAAAGTTATGGTCAAAAACCCGAAAAATGACCCGGGTCCAATACCAAAAATGGGGCGCAATCCATGGTATTTATGTACGAAACACTTTTCTGAGTTGGCGGCCTTCGGCCGCGCTTATAAATAATAACCCTGGGCTACGCCATCCCAAGTCCGGACGTGTGACATAAACGTGGCTACCGCCACGGCGGGACTTTTTTTGCACGTTTTTAAGGACAGTCTAATAAAATTACAACAACCACATGAAAACTTGAAACTTTGATTGCAAATATCTCTGCAGAGAAGCAAAATATTAAAAAAGCGCTTCCGGATTCGAGATCCTGAGGCCGAACGCCGTCTTTTGAGCTATATCACATAATTTTAGCTAATTTATTAGAAGTTGACCCCTAAAGGAAACTAATACCACGCAGAGTGCATAAGATTAATTCATTCATTCAAGATGCAACAAAAAAGGCCTTGGGTAGCAACTGCCGTATGAGCGACTGTTATGGTACCCCCTGGGACATTGTATAGATGGAATAAAAAGGCCTCCGGCGGCAGCCACGATTACGTGCAGCTTGCAATGCTCCATCGCAACTTGTAGTTCATGGTTTTTGTTCACAATAACAATAGTCCTCATTTGCCAGGTACTGGAAATACTTATCCGGTTAGTAATAAGTATTTCAACTTCTCCAGCTAATATTTAGACTGGACTGGATTAGTTTTTATATATAAGATGACTCATAGTTCATTAACACCGTACCTTGACATTAAAGCTACCAGATAATCGTATATTACTATTAAATAAATAGTATAAATAAATATAAAACTGCAAGCAAAATATTTTCTTTATTTTGTTTTGGAAAATTTCTAAGAATTTCAAATTCACCTCAATGTCCTCAACTAACAGGGGTGCTTTTTTGCGCAAAACTACTATTTAATAGCATCGTTCATAAAGAGCCGATCATCAATATGCATTTGTACGAAATTTTACAATATGGCCTTTAATATACATTTTTTATACTTCTTGTAGTGCAGTTAATTCATGATATTATATTAATTCATGGAATATATACATTAAATTCATTTTTTTTCTTGAAATATTTCTAAAGTTTTTTTTGTTACTGAAATGCAACCATGCGTCCGCGAAATTCCATCCTACCATGGATTTCAACTCTGAAAAATTCACCTCCATGGAGAACTTTCACCTCAGTGCAAATACTGGTTATACTGTGATGTAAACAAACCATGTTCAATTGCCTCTTTAATAATCGCTTTTAATCTTCGCGTAAGTAACCCTTACTACCCGCAAACCGCATATAATCGCCTACAAGGAGAGTATTCTTTTCTGAAGACAAGGACGAAAAGGAATCCAATCTAAGGAAAATGTATAGCTAGAAGTAACTGAATTCGCAGATAATTATAGTGAAGAATTGAAAAACGAAGAAGAAAAGAAGATGCACCGATGCATTTGTAGTTGATGGAGCGATATGATTTCATGATGCATAGGTACAAGCGGGCTTTACGCTTACGGACTGTGAAGCTCCCTTCAAAACCTGCAAAATATGGACTTGGTGTTTGGTAGAATCGCGGAAATTGAACTAAATGAATTGAAAAATATGTCTTTAAGACATAATAAAATAAAATAATTAACAAATATATACCCTTATGTACGCTGGACAGGACTCTTTTTGAAAGCGGGGAAGAGAAAGAACACAATGTAGAGTAATGCTCAGACCTTCATCTGTTTTCTAAAAATGTACTGGTAAGATGTAAATAAAGGATGAAACCAGAGTAAAAATTTATCAAGCTTCTCAATAATTTGATAGTCGCCAAAAAAGTCGTAATCGCAAATTTTCATAATTTGGTCGCCAAAGTTTGTAAAAAGTCGTCGATTTGGCGACAAATCGCCAGTGTTGGCAAGCCTGTTCGAGTTATATTTTGTTTTTATTGAAGAACCATTCAGGGATGTGAAATGTGGGCTTTTCCTACCAAAAGTGGTAAGTTTTTATCCTGTTGGTAGAATGGTAGGAAAATATGAATTTCGGTAGGTTTTTACCTTCGTTGAAATAACATCACTGTCTCGCTGCAAAGTCAAATTCTGCACGGTCAAGTCTCACCCCTGTGAGAAGGTGTTTTCATAGAAAATATGTAATACTTATGACCTTGAACTTCTTTTTACATTTATACCTTTGAGATCATTATTTTTCCGTGTCGTAGAGAATTTCACAATGGGTCAAATAATAAAGGAAAGCAATTATTGCTTTTTTTTCAAAATTTCCTAAAATTTAGCATCAATTTATATGTATGAAGAAACCGTAAAAATTTGAGAAAAAGGCTCGATAAAGTAATTTACATGACTTGATGAGGACGAGAAAAAAACCGACTTTGGTAGGTTTTCCTTTGGGTTTTGCTAGGAAAAATTTTTTTAAGGCGGCAGGCATGACTGTAGTGGTCGCCTACGCTGCTGACTTTAATGGACTTCAAAGCGTAAAGTACGTAATGCTATGGATACACACACGGAGATTATCGCGTATAAATCTTCTTTTATCAGATCCAAATTTTACCCTGATACACTCAACATTGAAGATTAACAATCCACCATCTCGGCGCCATCTATTGTTTTGGTTGTATTTCTTGCGGTTTAAAGCTAGATGTCGCTACTAATTGTTTATTCTTTGGCGACATCTAGCCATCAGTCCGTCATTTTGGTAGTATTTCTTGAAGATTATAATGAAGATTATGCTCAAGTTAATTCCCAAAAACGGAGTTCATTCGGAATTTGCGCTAATGTATCAGCCCTATTAGACAAGTAGTATGTAAAATATTACATCCCTCTCTGATAAACTGTCGAAAGTGGCTGCCCAACCTACCGAAGTACGAAAAATTTATTTATTTCACAAAAGAGATGCAAAGCATGGCTTGAGCGGTATCTGCTTCATCTGCATTTACGAGTATTTATTAACAATTCGAATTTAAGCTGCCAGTCAAATCGCTCTCAGCTCTATTCAGTTATCATTCTCTCATTACTTGCCTATCTCCTGCCTATCTCCATGTTTACATTTATAATGCAGTTTTGCAATCGAAATTTGGAATTAAAATATTAGCTCGACGTTTATAGTTATCGGTATTTGTTTCCTTTAGCACCCAACTGCTAAAAAAATTAAAATTAAAATTATGGGAAAGGGCTCAAGAAATGTGTCTTGGCGTCAGGATCTCGAATCAGGAAGCCCTTTTTTAACTTTTTGCTTCTGTGGAAAGTTATGGTCAAAAACCCGAGAAATGACCCGGGTCCGATACCAAAATTAGGACGGGATCCATGGTGCTAAAGGCTAATTATACTTCGTTATCGTTGAGGCCATGGCCATAACGATAACGATAACGCTAACCATCTTCAATGTGAACAATTAGTCATGCAGTAACCACAAAGAAGTGACAATTCGATTAAAACAAAGAAAATGAAAAAAAAAAAATTGGCAGCAAATTACACATATGCTTACTCACCAAGCAAAAAGGCACCAAAAACCAGAAATAAAAGTTAAAAAATTTGTGAAAATTCACCATCACAAACTTTAAGAGGTAAGGGATATGGCAAAAAACCAAACACCAATTGGTTGGCTATGGTATGGTTAACGCGGTAGCGTTATGGTATGGCATTTCTAATCGTTTACATGGATTTCCATAAGTTTGGTTGGAACAGCTGATTAGCGTATTTATCTTACTAAGGCCCAATTTCACAGTGCCAGGTTAACTTACGTTCCACAGATTTTCAATTTTCATATTGAGTTAACCAAAGGTTAACTGCCCAACGTTGGTGGTTTAACCTCTGGTCAGATATCAGAAGACCGTCTAACAACAATTTATATAGAAAAAATTCTGTTAGATAACTTAAATAAAATTGCGAATCCATAGTTAACTGTGGAACTTAAGTTAACCTGCCACTGTGAAATTGGGCCTAAGGGCCGTTTTCATAAAAGTATCCAACGCGGTTACCGGGAGTTAATTAACGCATTTTGTTCGGTTGGCTGTCAAATTAATCACCGATAACGACTAATCGCCCGGTTACCGGAGTTTAATTGACGTATTTTATTCGGTTAGCTGTCAAATTAATCACCGATATCCATAACACGAATCAGCTGTTCCAACCAAACTTATGGAAATCAATGTACGAGTAATCGATTCCAAAGGATAGTTGGAACAGCTGATTCGTGTTGTACATAGGTATGGCGCTAGCGATAAGGATTGTTGCTTTAACTTGACTATCCAGACGGCAGGTTATCCGCCATATTCATATGTATGTATGTATGTACGTTTGAAAATATATTTTCGAGAATGTGTTCCTGAATGAATTGTTTTGTGTGGAATTCACAACACCTTTGTTGTTCGGAAATTGTGTGTATTTGCTCCAGCTGTGCGAATATTAAATATTTATACACTCTATTTACCTATTTACTTAGTTTTTCATACATTATCAAAGTGAGGGCCACTTGCATAAAAGCCGATAACGCCTAATCGCCCGGTTAGCGGAGTTTAATTGACGTATTTTGTTCGGTTAACTGTCAAACTAATCACCGATTAGTCGTTATCGGCTTTTATGCAAGCGGCCCTGAGTGTTTCCAAATCATATCGCCCGTTCCAAAGTAAAGAGATGTAAATCAAAATTTTCGTTTTTCGGGACCTATGATAAACATAAATAGGTAACCGACTGATGAAATTGTTCTGCAAATTCGTAAGTGGTTTGTGCTGGAAAAGCTTTAGTTGGGTGGCCGTAGTAGTTACACAAGTTATTTAAAAAATGGTTTTTTGGTGTTTAGTTTGGTTTAATCGTTTGTCCTTCGTTTTTCAAGGTGTGTACCAAAAGTAAAGCCGTCGTCAAACCCGTCCATGTTAAAAATTGTGATTGGTCTTGGGGTCCGGACCCCTCCCGAAATGTGCAAGGTAGTGCAATTTTTGTGTCTGAGATTTCGATATTGTAAAAGTAGCTTTATAAATTACTACTTTTTGGTTCTTTTTTCTCTAGGTTTTGATAAATTTGGTTTGCGTCTGCACTACACCTTTTTTAATTTTTATTCAGAAAGTTGCAATTTGTATTCAGAAAATTACAAATGATATTCAGAAAATTAAAATAAGCACATTACTCGCTTTGCGACTTTGGAATTTACTAGGATGGAGATCCATTTGTGAAGGTCACTCATTCTTCCTTAACAATCTCCCCGCGTACAGTTCGTACTACTGTATACCGGATTACTGTTTCGAGTAAAAATTTAATATTACAATTCCGGAAAGAGAATAGTGGGACATCGGATCGTCCCAAAACAAAGGTGCAATCCACACTCATGACTTCCCCCGTTCGTTTACTATTCGCTATAACGGTCCCTTCTGTGCTGCTCAGACGGCCACCTTGAATTCGTCAATGGTTGCCACAACACAGTTTTTTTTTAACCACACCAGCTGTAAAAGTAATGGAAGGTGGCAATCATTGGCTTTGTGGTGTACAAAGCGAATTCATTATAACGGTATCGGTTTAGACACATACATACTTCTTTTTGTTCATTCATGGGTTCAATCCATTTGTACACAGATGGCTCAAAACTTGAGGACAAGCTTGGAGGTGGGGTATGCGCTCCTCAGCTGGGTCTTAATTTTTGCTTTCGACTGCCTAACCACTGTAGTTTATTTCAGGCAGAAGTAACCACCATACAGGAAGCTGTAGAATTTCTGAAGATAGTGGACATAAATAATGATGATGCTTACATCTTCTGTGATAGGCAATCGCATGTAATTCCAGAACTGTAGAGAGTTGCCGCAAATCTCTCAACGAGATGGCTGAGCTACTCTTGATTCACCTGGTACCTATAGGTGCATGGACACTGTCGCATACCGCGAAACGATATGTCAGACGAAGTTGCTAGAGGGGATAGATCCGCTCGGCTTCCACAGCCCTGGAAGGGTCTAGGCATGCCGCGACCATCTAGTAAGGAAGTGCCAAATGGGATAAGATCAGTACCTACCTGCAGTCATGCAAAGCTGGTGCAGTCAGAGATCAGAAGGGAGGAACTCTCGTTACTCGTAGGTATTCTAACGGGGCATACTAGTAGGTTAAGGCAGACATGCATAAAGGTTGGGTATACACTGTAATGACTTCTGGAGATGCTGTAGAGATGAGGCGGAGCTTGAAACGGTAAGGCATCTCCTATGTGAATATTTCGCGCTGTGTGGCATTAGGTTGAAATATCTGGGATCTGGTATTTTCTATCACCTTGGCGAATTATCAATAATTAAGACAAAGGATTTTATGCGTTTCGCGAAATCCACAAAATGGTTCGAGTAGGGGGTAATTTAGATCCATAGGGTATCACAACGGGACCTCCAGGGGCTAGGTGTGCTAGTTTGCTTACTAGCAGCCACTGGAACTACCTATGTACCTTCTATAACTTGAACAAACATTTTACGAAGTATAAAATGTTCGGTTTCAACCGAACTACGGCTCCCTACTTGTTTTACTTAATAGACTAAGCGCTGTTTACTCAAGTGAGCTTTAAAAAACTAACTATCGGGCAGATACCTGCATTTTAAAGGTCACTTGAAAGTACCCCTAAACCCCAAACTTGTCTGTCCATCAAAAAAACCGGTTCTAGTGCCTTGTTTCTGCGCATCACTACTATCTATCCTCTCATATTATTAAACAGGTACATAAATTACACTTCATTTATGGTTCTTAACTTAATCCTCTTTTTTCTTCTCCTTCAGAACATCAACATGCCAGACAAAGCTGAATAAAAAAATTCAAATTTCGACTAATAGTGAGATCAAGTGCAAATCCTAAGTTTCAAAGAATCGGAAAATTAAAAAGATCTTCAAGTGAGCAAGGGGGCAACTCTCACAAAAAATTGGAATAAACGCAATTTTCAATGGAAAATACATAAAAACAAAAATAATAATTCTCTGTGAATTGAGTGAAATCAAAGCGAAACCGTGCAAAATATGATTGGCAGTGTCGAAGTCAAAACAAATTGTCACAACAAAACGGGCGGCGTGCAACGGGAGAGCAGCTTGAAGTAAAAGTGAGCGTGGGGTCAGCGCGGAAAATCCTTTGTTTGGCTTTTCAGCTAAAACTATCTGCGCCACTCGTGCTTCCTTCGTTCGCGTGTAAACATTCGAAAAAAAATCTGCGGGTATACTGGAAAAGCAAAAATGTTGACGTAAGAAAAAAATTTAAATAGCGGGTTCTCCATTCGAAATGGCGCCATTAGTCGAATGAGTACGTGACACGCGTAAAGACCTATTATATAAAAAAAACCCACATTGACACAAGCGCTTTGTGGAAATACCCTCCGCATATTTGTAAATCAATACAGCTACACACATCGAGCATGTGGTTGAAAGCCTAGTAGTAACAAGCGCTGCCAATTTTTCAAAGTGAGCAAAAAAAAATCGAAAATAAAATCTCAGAAAAAACGTCTGATAAACAACCAAACTCGAGCGCGCCAGTGTGACTGCAAAGCAACAAATGCCATACCTACCCATTTCCCAATTTATAGCACCACCACAAACGACTACGTTTAGGATTCCACATGTTAACAAAACCCACCTCATCCTCATTCACCGAATGAAGCCTCTGTTTCAGTGCCCGCTATTGTGTCACTGTGTTTGTGGGAATTTTTGGTGCGTTGTCTGTCGTATTGTGGAAATTTGGACATTTTTCAATAGACATACGCCTTTTAGCCTTGAAACCGCATTACGCAAACAACAAAATCGTAATCCTGGCGTTTCACATAAGTATCTATAAACAACGGTTGAATTCAATTGAATTTCTGCAGTCGTCTCTGGGTCGCGTTCATAGTAGCTGTAGTTACGGTCGGTACATGGTATCCTGTAAATAAACAAATCATACAATTTTGTAGCGTTTGATGCGAAATTCGAAAACCATCAAATATCACAAAGGATCCCAAAGGACATCGAACGTCAACCAATTAACCGAAATTCTCGCCAAACTAAGTAAATACTAAACCGAGTGCTTTCGCGTGTGTGTGTGTTTTTCTCACTAGGTAGTTCGTGGTGTCTAAAAACGTGTTGATGGACGGCAATTTTGAAAATATTTTGAATAAATACTTTTTTGTTGTTGCTGTTGTTGTTAAACAATAATGTCATCAAAATGTGGATTAAACCTAGTTTTCCTGTCGATCATTTTCATTATCATCGTAAATGGTAAGTTGAACATGCTTTTTTTAAATTTAATATTAAGCACCTATGTTTGTACTAGAGCTCCAGATTTTGTTCGCACATTTTCGAGTAGGCCGGGTAAATGTTGAACGAGTACTCGAATACTCGTCGATGCTCAATACTCGAAAAATGTCGAGCTTGAACTCGAGCTTTTTGAGCAATTTTTTTGTTATATACTCAAAGGCACCGAATTCCGACCACTGATCGATATCACAAAATGAATCGCTCAAAAGAAAAATTCAAAACCTTAGAGGTTATTATAAAATATAGTTTTCTGATAGAAATGGAACCTAAATTTGAAAATATATGCAAAATTTTTTCAATTTTTTTTTTCCGACCGACCGACTGCACACGTTCCTGTATCCGACCGCTAAGTACCCAGATTCCGACCATATATGTTTAAAGCACAACATTTTTGAATATTATTCAACATTTATTAAAAATTTTATATAAAAAAACAAAAATAATGTTAGAATACTCTTCTGTCGGAGTTGGCTTACTTCCGGAACATCATAAGTCCCACGGCTTGATACGAGAGCCTGACCTTAAATTTTGCTGCTATTTTTTGTCTTAGCTTGCTGGCTCTTGTCATTGTTTGCCTTAGTTTGCTGGCTCTTTTCTTTCCTTTTTTAAGCACTGTCTAATTTTTCCTTCTCTTTTAGCTACTTTCTCTGCCTCAACTCGTCGTTGATACTCCATTAATTGGTCGCTAGTTGCTACAGTGGGATACATTTTTGGTTTTATTAATTGACCCTTGTTATCTGAGGTGGTCTTTCTTTTCTTTTTTATACTTTCCGGCCAAAAAAGGACTTTTTAAAAGGTGTAGGATTACCGTTGGCATTGTCTTCTGATATCTTGGCTGGTGTTTTCTGCTCTTGTTGTTGCCTATATTGAAGGTTTAAATCTGTGTTGAAAGCTGCATCTCTTGCTTGGGCTTGCTTTGATGTAGATGGCTGAGAGGTAAAATTCACTATACTTAAAGAACCATCTGGTTCGGTTGTTGCCTCAATTGCGTTATCATTAGCTAACCAAAAATCTTCAGTAATGATTCGTGCAGAAAACGCTATTATTAGTAAATCCCATGGTTGACGAGTTGATTAGGAGTAGATAATGCTAGGTTGATATTTTTGTCTTTGGGAATTTCTTTTACTAGCTTCGAGAAATCTATAGCATCCTCATTAAACGGATAGAGCCCACACGTTTGGAATGCTTTTGAAATAATTTCAGGCGAAAGTGTTGCATATATATACTTATGAAAAATATTCGCAAAATCTGATCGCTGCATTTTGTTCACATTGTTTATGATACGCCATTCTCGGGCATCATTACGCCAACAATTTTTTAAGGATAAAATACCCCTTCATCCAAAGCCTGTAGACGATAAAATGCTATCAAAATTATTTTATTTTCTTTACAGAACTCACTCAGATTAATGTTAATGTGGGATGAATAACCATCCAGAAAAAGAACGACTGACGTTTTGATTCCTTTTTACCACGCTTTTATTAGGTTCACTTGTATGTTTGTCTGTTTGTATGTATGTAAACTCTCGTTCGGTCTAAGCCCCAGTGGCCCAAAAGCCGTAAAATGTCCCTACAATATGGGTATCAAACGAAAGGGGAAGACCCCAGGTTTCATTTGGACTTCGATATATTTCGATAAATTTATCGATAACTGAGTTATCGGTCAAAATGTGGTTGCCCGAAAACCTTAAAATTTCCCTACAATATGGGTATCAAACGAAAGGGGAAGACCCCAGGTTTCATTTGGACTTCGATATATTTCGATAAATTTATCGATAACTGAGTTATCGGTCAAAATGTGGTTGCCCGAAAACCTTAAAATTTCCCTACAATATGGGTATCAAACGAAAGGGGAAGGTCCCAAGTTTCATTTGGACACCGATATATTTTGATAAATTTATCGATAACTGAGTTTTCGTCAAAATGTGAGGGCCAAATAACTTAAAATTCCCTACAATATGAGTATCAAACGAAAGGGGAAGGCCGCAGGTTTCATTTGGATTTCGATAATTTCATAGGACATTTGACTAAAAAGTAAAAAATAAATATAGTTTAAAAAACTAAAACTCACGCTTTTAGAGTGTAATGAACTAAAAAGTTGAAAATAATTATAAAACCCCTACACAGTAGTCTTGTGGAAAAAGCGTGGCCCGCTTTGTGCCATAATTTTGGTATATCGAGCGCAAGACGCTTTTCCCACATAATGCTAGGTTTTTTACTACGCTTTCATTAGCTTTACTTGTACATATGTACATTCATATTTATCGATAACTGAGTTATCGGTCAAAATAAGATTGTACAATAATATTGAAAATTGCCTACAATGTGGGTATCAAACGAAAGTGGAGGCCCAGAGGTTTCGTTTGCACTGCGGTATACTTCGATATATTTATCGATTACTTCATAACACATTTAACTAAAAAGTAAAAAATAAATATAGGTTAAAAAGCGAAAATACACGCTTTTAAAGAATATAGCACTAAAAAGGTAAAAATAAATTAAACAAAAAAACGAAGATTATGGAACAAAGCGGACCACGCTTTTTCCACAAGACTACTGTGTAGGGGTTTTAAAATTATTTTCAACTTTTTAGTTCATTACACTCTAAAAGCGTGAGTTTTAGTTTTTTTAAACTATATTTATTCTTTTAACCATGGATGAAAGACATTTGTGATGTATTCAAAAAATGCCTCACTAGTCATCCACCCAGAATCAGAGTGACCCATTCCCCATCCCTTAGGCATGCTGGCTGTGATATGCGACGGATGGAGGTATTGCCCCATCAGCAGCTACTGTAAGTAAAACCGTCAAAAACTCTTTCTCGTCGTTAGCAGTACGATTGTATTGAGCCTTTTCTGACCAATACTTGCTTTTCATGAGGTGACAGATAAAAACCACTCTCATCATAATTGAAGATACGTTTGGGATCTTGAAGAAGTTCCAATAAATCATTTTCCACAAAATACTGCCGTATTTTTGAAAACCAACTCCTAATATTATTCTCCGAAACCATGGCTCTGCATGTTAAGATTTAGATTTACCAGTTAAGATCGTAGCTTCGATTAATATTTCGCAATAATATAATTAAAGAACCAACTTTCATATTTAAGCAGTGCGGAAGCATACCAGCCGGTTCCAATGAATTTAAAAATTCAACTGTAAAATTCAATGCCTCATCTTGATTCATAGCACTGTCAATTGATTTATATGTATGTCGTGTCTACACCTGTCAGTTTCTCTTGAATTTGAAAATTAATACCATTGATATGAATGTTCTTTGGTGTTAAAATGGCGCGTTCTCTCAACCAATCATGATTTCCATAATTGTAAATAGTTTGAACAAACCCTGAAAATTTGGTTTGGATTTTTATATATATAGATTCTTGGGTCAGCCTAGGTCCACCTAATGGTCAATATCTTGGAAACGGGTTCACATTTGAGCCTGAAAACCGTTCCTTGTGAAAACTCTCATCAACACCTTTGATTTGATAGCTATAATATATGAGCAATTGTTGGGTCAGCCTTGGTCCACCTCATGTTCCATATCTTGGAAACGGGTTCAGAGAGGAACCTGAAAACGGCTCCTTGTGAAAACTTTCACAACATCTTTCATTTGATACCCATGTCGTATAAACATATTCTGAGTCACTTCTGGTCAATATCTCAGGAACCACTCGACCGAATTTATGCAAACTTCACACATACCATCTACTAAATAGTCTGAACAAACCCTGAAAATTTGGCTTGGATTTATATATATATAGATTCTTGGGTCAGCCTTGTTCCACCTAATGGTCAATAACTTGGATACGGGTTCAGAGATGAACCTGAAAACCGCTACTTGTGAAAACTTTCATCAACACCTTTCATTTGATATCCATATCGTATATACACATTCTGGGTCACTTCTGGCCCACATTTTGGTCAATATCGCAGGAACCACTTAACCGATTTTGTGCAAACTTCCCACAAACCATCTACAAAATAGTGTAAACAAACCCTAAAAATTGTTGGGATAGTTAAGCCCGTTCCTGAGTTATAAAATGACAACGACAATTTTGGTCAATATCTCAGGAATCCCTATACACGATGCGTCTGAGTCAATAGTCAGTTAGGTGTATTAGTGAAAATGTGTATTTAGTAGTTACACCGACATGATTCTAGCATGACTCAAGAAAATCAAAATGAGTTTGATATTTTGTAGAATGACGGCGAGTCAACACGTACACAGATGACACGCGAATCAGACGCACTGTGTATAGACCCTATAAGAAAATTAGTTTTGAAATAATTTGCTTCTATGCTCATATAAATTAGGCAAGAGTTTCGTTGAAGAGAACGAGTTTCCAAAATCCAATATCAAAGAAAATTCATGCGTAATGCATTTTCAGCTGGGAGTGTTCTTTATCAAAAGTTTTGAAGTAGGATGGGTTAAAAAAAATTTTTCAAACAGGGAGTACCTAAAAAATTATGGGAGATCTTCCACTCATCCCTCTATATATCAGACACATTTTTTTCAAAATCCATCTATTTCAGATACCAACAGTCTAAGTTTTCCAAAATGGGTTTCCAAAATATATCAAACACTAACCGACACAGGTGACAACCCTGTAAAGTTCAGCAAGTGGAAAATCCTAGAATGAGGCCTTCCAAATCAGCCATTCTCGATATAGTGGTCGATGTACTAAGAAATAACTAAAATGCGGTTGGGTGACAACGATCTTTGAAAAAAAAAAAAAAAAAAACTTTGTAGGTATTCCGCCAAATACTTTTAATTTGATACTCATATTGCCATATCTTGTTCAATACATATTTACAAAAAATTAAGGTGGGTGGCAACCGCGTAAACAGTCTGAAGGGGCAACTCCCAACTGTCTATTCTGAAGAAGAGAGAGAAAAAAAGACAGCGAGAGTTGGTGTAGGTGTTGGACCTTTTTTTGTAAAATACTCTTGTGTGGGTGCTCCATGGAGTACGGAATGGAGTACTCCTAGTCGGATTAGGTGGTCCAATCCTAGGACATCGCCATGTTAAGTGATGAATTTTTTTTATATGGAATTGGATTTTTCTTGGAGTAGTATGGATACTCCAACGTTTTTACAGGGATATTACTGTGGAGTCGTGCTAGTAGCCTTCTAAATCTGCGAGGATTGTTTTTGCGTGAATACAATAACAACAGGTCAAAGGAAGCTTATTCAGTCCCGAATACATTACCGACGGGAAACGAGAAGTGCGAGCTATTATGGGACTAAAAAAATACGATAAGCCCTTCCCACTGACGCATAGGGCAGACGCAGGTCGCCTATTCGCCTGAAACAATCGGAATCCCGCCAAGTAGCACCATGCAAATGGGAAAAGAACCATTAGTCTTATTAACTTTATCTCCATCTATTTATAAAAGTAGTAGGTAGAGAAAATCAATAGTCTGTAAGAACAACGATCTCAGAACTTCCACCGGATATCTTTTTATGATGGCAGATCACAATCTGTATAGCGAGAGCTATATGCTGAAACCAACTGGGACTCCTAATTGATTTTAATGTTTTTTTTTCGTGATTTAGAGGCTAATTTGCTTATATAATGTCTTCGGCAAAACCTAATTTAATAGTTTTACGGTTTTACCATGATTCCTAGACTGAAAACTTTTCACTATGAGTATATCGAGCGTATAAGAGGTGGCTATTGTTTCTCTCTAAGCTGATGTGGTCAAATTTTCCGAGTTTCGATGTTTTCAGAAGAGAAATGGAAAATCAAGTTTCAAACGAATAAACTTTCTTCGGGTCGGCCGATATAAGCTAAGAAGTAGAGGAATTACCTAATGCACAAAAATTTATTGTTTATCGAATATGTTTGTAGGTACAAGATATGTGAATAACAAAAGCTATGCAAGAAGTATGAAGCAAGTTTTTAAAGGGAATTAGTTTATACTCAAAACAGGTTTAAAGTAGACGTCGGCATACTGATACATAAGGGGACATCAAAAACAAATAGAAATATACATATGTACTTACACGTTCTCCAGAGAAGAGAATAATGAATCATACGCTTCAAGAGGAAATATTGTGAAAATAGCGATAAGAAAGACAATGAATAAAAATTGTGCTAATAATACAGACAACAAAAGGAAGCACACACAAAATATTATCGTACCTATGTACATTGAGGATGTTAATTTTTTTGTGAACCCTGATAAACAATTTCGAAGGTCCTCTCAAAACCAGTTAAGGTTAAACAAAGTATTAGGCAAGGCGAACTCCTATCGTGCGGTGTCTTGAAAATTATCACGACAAAGACGGCGCTATAGGTACATGATAGAATTTTATGGCCCAGAGCTCCACCAAAGCACCACCAAGGTAGGTATGCAATGTTTAACACATTTTAAGTGAGTAGGTAATGGAGAAGTGAAGCCCAGTTTCGACGAGAACATCAAGCTCTGTAGATAGAATACAACCCAAATTTTGTGCATTACAATTTCCCAATAAGAGAACTCATAGTTATCTTTAAAGATACGTTATAGGGACTTTTTATACAATAAAAACTACCCCGATCTTATGACCTTGCTAAGTTCGGTCCATAAGAAATTACAAATCCTGAATTTTGAAAACAATCAATTTTGTGATACTCGGAACTATGAAAATTGCGAGAACTCTGGGTGAACATCTCTAATCTACATTACATGTTTGTATTATTCATGCGAGTGTTAAGTTGAAAATAAAGAAGCTTTGAAAAGGAGGAAAAAACAAGAGGTCTTCAAAGCAGTCTCGAGTGCCATTGCTTTAGGTTAGAAAATATTATGCAAGTCTCTCTTGTTTATGGGTAAAAACACAAAAGTAGTCGAACTCGATGACATCAGCCAATTAATGCGAAAGTCCCAAAGAAATTTATACATATATCCATTCGATTTCAACCACATATTCTATAAGTTATATTATGCAATGAATCCTCGAAACATCAATCCCTTGGCGTGTCACAATCCCTTAAAGTTTAAGGTTAAGGCTTAAACGCTTAATAAAGTTAACGTAAAAACAAATATACTTAAATTAAGTTAAGTTACGTTTACACTGCACCAAATGCGTCACTTTTGGCCAAGTTTTTTCGAGACCGTTCATCCGCAGATTGAATTTGATCACCAAATTAGGTGAAATTAAATTAAATTAATCTAATTTGGCAAACAAATTCAACAAACATCTAGTAACGCAACAATGAAAGTTGAATTTAATTCCATTCAACCGTTTTTGAATTATACATGCACAAACATACAGATAGACGGACAAAAATTCCAAAAAATTGTTCCTTGGACTATCCGTGAAGAGTGCTGCAAAGTATTCGGACGAAAAATATAATGTGCTTCGGCCCAGAACCTCGCTAACGATTCGTTATTCGTCCAAATAACTATTCGTGGCATCTCTAGTATACTGCCGTCTATAGCAAGAAGGCAGTAAACCCATTTGACGTCATCAGCAACAAGACAGCAAAATCACTAGGCAGTAGAATTATTTTACTGCCTTTTTGCTATAGACGACAGTAGGCGTGGTTAATCCCGTACATATTAAAATTTTAAGGCTAAATATCGAATTTTCACCAGCCAGCTGGTTAAAAATAAAAAAAGTGGGCTCAGTAGAATTTAAAATTTAGTAAATTAATAGTAAATTTACACCGCACCAAATTTGGCGAATTCAAATGAGCCAGCTCGACACCGTTTACACTGGCAAATTTGCATTTGGCTTAACCTTTCCTGCACAAATCTTCTACCAGGACAAAAAAGCCACCAAAAGAAAATACCGTGATAATTTAAACACATGTAGAGTAAAACTAAAAGAAGAGTCAAGAAGGTTTTTGTCTTTTCTTGGTATAATTCGCCCATTTTCTTAAAAAAAAAAGTAGTTGAAATTTTTATTTACAGCTGTGCATAGTGCAAAAGTTATCACACGTCAATTGCCCATTAAGGTTCTTTGTGGGCGATTCTAAACGTGGAACAGTCGCAGGGTTGCTATTTTGAGAAACTGTGGATTGTATTGTTCGGCAAATGAGGTCAAATCCAATGGAATTCCAAATTTTAAAATGAGTTTTGTATGGAAATGCAATTTTTTTTCCAAATTTGGTGCGGTGTAAATGTACTATAAGTTTCTATTGCAAATCCTTAAAAAAGTATGGCATCATTAGTACGTAGGTAGATACATACATTTCTAATGAGTTCACGAAATTCTGCGAGATACTTGGTACGTATGACCTACCCAAGACTTCATAAAACCGGTTATGATGGACACAGCTGTTCAACTTAAAGCTACGTTTACACTGCACCAAATGCGTCACTTTTGGCCAAGTTTTTTCGAGACCGTTCATCCGCAGATTGAATTTGATCACCAAATTAGGCCAAATTAAGTTAAATTCGTCTAATTTGGCAAAGAAATTAATTCTGCAGACAAACATTCTCGAAATAACTTCGCCAAATGCGACGCATTTGGTTGTGTTAAAGACTCGCTTGTCGGCCAAGTGAGCAGGCAATCAGCCATGCATTCAAATAAGCAGCATATCCGACGCTTTGTTAGTTTGTTTTATTTGTAGGTACATCAATCAAGGACTGCAACCGAAACCGTAACCGAATTAAACCGATTTGTATTTCAAAATGGCAACCGTAACCTTTATTTTTATCTGAAAAAAAAAAAAATTAATAGCACTAGTTTACAGCCAAAAAATACCGAGAAATTTGTGCATATGGGTGAATTGGCACTGTCATGCCGAGCTCTGAACATATTTTTAAAAATTTTTGTATGGGTAGGTTTTCGAGATATCGATAATTTTGTGTTTTCCAGGTATCATCATCATCATCATTTATTGGCGCTTAACCGCCTAAGCGATTTTGGCCGTTTCGTATCAAAGCACGCCAGTCATTCCTTTTTAGCGATAACGGACGCCAATTGGAAACCCCAAGGGAGTTCAAGTCATCCTCCACCTGTTGTTTCCATCTCAGTCGAGGCCTCCCCCTTCCTCTGCTGCCGAATTCAGGCGACGATAGGAAAACCTTCTGTGCTGGAGCTTCTTTGTCCATTCGCATAACATGGCCCAGCCAGCGGAGTCTTTGGGCTTTAATTCGCTGGACTATGGTCAGATCTGCGTAGAGCTCGTACAGCTCATCGTTAAATTTCCTTCTATACTCGCCGTTGGCATCACGGGAAGGACCATAAATCTTCCGGAGAACTTTTCTCTCAAATACTCCAAGGGCCATCTCATCTTCTCTTGACATTGTCCATGAATCTGAGCCATACATCAGGACAGGTATGATGAGAGACTTATAGAGCGTGATCTTTGTTCTTCGAGAGAGGACTTTACTTCTCAATTGCCTACTCAGTCCAAAGTAGCACTTGTTGGCAAGAGTGATTCTCCGCTGGATTTCTAGACTGATATTATTTTCGGTGTTGATACTGGTTCCCAAATAGACGAAGTCCCTCACAGTTTCAAATTTGTAACTATCAACAGTGACATGGCTGCCAAGGCGCAGGTGCGCCGATTCTTTCTTTGATGACAGCAAATACTTCGTCTTGTCCTCGTTCACGGCAAGACCAGGTATCACTTGATTCAAAAATTATTTTAAACAATGTTACAAAAGCGATGGACTATGACTATTCAACTAAGAGTTTTTCTTGAATATCTGTAATATACAGACATCTGTTAAAATTCTATTAAAAGTAAGGATGTTGAGTGTTACAAAAAAATTCGCCAAAAATACAGTTTTCACTAGATCTTGGTATTATTATGCTGAAAGTGTGTGTAATTATACACGCTAATTTTAGAAAAAATAAAAATTTCCTGATTTTTACATCTTCGCATGAAAAAAAAAAACTTTTCAAAATAAAAATGTTTCCAAAAATCGTAAAATTTCGAAAAATTCCGACTTTGACCAGCTATTGTTCAGCGATGGTTTGGGCCACCCCTACATACATATTATACGTCGTTGTAAGCGTTTTTTAATTTCCTTTCGAACGAGGTATCGCTTGCGTCCATCGCTTTTGTAACATTGTCGGAAAGAATTTTTGAATGAAGTGATACCTGAAAAAATACAAAATTACCGATATTTCGAAAACCTACCCATACAAAAATTTTTAAAAATATGTTTAGAGCTCGGCATGTCAGTGCCAATTCACCCATATACATGAATATCTTGGTATTTTTTCAAATAAATTTTTTGTGTAGTTTTTGCAGGCGCAGCGACGCTATTTTATATTTAAAAAATTGAAAAGCGTCTCCTGAAAAATAAAGTTTTGCTACATGCCTACGACATTCGTATTCTGAGATAGCGAAATAAAGAATGCCTTTAAAAATTAAACACATATGTACATACAACAGTTTTTTAACTTAAAAAAATCAGAGTTAACGCTTAGAGCGGAGACTTACTTTTTAAATGAAAATTAAAATAACATGACATACGGGTTAGAACATGTCACAACGATATATGTAACTATGGTAACGGGTATAGTATTACATACATCACTTAGGTACTAAGTTTTTGCTCATCATGGCATCTAAATCGAGTAAAAATTCCCTTCTCCGTATAATTTTTCCCCCTTGTTTTTTAGTCCTGCTCTTCTCTTTGTTTATGTTGTCTGCCATACTGATTTTGCAGTTAAATAACAAAAAACCTCAATTTCGATCAAGCGTACACGCAGTAAATCTATTATATATAAATGCGCAAACATAACTGGTTCATCCCTTTTTTGCAATAACCACAATTCTAAGGTATATAAAATTTGGTATGTATCGATATGTTTTGCCGAGCAGGGTGGCCGAAAACAAACCAAAAATTAAAAAAAATTAATTATATTATGAAATGCTAAACACGCATTCACCTTATAGAGCCGCTGTTATGTGTGAATGTACGTAAAATAAGATAAAATAAAATAAAATAAAATAAAATAACATAAAATAAAGTAACATAAAATAAAATAAAATAAAATAAAATAAAATAAAATAAGATAAAATAAAATAAAATAACATAAAATAGAATAAAATAAAATAAAATAAAATAAGATAAAATAAAATAAAATAAAATAAGATAAAATAAAATAAAATAAAATAAAATAACATAAAATAAAGTAACATAAAATAAAATAAAATAAAATAAAATAACATAAAATAGAATAAAATAAAATAAAATAAAATAAGATAAAATAAAATAAAATAAAATAAGATAAAATAAAATAAAATAAAATAAAATAAAATAAAATAAAATAAAAAAAATAAAATAAAATAAAGTAACATAAAATAAAATAAAATAAAATAAAATAAAATAAGATAAAAAAAATAAAATAAAATAAAATAAAATAAAATAAAATAAAATAAAATAAAATAAAGTAACATAAAATAAAATAAAATAAAGTAACATAAAATAAAATAAAATAAAATAAAATAACATAAAATAGAATAAAATAAAATAAAATAAAATAAAATAAGATAAAATAAAATAAAATAAAATAAAATAAAATAAAATAAAATAAAATAAGATAAAATAAAATAAAATAAAATAAAATAACATAAAATAAAGTAACATAAAATAAAATAAAATAAAATAACATAAAATAGAATAAAATAAAATAAAATAAAATAAAATAAAATAAAATAAAATAAAAAACAAAATAAAATAAAGTAACATAAAATAAGATAAAAGAAAATAAAATAAAATAAAATAAAGTAACATAAAATAAAATAAAATAAAGTAACATAAAATAAAATAAAATAAAGTAACATAAAATAAAATAAAATAAAATAAAATAAGATAAAAAAAATAAAATAAAATAAAATAAAATAAAATAAAGTAACATAAAATAAAATAAAATAAAGTAACATAAAATAAAATAAAATAAAGTAACATAAAATAAAATAAAATAAAATAAAATAACATAAAATAGAATAAAATAAAATAAAATAAAATAAGATAAAGATAGGAGTGTAATGGAGTGTGGTTGCTAAGTGACCTTGCTCAATCCCGACTCTTGCGTCCTCGTTCGTGCACTCTGGGCAACGGGAGCTACCTAGGCTCGCGGCAGAAAGAGAGGGAGCCCCGGTGGGGCCACTCTGACATACTTGGTTTAAGGGCTCACCGAGGTCTTTTTCGCAGCGTCTGTTCACCACGTGGTGCGGCTGCAAGCGGGTGTCTGTCTTGTAGCAAGCGGCTCGCTATATAAATGTGTGAATATTTTTTTTATCAAAATCCCGGAGACGGGTTGTGCGCTGGGTTTGGGACCCGCCACGTAAAAAATTTAGTCCACTGAAAATTTTAATAAAGCCTCGGATGAGAACCCCCTTTAATGTTGACGACCCGGCAAAACGAAATAAGGACTACGAGAAGGATATTAGGGCATGTACCTGGAATGTCCGGACCCTTTCAAGGGATGGTACCGCTGCCCGACTGGTTGATGTCCTCATGAACGCAAAGGCTGACATCACCGCCCTGCAGGAAATGCGATGGACGGGACAAGGAAAGACGACCATCGGACCTTGTGACGTATACTACAGTGGCCAGACACGCGGCAAAGCGCGTGGTGTAGGATTCGTAGTGGGAAAGAGACTTCGCCGCCAAGTATTAGCGTTCACACCTGTGAGCGAGCGGTCGCTGCGATCCGCATCAAGGCGAGGTTTTTCAACATAACATTTATCTGCGCCTATGCGCCGACAGAGGAGACGGACGACGCAGAGAAGGACTCCTTCTACGATAAACTTGAACAGACTTATGATCGCTGCCCCCAGCATGATATCAAAATCGTGCTCGGCGACTTTAATGCCAAGGTGGGCAAGGAAGGAGTCTTTGGTCCCACAGTTGGAAAATTCAGTCTCCACGATATAACATCCCCCAACGGCACTAGGTTGATTGACTACGCCGCTGCTCGCAATATGGTCATCAGTAGTACCAGGTTCCAGCATAAGCGAATACACCAAGCCACATGGCTGTCCCCTGATCAAAGAACTAGAAACCAGATTGATCATGTCTTGATTGACGGCAGACATAGCTCCACCGTTCTGGACGTGCGTACACTGCGTGGTCCCAATATTGACTCTGACCATTATCTTGTCGCAGCCAAGATACGCACACGCCTCTGTGCAACGAAGAAAGTGCGCACAGTAACGGAAGGAAAGTTTGACGTCGAGAAGCTGCGCATGACACAGACAGCTGATAATTTCACAACTCGACTCTCACACCTGCTAGCAGAGGGCAATCCTCGACCTAACGATGTAACCGAGCAATGGAAGCATATCTCTCACTCATTGCGTACCGCCGCTGAGGCCACTATAGGGTTCCAGCGAGCCCGCAAGAACAACTGGTACGATGAGGAATGCAAAACTGCCTCGAAAAAAAAGGACGCTGCCTACAAGGAGACGTTGCGAACGGGCGCAACCCGCAGTGTATGGCAACAATATCGTGAGGCAAAGAAGGAAGAGAGACGCCTTTTCAGAAAAAAGAAAAGTGAGGCCGAAAGGCGTGAGTGTGAGGAGCTTGAGATGCTGGCTGACAGGAATGATGCCCGAAAATTCTATGAAAAGATCCGGCGGATGACGGAAGGTTTTAAGACCGGGGCAAGCTCCTGTAAGGACAATAATGGCGACCTGGTAACCGACGTACAAAGTGTACTTAAATTATGGAGGGAGCACTTCTCCTCACTGCTAAATTGCGAGGGAGACGTCGAACCCGATACCCCAATCCCTGACGATGGAAAAGTCGTCCCACCACCTGACTATGATGAAGTGAGGATAGCTATATCCCGGCTCAAAAACAACAAAGCGCCTGGAAAAGACGGACTACCCGCCGAGCTGTTCAAACACGGAGGCGAAGAGCTGGTAAAAAGCATGCATCAGCTCTTATGCAGAATATGGTCAGACGAATGCATGCCTCCGGATTGGAATTTAAGTGTGCTTTGCCCAATCCACAAGAAAGGCGATCCCGCTAACCGCACCAACTACCGCGGAATTAGTCTTCTTAATATCGCATATAAGGTTCTTTCTAGCGTGTTGTGTGAAAGGCTGAAGCCCATCGTAGACAAACTGATTGGACCTTATCAGTGTGGCTTTAGACCTGGTAAGTCTACCATCGACCAGATTTTCACGATACGCCAAATCCTGGAGAAGACCCATGATAAGAGAATCGACACTCACCATCTCTTTGTCGATTTTAAAGCCGCTTTTGACAGCGTAAAAAGGAGTTGCCTGTATGCCGCCATGTCTGAATTTGACTTCCCTGCAAAGCTTATACGGCTTTGCCAAATGACGTTGAGCAATACCAACAGCTCCGTTAGAATCGGGAAGGACCTCTCTGAGCCATTTGAAACCAAACGAGGCTTCAGACAGGGCGACTCCCTTTCGTGCGATTTCTTCAATCTGATGCTGGAGAAGATAATTCGAGCAGCAGAGCTAAACCGCAATGGTACAATCTTTTACAAGAGCGTGCAATTGCTGGCGTATGCCGATGATATTGATATCATTGGCCTTAACAACCGCGCCGTAAGCGCTGCCTTCTCTGGACTGGATAAGGAAGCGAAAAAAGTGGGTCTTGCCGTGAACGAGGACAAGACGAAGTATTTGCTGTCATCAAAGAAAGAATCGGCGCACCTGCGCCTTGGCAGCCATGTCACTGTTGATAGTTACAAATTTGAAACTGTGAGAGACTTCGTCTATTTGGGAACCAGTATTAACACCGAAAATAATATCAGTCTAGAAATCCAGCGGAGAATCACTCTTGCCAACAAGTGCTACTTTGGACTGAGTAGGCAATTGAGAAGTAAAGTCCTCTCTCGAAGAACAAAGATCACGCTCTATAAGTCTCTCATCATACCTGTCCTGATGTATGGCTCAGATTCATGGACAATGTCAAGAGAAGATGAGATGGCCCTTGGAGTATTTGAGAGAAAAGTTCTCCGGAAGATTTATGGTCCTTCCCGTGATGCCAACGGCGAGTATCGAAGGAAATTTAACGATGAGCTGTACGAGCTCTACGCAGATCTGACCATAGTCCAGCGAATTAAAGCCCAAAGACTCCGCTGGCTGGGCCATGTTATGCGAATGGAGAATAAAATAAAATAAAATAAAATAAAATAAGATAAAATAAAATAAAATAAAATAAGATAAAATAAAATAAAATAAAATAAAATAAAATAAAATAAAATAAAATAAAAAAAATAAAATAAAATAAAGTAACATAAATTAAAATAAAATAAAATAAAATAAAATAAGATAAAAAAAAATAAAATAAAATAAAATAAAGTAACATAAAATAAAATAAAATAAAGTAACATAAAATAAAATAAAATAAAATAAAATAAAATAAAATAAAATAAAATAAAATAAAATAAAATAAAATAAAATAAAATAAAATAAAATAAAATAAAATAAAATAAAATAAAATAAAATAAAATAAAATAAAATAAAATAAAATAAAATAAAATAAAATAAAATAAAATAAAATAAAATAAAATAAAATAAAATAAAATAAAATAAAATAAAATAAAATAAAATAAAATAAAATAAAATAAAATAAAATAAAATAAAGTAAAATAAAATAAAATGAAATGACATGAAATGAAATGAAATGAAATGAAATGACATGAAATGAAAAGAAATGAAACGGAATGAAGTGAAATGAAATGAAATGAAATGAAATAAAATAAAATTAAATTAAATTAAATTAAACACAAAGAAAAAAAATAGAAGATAAAATAATCTATCTATTATATATAAATGCGCAAACATAACAGGTTTCTCCCTTTTTTGCAATAACCACAATTCTAAGGTATGTATCGATATGTCTCGCCGAGCAGGGTGTGCGACAACAAACCAAAAATTAAAAAAAAATTAATTATAATATGATTTGAAAATCACACCACTACAAGTGCTATACACGCATTCGCTTTATAGAGCCGCTGTTATGGGTGTATGTAGGTATGACCACTTGCATTGTTGTGTTTGCCTTCATTGCAGTAGGGTGAGTTGTTTTGTTGGCAGCAATAAGATAACATGAGCCAGCGCGTCAACTTTATTGAGCTTAGGTACAAACAGTGTTTACAAAAACAAAATCTTTGCGTGGGGATTCAGAGAAGCAAATGCTTTTGAAAAAAAGCACAAATAAGCTAGATCATGCACAAGGCCCTTCGTGGCTAGACTTAGTGAAATAAAATAAAATGGAAAAATGATAAAATTAAAAAAAGTAAAATCAGAAATAGAAAAGTGATTGAAAGTAAAAAAATAAATTTGTTGGAAATGAAAGGCACGGAAAGAATATAAAATAAATAAAAATAAAACAAAACGAAATAAATAAATGTATAAAATAAAGGAAAGAATGGGAAAGGAAAGGAATGGATAAAAGGAAAATAAAGATAAGATAAGGTAAGGAACGGAAAATATGAGAGAAAAATCAAAGGGAAAGGAAAGGAATGGAAAAGAAAAAAGGAAGGGAAGAAAGGAAATGTAATATAGGTAAAGCAGTGGAAAAGAGAAGCAAAAGCAGAAAGACAAAGAAAGGAAAGAAGAAGAAAAGAAGGGAAAGAAAAGGTAGCGAGGAAAAAGGTATGGAAAATAAATGAAAATAAAAAGAAAGAAAAATAAAGGAAAGAAAGGTAATGAAAAGCTAAAAAACTAAGTTAAGGAAATGAATGAAAGAAAAAGAAAAGCAAAGGAGTTGCGGAAAGGAACAAAAGAAAATAAGGAAACGGTAGGAAAGGAAAGGTAAGAAAAGGAAAGGTAAGGAAACGAAATGACAGGAAGGGAAATTTAAGAAAAAAAGTGAAAGAAAATAAAGGTAAGAAAAATATAAAAGAAAAGAAATGAAATGAAAAAAAAAAATGAATAAAATGAAAGGAAACTAAAGCAACGGAAACGAAAGGAAAGGAAAGAAAAAGTAAATAAAAGGAAAAAAGGAATGTAATGGAAATGGAAAGAAGGATCAGGTAAGAATATAAAAGAAACGAAAAGAAAGAAAAATAAAAGAAAAGAACAGAGAAGAACAAAAAAGAAAGAAAGAAAGAAGGGAAATAAAATTAAATGAAAAAAGAGAAAAGGAAAGAAAAGGAAAGAAGAGAAAAGGAAAGAAAAGGAAAAGAACGGATAAGATAAGGAAAAGAAATAAAAGGGAAGAGAAGGAAAGAAAAGCAAAAGAAATAAATTGAGATGAAAGGAGAGGAGTATGAAGACGACCTAAGAAGAATAAATAATTATCAACATTGAAACTATATTACTAAATGGTGTAAAGAGGGAGGAAAAGGCAAAATGAATTGGAATGCATAGAAATCAAAAATATACAAAATATGGGAAAGAAAGGAAAATTTAAGAAATAGCAAAAAGGTAGGAAAACAAAATAAGGTTTTGTGGTTGAATTTCAACCACTGGGCGAACTCTAGTACATATAAATGTATGTAGGATGGACCCATCAAAAAAACTGTACTTATAAATAAAGCCTAGCTGTGAAACCAAAAAACCCAATAAAATAAAAGAGTCGAAATAAAACAAAATAAAAAATAAAGTAAAATAAAACAAAATAAGATAAAATAAAATAAAATAAAATAAAATAAAATAAAATAAAATAAAATAAAATAAAATAAAATAAAATAAAATAAAATAAAATAAAATAAAATAAAATAAAATAAAATAAAATAAAATAAAATAAAATAAAATAAAATAAAATAAAATAAAATAAAATAAAATAAAATAAAATAAAATAAAATAAAATAAAATAAAATAAAATAAAGTGAAATAAAATAAAATAAAATAAAATAAAATAAAATAAAGTAAAAAAATAAATAATGAAAAAAAAAAAAAATAAATAAATGCAATAAAAAAATTAAAAGAAATATTACATACATAAATCAGATAAAAAATATCAAAAAAAAAATAAGAAACCAAAATTTAAGATTAAGTAAAATAGAATAAAAAATAAATAATAAAATTAAGTAAAAAAATAAATTTATAAAGTAAAGTAAATTGAAATGGAATAAAATTAAAGAAACAAAATTGAATAAATTAAAATAAAATAAAAAAAATATAACAAAAGGAAATAAAAGAGAAGTAAGTAGAAAATAAAAAAAAAAATAATTAAAAAAAAATTAAAAATTTAGAAATTGTAGTTTACCGTTGATTATGTGCGATAAAGTAAAACATGGCAATTATAAATATTCTCCCGTAATTTTCCTCCCTAGGAATTTTGTATTATTTTGCAAAAATTCCTTTAATTCCTTTCTCAAGGAAAAATTTCAAGTATTGGAAATCATCTGTTGTGGCAACTGCCATGATATTGCGAATTTTAAATTTAATTTAAGTCATTAAATTAATAAATAATTTTTGGGAGTGGGAACAAAATCCGTGCGGAAGATTATTTAGAATTGCCCTGAAAATAAAAAAAAAATAGAAAAATAGAATAAAGTAAAACAAAGAAAAATGAAATATTAAAAATTGCGATAAAATAAAAATAAAATAAAATAAAATAGAATAAAGTGAAACAAATCAAAATAAAATGTAAAAATAAACAAAAATAAAATATAAAAAATGTTTGTAAAAAAAGTAAAACAAAAGAAAAATAAAAAAAATTAAGATAAGATAAAATAGATAGTAAAAAAAAAAATCAAAATCGCACCGGGTTTCTCAACGGGTTCTGAAGCGTTTGGGTCACCCTAGGTTTGCTCTCCATAGTGTGGTTTGTATTTGGCCACATAAAGATGCTCCAAAGTGCAAAAAATGAAGTAAACTAGTTATTAAAAAAAATTAAATTTTTTGGCTTTTGTACAGTGTAATTAATAAAAAAATTAAATAAAATTGGGATTGGCTTGGATGTAACTACTAACACCATTTTTCGCGAACTTTTGCAAATATCAAAACAAATCAATCAGCAACGCGTGAGGCACAATCATTCGTCCCATATGTAGTAAACACATATTTAGGTACTGCAGCAACAAATATCTTTAGCTTTGCAAAAATCTCCTGCAAAGCGCATTCTACAATATATATACTGCCACTACTCGCAACCATTACACAAATAAATAGCAACTCTGTTGTTAGTTTTTTCTTTTTAGGTTTTATTCTTTAGTTTCTGCTTCTGCTGTTGCCATTGATGGCTTTGTTGCGTGCAACATGCTAACGGACGAATGCGCATCTTTTGAGTATTATTCACTGTACGTGACATGACTACAGTCATTGCCACATTTCCTGTCCCTGACAGTTAACAGCTAAACAACCGCGCACAGCAAGCATCTAGTGCAGATATGTATATCAGCACTGACATCAGCAGCAACAGAAAGAACTTCCTTGTCTAGATGGACTGGAAATTGATGAAACAATAACTAATATTATGCACACATACATACATAGATCTTTGTCGGATTGTAGTTATTGTAACGGAAATTAGATAAGATTTCCTTCGGTCTTTTAATCCCTCAGAACGACAAACGAATAACAAAATAACAATTTTCTGATTGAAGCATTTGTGAGTAAAAGCATTTATGGACTGAGCAGTTTATTCTCTAGTCTATTTAACTAGTTAATTTATTTAATTATGTTAATAACCCATAATAATAATAATAATAAAAAAAAAATAAATAGAAAATAAATAAAGTAAAAAAATAAAAATAAAAAACAAGTAAGAAAGTTCGGGCGAACCGAACATTAAATACCCAGCGGTTAGTTAGTTAGAACGGTATAACAATGATACAGGCCCCAGGAGGGTTTAGCTAAAAGTTTATACTATTTTAGTTAACTATTTATCTTACCGAATTAGGTCATTTTCGATATCGAAAGTGGGCGTGGATGGAGGGCGATTTTATCCAATTTAATCAGGTATACTCCCAACGATTATAGTATGCTTTGTGCCAAATTTCATCGTTTTACCGTAATCGGTTTAAAAGTTAGAACCAGTAGAATTTTCAGAAATGCCTCCCAAAAAAGGGGGCGTGGTTATCATCCGAATTCGCCCATTTCAATAGCAACCTACCTTGGCCAGCTGTGTACCAAATTTCATGCAAATATCACAATTTTTACCCAAGTTTCAACTTTTATATATGGAACTCTTATATCTATTTCGATTATTTTGTGCCGTTACGTAAGGGTATGTGGACAAAATTATAATACCCTTGTACTAGTACGTTGGGTATAATAAAATAAATTAAGATAAAATAAAAAAAAGTAAAACACAAAAAAAAAATAAGATGAAATGAAAACAAATAAAATAAAAAAGTAAAACCAAAATAAAATGAAATAAAAAAGTAAAATAAAAAGAAAATATATGAAATAAAGAAAAAACCGAAATAAATCAAAATAAAAAGAAATAAAAAGAAATAAACAAAAAACTAATTTAAATAAAAGAAGAAAAAAAAAAATAAAAAAAGAAAAATAAAAATAAAAAATTAAAGTTAAATAAAATAAAGTACAATAACTGAAAATAAAATATGATAAAATCAAATAAAAAATAATAAGATGAAAAAAAATATAAAAAATATATAATATATTCAAAGAAAAGAAAAAAAAAATATAAAAAAATGAAATTAAAATAGCTTAACATAAAATAATAAAAATAAAAAAATGAAATAATAGAAAGTAAAAATAAAAATAAAATAAAGTAAAATAAAAAAACAAAAATTAATTAAGTTAAATGTAACGAAATAAAATAAAGTAAAATAAATTAAAACATAGTAAATTAGAAGGAAATAAGATAAAATAAAATAAATTAAAATTAAAATTAAATTATTATTCCTCTAGCTTATTATTCCTCTAGCTAGATAAAATAATTAGATGTACTTTCCCGAAGGAATACAAAATTCCGATAGAGAGAAACTCCCCAACATAATATCGGTTCTTCTGCCGTTTCAGGTCATTTACCCGCAACGCAGAAATTTTAGCTTCAATTACACTGGTCGACGGCCAAAATTTACCAGAGACGCCGTTATGAAATTCGTATGTAAAACCACCCCCTGATTTCGAAAATCGAGTTCATTTTTGATTCTATGGTACCGTTTTTGAGATATTTGCATTTTACCGTTATTCGAAAAAACCAAAAAGATGGCTCCCTTTAATTATATATATCTCACGAACGGGTCAAGCGATTGCAAAAAGGTTGACAGAATCAAAAAGACGATAAAATTTGCTATAAATGCATCATACATTGTTTTTTGCTCAACCAGATAGTTTTCGAGATATTAGCTTATCATTTCATATTTTTGTTTTCTTTTATGAAAAAATATGAAAAAAATTACTCTTTGCGTGGACAGCATTCCAAAACCACACCTTTTTTTCTAGATATTTTTTCTTTACGTAGAGCTCTGTTTTATTAGAAAAAATAAGCTATCATCGAAGAAAATCGATGTAAAACTACGTAAGTTATAAGCGATCAAATAAAAATACCCAGGTTGCGCAATTTCAACGTATAGCTCAAAACGTATGTATGGTATAAGAAAGAGAGAAATATCAAGCTATGCTCTGTTTCTATTGAGTTCAAAGTTTAATTCATGAATGAAATTACCCATATTTTTTACTTTTTTTTAAATTTATTTATGTTTATACTATATTCTAACAATCTTTATCTTAATTTGATTTTACTATGTAGTCGAAATAATTATGTGTTCTACTTTGACGCTTATTCAGTTTAGGATCGGTTTCTCTTATGAGAAACCAGCAGTAATCACCCATCATTGCGACGTCCCAGAATCCTTGATATCGATTCTCAATTAATTTCATTTGCTGATGAAACCTTTCGCCATGTTCGTCACTTTCGTCGCCAAGATTTGCCGGAAAAAAGTTCAAATGTGAGTGCAGAAAGTGAATTTTTAAAGACATATTTACGCCTGGAAAGAAAATATTAGTTAGGTAAATAAAATTTTGGGAAATTAATTTTAATAAGCCTTTTATATTTACCCATTTTCGCATAATTATTGATTAAGTCGTTCACTATCTGTTCGTAGTTAGGGCTTTTGTGTCTACCGAGAAAAGAAGCAACGACCTTTTCAAAGGATTCCCACGCTGCTGCCTCAACTCATGAGAGTAGTCCTTTGAATTGAGTATTGTTGATCAACTTTTTTATTTGTGGTCCAACAAAAATACCTTCCTTCATCTTGGCTTGAGAAATATCTGGAAAAATTGTTTTCAAATAGTCGAATGCTTCGCCTTCTTTGTCCAAAGCCTTAACAAAGTTTTTAATGAGACCGAGCTTGATGTGTAAGGGTGGAAGTATGATTTTCTCTTTCTTGACAAGAGGGGTATATTTTATGTTATCCACACCAACGGTAAACTCGACTCTTTCCGACCAATCCTTTCTGACGTAGTGGTCCTTACGAGCTCGGCTATCCCACTTGCAGAGGAAGCAGCAGTGCTTGGTGTAGCCACTTTGTAGACCGCATAGCATTGCAACGACTTTGAGATCAGAACATATTTTCCAATCATGCTCTTCATATTTGATAAATTTGAGAATTTTTTGCATTTCCTCGTAGGTTTCCTTTGTATTTACTGCATGTGCGATCGGGATAGAAGGCTTTTTGTTACCAATATGCAATAATACAGCTTTCAAACTCAGTTTATTGCTGTCTATGAACAATCGCCACTCTTTTGAATCATATGTTTGACCAAACTCTTTGAATAAACCAGGAATGTCGTTGCAGTAGCATATACTGTCTTTCTTGGTATAGTGTTTGGAAAATGGTTCGTGACGAGTTCTACAATATATCACCTTAACATCGGATGACACAAATTTAAATTGTTGCATACGGGAAGTGTGGATCTCTGCCTTTTCCTTGGATAGTTCCAAATCTCTTATCCAATCATTAAGTTGTGCTTGTGAGAGAACGTTTCTCTCGTTTCCCACGCGAAATTCAGTACAACTTGATTTCCCGCACTCAGATATTACTGTTGACAATGGAACTGGATCCGCAACTGTCGTTGAACGTAGTACTGGTAATGTCACTGATGGTACGCTGGCATAAGTTACTCTTCTTGATCTTCCAACGCCAAGCACTTTCGGTTGACAAATATAACACTCCATTGAATGGCAAGTAGGTTCTCTCCATATCATTGGTGTAGCAAATTTTATTTGTTGTCCTGATTTCGACTGAATCAATTCTACTCGACACGATGTACACAAAGTGTTCGGTGTCCATGGTTTTTCAGCATTTTTAGGCTCAATGCCAAAATACTTGGAGTATAAAGTTTTGATACGATCTGAGAACACTCGTCGTAGCCTTATGATAGTATATTGGCCACATGAAACAGAACATATCTGGATCGTTATCACACTCAAATTCTCGCGTCCTTTTACTCATTTTATTTTTTTTTAATAAATCACGGTTTTGAAATTCGACTTATGAACTGAACTATCTCCGGCGAGCCTTGCAGATGTTTTGAAGTTTCAAGGGACCTTAACTCATATTTATACTCGGAACAAAAATAAAATTGAAAAAATCAAATCTTACCTAGACAGAAAGGTTCCTTTTTATACGAAGCCGGGAAAAGAAAATATTACCAGCTTTAGATGTCGGCTTTAAAAATTTTCTTATAATTTTGAAAATCTACCTGCATACTTACGCATAAGTGACGGAAATACATGTTTATAACTACATGCCTACAGCACTTTCGAACCCAACCACTCTTCCTTTCGAAGCAACCACTCTACCTACTATAAAACAATTCGAGTATTAAAAGTACTATTTGATTTATTTAAAGAAAAAGTTTTATCATTGTTATGGTGTTATTCGTTTATCCGGATAATATCCCATTTGCACTTTATACCTTTAAAATATGTATGTATACATCACACATTGAAGTTGCGCAACCTGGGCATTTTTACTTGATCGTTTATAACTTACGTAGTTTTGCATCGATTTTCTTCGATGATAGCTTATCTTTTTTCTAATAAAACAGAGCTCTACGTAAAGAAAAAATATCTAGAAAAAAAGTTGTGGTTTTGGAACGCTGCCCACGCAAAGAGTAATTTTTTTCATATTTTTTCATAAAAAAAAACAAAAATATGAAATGACAAGCTAATATCTCGAAAACTATCTGGTTGAGCAAAAAACAATGTATGATGCATTTATAGCAAATTTTATCGTTTTTCCGATTCTGTAAACTTTTTTGCAATTGCTTGACCCGTTCGTGAGATATACGCAATTAAAGGGCGCCATCTTTTTGGTTTTTTCGAATAACGGTAAATTGCAAATATCTCAAAAACGGTACCATAGAATCAAAAATGAACTCTATTTTCGAAATCAGGGGGTGATTTTACATACGAATTTCATAACGGCATTTCTGGTAAAGCGAAAAAGTTGAAATTCGTGGTCCAGTGTTATTAGTTATCTAACACATTTTCCAGCTACAGTGTCTGCCAAAACATTCATAAAACTGTCATAGACGTCAATTTGTATCATTGCATTTTTCTGACTTTGATATTTTTGTACGTTTTGCTATAGTGTCTGTCGTTGATATATATATACAGTCATAGGTGTTGTTATTGCTATTGTGCGTTGCACTACTTTTGTTGCAACATGCAACATTTGTTATCAACTGTCGTTAGTGTTGGAACAATTGAAAATTTTGTAAAAGCGAGCAGAGCTCGTATACATGGATGTATCTACAGATGACACATTGTGCTACAAACAATATGTATGTAGGTATGTACATACATATACCTAACTCATATCAACTCAATGACTCCATGAACTATTGCGATGACTCATTGTGCGAGTACGTGTTTTTTTATCAGCAACACACACTCTCTTTCACTTAAGAAAACAGTAAAAGATAAAACAAAAAAAAAAAAATAATAAAAGTGATATGCAGCTTTGCAACAACAATTTCACAAACAAATCGTACATGCTTCGCTGGTTTGTAATAAAATTTACAAAGAAAAATTCACAATTTGTTGTTGTTCACGCAAACGCATATTGGATTTTACATACGAGCATATAAACTGGTATTTACGAGGGTAGGTACCTAAATCTTAAACTTTACGACATGTTTGTTTTCTTTTTACGAAAACAGCACGTGGTTTCTCTAACTTTTTAACGAAATTCGTTACATAAAAATCGTTAATTTTGAACCAATTTTCTGTACAAAATTTGTCAAAATCGATGTTAACGACAATAACGAATTTCGTTAAAAAGTTACACAAACTGAGTGCTGGTTACCTTGATTTTTCCAATCGAGACTCAAACAACTTCCATCTACAGGGTATAATTTTATTAAAAAAAGAAAAACTCGAAACATAAATTTGGTTTTAGAAACAAAGATAACCTTGATGAGACTCGAACAACACTACAAATTCATAATTTTTCTCTTCATCACCATGATTATCTAATTTTTTAAAAACTCTAACAGACTCAAACCAAAAAAAGTAGGTTTATTTGATTTCCGAACTTGACTCGAAAAGAAATAATATGACAAAACCAAAGTCTCTTATCATGTCTGCACGGCTTGGACTAACTATTTATTAAGTCTAAAGAAGATGAGGTGGCCTTGGAAGTATATTTTGGACTTTCCCGCATTATCAGCTTCAGATGACTGCACGAATTTTCCGAAACTATGACCATAGTGCTGCGAATTGAAGTCTAAAGATTCCGCTGGCTGATGAACAAAAAAAGCTCCAGCCCAGCAGGAAAATATTAATAGAAATAATTGAGAAAAAATTGACTTTTCGTTATTTGCTCATTATCCACAAAAACTCTCAGGTCCACCCTCGTATATAAAGGCATATTGGTAAGGTGTACAATGTACATTTGATTTTATTTGTACATATGTAGGTTTACTGTGGAAAAGCTCGGTTTGAGCTGTCAGTGAATGAGAAATTGATATACCAAAATTCCAACTGAGAAGCAATGTTTATTGCTAGAAATTTCATTAAATTGAATTTGGTATTCACAAAAGATTTGACTCATATAGGTAATCGTGTTTGTGTTAGCGCTGTTTTTGTATAGTTAAGAACAAGGGATAAGTGAAAGAAAATTAAATTACTTTTTTGTTCGAAAAGCATTTAAACGTCTAGACGGATTCAGGCCATAACAAGAGATTATTTTTATTATTTTTTGAAATTTTTCTCTTTATTTGGCGCTTAACCGTCTAGCAGTTCTAGCCATATTACCTACTATGGTAGAGAGAAGATCACCATATTTAAAAACACATTTTTCGAAAAATATTTTCAGATAGAGCGCCTATAAAAAATGTCAAAGAAATAACAAGATATAGAGTCCAATGCTGACAGAGCTCAGGATACAATTGACCATGTTATTTGAAAAAGTCTAAAGGGCAGCGAGTGCCGATTTTACTCTCAAATGAGTCCTAGAATACCTTACCTTTTAAACTTATTTCCCCATTCTCTGACAAACGAAAGGACGAACAACAAACATTTAAAATAGAAAATAGTAGTTAATAAGTAGCAAATAAATAATAATGTGGAAAACAAAAGTTTTTATCACAATCAACAAAACAGAAGTTGATATGAAGCAAAAACAACCAACGAACCAGACAGACCCTTTTCAAATTATAATAATGAAAATACAAAAAAAAAATCGTCTACTATACAAGAAAAAGGCTAGAAAACGACAGAATGTGTTAGGATTTCTAATTTTTATTTATTGAGAACATTATCAGCCAGACAGTTTTAATGGCTTCGCACTCAGTTTATCACAAGAAAGGACTGGCTGGCGCAGGTAACCGTAACATTTTGTTGTACACAGATAGAGAGAGTTCAACACGTGTGTCAAGTTCAATCTGCTTTCCTGTGCTATTAAGAGTTTCACTGTTCACAACCTTTAGCACGGCTGTCACTGAGTTATCTGTTTTGGAATCCGCTATACCACCGCCCTCTTTGAACCATTGGACCAAAAATCACCCCAGAGGGCAGCCAGACAGTTCTCATCCGTATCACTCTCTCTATTGTTTATTTGCCAGAAAAGCTAATCAGTTTTCTATAGAAGCAAGGGCAATTTGATTTTTGTTGCAATCGGTGCTCGAACAATTTCCTTAGATAGTTAAAGGCAGCCTGATTCTACCTATAGAGACTCGAAATATTATTTTTCTTAGTATCTATGTTTTAAAAATATGGTATTTAAATTTTTTCAATCTAGACTCGTGCAATTTCCTTCTATAGGTAAAAAAGAAAGACGGTTCTGAATCTACCAAAAGAAACTCGAAGTCTTCTTTTTCTTAAAGTTAAGCCATACTTTAATTTTTCAAACGAGACTCGAACAATTTTCTTCAGGAAAAACGAAAAGAGACTATAAATATTATTATTATTCTTATTGTTCTAAGGGAAAAAACAAAAAAGAGTCTGTTTCTACCAAAGGAGACTCGACACGATATTTTTGGTAGAGGTGAGAAACCTAAGTTCAAAAGTGACTTGAAACATTATTTGTCTAGAGTTCAGAAACAAAGGGCACTCTGCTTTTCCAATCGAGACTCCAAGAATTTTCTTCTAAGGGTGAAAAACAAAAGGCAGTCTGATTCTATCGAAAGATATTCGAAATGTAATTAGTTATGTTTAAAAATAAAAAGATAATCTCTATGAGACTAGATTTTAAAAATTCAGTGCAGAGGTCGGAAACGAAATGTGCTTTGATTTACAGAAATATGAATAATTGCCTTGTTTGCCGTAAAAAAAATAAAACCTTTATTCCAACCTTGAAACGAAGTGTGAATAATTTTCAATTTTTCCCAACGATACTCGAAGACAACTTTAAGTTGTAGGTAAGAAACAAAATGTACTTTGACTTTTGAGGCCAGAGATCATCTAAACGACAAAAAAAAACAGTCAAAATATTACAAACGAGTGTCAAAAATACAAGGTGGAGTGAAACTAAAAAACAGTCTAATCATAACATTTATTTTGAAGCCAGAAACAAAATGTTTTTTTAATTCTATATGTTTGGAGGTCAGAAACCAGGTACCTAAGGTAGTTTGATACATGCAACCGAGATTACCCTGAAAAATCGTTGGATTATGTGTTCCAATTTTTTGATATTGGAGTACTCCAATAGTAATCCTTTGTATACCTCATCGGACCACCTTCAGCTTTTTGAAAGCCGATCATTGCTCCTGCCTTATCGACGAAAGTCACGACACTATCGCTCTGACAGTATATACTCCAAGAAGTAACAACATTTGAGTACATTGTAAAGTACTCTGACTGTAGGTACTCCATGGAGTAGCAGAAACAAAGCGAAGGTTGGAGTAGGTGGTCCGGTCCTAGGACATCGCAATGTTAATTGGAGCACAATTTTTATATGAAAAAGGATTACATTTGGAGTACTCTGATGCTCCAATTGGAGTACTCTTTGGATAGAAAATAGAGTACTTTCCATTTTTGCAGGGTATAAGCATAATTGTCTTTTAGTGATCATTAACAAACGTTTTTTTGATCTTCCAAACGAGAAATATAATAGTTTTGAGGTCAAAAACAAAATGCTCTTTGATTTCTCCAAACGATATTCGAAGAGTAATTTTTACTTGGAGGTCAGAAACAATGAGGTGTTTGAATCCTGAGATGTGAAACCAAATGTAGCTTAACACACCTGAACGAGACTCGAATCGGTATTTTCCTTCTGCGATCAAGATCAAAGTAGTGTAATCTTTCAAACAAGACTCGAAGCATACGATTTTATACATTTGATACCAGAAACAAAGGATTCTCTTACTAAAAGCTGAAGAACGAAGTAAAAAACAGGCTCGAATGTGTATTATGACATGTTTCGAAGTTTCCAAGTTAACAGATAATTTTTCCGACACCAAAATGGTTAACGTCAAATTCTCTAACAACTCAGCTCTGATGCCTTGTAATTTCACCTAATCTGTTACGTTTGTCCTTATATTGAACAAGAGACAATCATACAATTTAGTAACTCAGAGGTTTTTAGAGCTTTTCAAGCCAATATTTACCACTTGTGCGATCCATTTTGACATTAATGTGTGCTTGAGACCTTCATTTCGCAAGCCACAGATGTTACGTTTGTTGTTATTTTTATGGTGACTAAAATTACCATTACACTTAATTTCTTATTGTTTCTATATCTACTTGTGCGATAGGGAAATATGCAATCAACTCACCGAATAAAACAGATATAGCGTCTGGCTAAAGCCTCAATGTGAGGAAGCCAACCACCACTTGCTGGCCAAACAACCCAACCCAATATTTACCTTCTTAAGCGTTCAGCAGAATCAGTCCGTCAATACGTCAGATACGTGACGTAGGTCGATTTTAGAGCATACTCAGGTGCGTCAAGCTGGACCCCCCACTTTTGGGGTTTTAAAAAAAGTACTTAAAAATTGAGCACAAAATTTTTTTTTTTTGGGAACAAATTAGCACATAAATAGCACATAATTCCTGGCTATTCAAATTTAAAATCCGTCGTGGGGGGGGTCCAGCTTGACGCACCTAGCATACTCTATTTTGCCGTATCCGTCGAACCTGTTGTACGCATACAAACACCCCAGTCTACTTAGCTGTCAGTTGTTTCAACGTATTGCCGTATTGTTTTTGTTTTCTCCTTTACTTCCATCCGCTAGTTGGAAAACTGAAATATGTATTTGGTAGCAAAGCCTCACATTTCTATCAGCTCACATATTTTATCAGCGATCCCTCACCTGTGCGACACTGCTTTATAAGCGCAGCGACATTTCATTCATTTGTTAGTGGGCAATTGAAGTTTTCATTTTGAGCTAGCTGCTTATTGCGTGCGTGAGGTGAAGCTTGGAAAATGGCTTGGTGCAATCGAAGTTGCGACAACGATTGAAAATAAAATGATGTCTGCTAACATTAGCCATACAAGACAGCTGCTAATGTTGCGGCCAGTTTGCCGGTTGACCGCGCATGAGCGCATTCATGTTGCGCCTCCACCACGTACTGTACACAAATTCGCATTTTCTTTTCACCTGCTCGTATTGCGAGACAAATTTGAATTCCCACATATCGTACACCTAGAACTACACGCAAAAGAGTTTTGGTGTCAAAACAGCACTTCAAGGTGCTGCTATATATATAAACTAAACAAGTAAGGAAGTATAAGTTCGGGTGAACCGAACATTATATACCCAGCGGTAATTTTCGGAACGGGATAACAAAGATATAGGCCCTAGGAGGATTTGTCTAAAGTTTTTACTATCTTAGCTATTTACCTTACCGAATTATGTGAATTTATGTGATTTTCGAAATTTTCTATATCGAAAGTGGGCGTGGTCGGAAAGCGATTTCGTCCAATTACATCAGGTATGCTCCCTATTATGCTAGTTTACCTTGTACCAATTTCATCGTTCTACCGTAATCAGTTTAAAAGTTATGACCCGTGAAATTTTCAAAAATGCCTCCCTGAAAAGTGGGCGATGCCACGCCTACTTTTAAAAACTTATCAAAAAATCATAATAGAATGACTAGGAGGTTCATCCTACCAAACTATATCATTTTAGCCATTTCCGTTACCGAATTATGTCAATTTAGGTGACTTTCGAAATTTTCGATATCGAAAGTGGGCGTGGTTGGAGGGCGATTTTATCCAATTTCATCAGGTATACTCCCAACGATACTAGCATGCTTTGTGCCAAATTCCATCGTTCTATCGTAATCAGTTTAAAAGTTACGCCCAGTCGAATTTTCAAAAATGCCCCCCTTAAAAGTGGGCGGTGCCACGCCCACTATACATATTTTTTGGAAAAATCATAAAAGAATGACCAGGAGGGTTCATCTATAAAATTATATCATTTTAGCTATTTCAGCTGCCGAGATATGCCAATTTGTGTGAAATTCGAAATTTTCGATATCGAAAGAGGGGGCGTGGTTATCATCCGATTTCGCCCATTTTCAATAGCAACCTACCTTAGCCAGAAAGTAACCTGTAGACAAAATTTCATGCAAATATCTCAATTTTTACTCAAGTTATCGTGTACACGGACGGACAGACGGACAGACGGGCCTTAATCAACTCCTCTTTTAATCCTAACAACTTTCATATATGGAACTCTATATCTATCTCGATTATTTTGTGCCGTTACAAACAACCGTTATGTGAACAAAATTAATATACCCTTGTACTAGTACTAGCAAAAAGGAGTCAGAGTAACAAAAAATATAAACAACTTTTTACACCACACTTACGTTGCCTCACCACACTGCCATATTGCCTTCACCGCGGGTCCAACTAACAATTATTAACTGCTGAACGGAGCTGTCTACTATTAGGCTATCGTGTACTTATGCTTGCCGACGTCAAATTGTAGCTTTGTTCAGAATAGTAGCGACGACTAGCTTTTACGGATTTACACCACAATTTTTCACTTTACACCATTTTAGTAAAACAAAAAAACGTTGACACCAAAATAGTGTTAGGTTTACAACAAAAAAGTGTATCCTTTGCACTTTTTTTGTTTGCGTATAGAGGGAGCTAATTAAAATATCTTAAATAAATTCCGGTAGGTGGCGCACGGATCGAGATATTTGGAAAACTAATTTGAAGTTGAGAATTTTGCGATCGACTTTTGACCAACTTCCAGGTAACCTAGGAACTTGAAACTTGGCATTAAATTGACGGAACAGTGACACATGAGTGTCAAGTTACCTAAGCACCCTAATGCAATCGGGTCGGGACCAGGTGGATAATTTGTCGCTATTTTGCCGTGATTTTGCCGGGAAAGAATTAATTTTGCCGTGTAATTTTTTCCCGGAATTTTGGGGTGCTTTGCTAACTTGATATCAACTTAGCTAAGCACCCTAATGAAAACGGTGTTAGAGACAAGATATCGAAACCAGACTTGTTTCATATTTTGCCGGGAAAGAATTTATTTTGCCGGGCAATTATTTTTGGACTTTTTCATATACGAAGTTTCGTGTCAACTTAGCTAAGCACCCTAATGAAAACGGTGTTAGAGACAAGATATCGAAACCGGACTTGTTTCGTATTTTGCCGCTATTTTGCCGTGATTTTTCTGGGAAAGAATTAATTTTGCCGGGCAATTATTTTTGGACTTTTTCATATATGAAGTTTCGTGTCAACTTAGCTAAGCACCCTAATGAAAACGGTGTTACAGACAAGATATCGAAACCGGACTTGTTTCATATTTTGCTGCTATTTTGCCGTGATTTTGCCGGAAAAGAATTAGTTTTGCCGGGTAATTTTTTCCCGGAATTTCGGGGTGCTTTGCTAACTTGATATCAACTTAGCTAAGCACCCTAATGAAAACGGTTTTAGAGACAAGATATCGAAACCGGACTTGTTTCATATTTTGCCGCTATTTTGCCGTGATTTTGCCGGGAAAGAATTAATTTTGCCGGGCAATTATTTTTGGACTTTTTCATATACGAAGTTTCGTGTCAACTTAGCTAAGCACCCTAATGAAAACGGTGTTAGAGACAAGATATCGAAACCGGACTTGTGGCATAATTTGCCGCTATTTTGCCGGGAAAGAATTAATTTTGCCGGGCAATTATTTTTGGACTTTCCCGGCAAAATCACTGCTAAATAGCGACAAAATATGAAACAAGTCCAGTTTCGATATCTTGTCTCTAACACCGTTTTCATTAGGGTGCTTAGCTAAGTTGATATCAAGTTAGCAAAGCACCCCAAAATTCCGAGAAAAAATTACCCGGCAAAATTAATTCTTTCCCGGCAAAATAGCGGCAAAATATGAAACAAGTCCGGTTTCGATATCTTGTCTCTAACACCGTTTTCATTAGGGTGCTTAGCTAAGTTGACACGAAACTTCGTATATGAAAAAGTCCAAAAATAATTGCCCGGCAAAATTAATTCTTTCCCGGAAAATCACCAAAAGGTGGCGTGCTTTTCGATATAATTGAAAATCTCTAAAACATAGGGGGAATCTTGCGATAGATTTTTGAGTAACTTCCCGCTAAGCTAGAGACTTGAAACTTGTCACATTTGTCAAAACCCGATTACAATGCAATCTCTCATCAAAAAAATTCCGGTAGTTGGCGCACATATCAAGATATTTCCAAAACTATTTTGAACTAACTTTCTGGTAAGTTAAAGGAACCGTGACAGTACCATATTAAAAAAATCATATTTCCGATAGGAATCACCAAAACTAAAAATAAAATAATAAAAAGATGATAAAAAAATTTTAAAGACAACCTTTATATGAATGCTGTCAAAAAGCCTCAGGAAATTTGTCGTTAAACAAAGGCATGGTTTCGGTGGTTTTGGTTTTGAAATTTTAGTCATACCTATTGTAATCAATTTTTGAGATTTGAAAATATAAAGGTGGAGTGCACGTTTCCAAACTAAGGCAAACAATTTCTGAGAGCCTAAAGAAGTTCGGTTATCGACAAAACATTTAAAGCCTATTAATTGCACTCCACCTTTATATTTTCAAATCTCAAAAATTGATTACAATTGGTATGACTAAAATTTCAAAACCAAAAACACCGAAACCATGTCTTTGTTTAACGATAAATTTGCTGAGGCTTTTTGACAGCATTCATATAAAAGTTGTCTTTAAAATTTTTTTATCATCTTTTTATTTTTACGAAAAAACGAAAAAAAACCGTTTTTTGACCTTAAAACCAGATTTTGGGGGTGTTGAAAATCGTTTAACCGGTGTTTCGTGTATAAATCGAACAGGTGAACAATCTCGCTTCAAAAGTGTTAAATCACTGTAACACCGTGTTTTCTGTTTTCATGATTTTCCTAAATCGACGAAATATTTTCACAGATCCTAAAAAAGTCCCACTAGAACCATCAATGTTGCATTAATCTATTTTACTAATCATAGAATTTTTTTTTGAAATAAAGTTTTCAGTTTAGAAATTGATTGAAGCTCTGTTTAAAACGGTCAGTGAACTCTCGTATTTATTATTTAAGCCCCCACATGAATTCGCCTTTTTTTTGTATTAAAGCGTTTATTATTAAGTACTGAGAGTTGAAAAACTAACATATCGCTAGTAAATTATCATGATGTGCTGCCATTAACATTTATCACCTTTTTCGATGTTCGTAATTATGCTTAAAATAAGTAATTCGTTGACAATTTTTTTTTAATTCTAAAACATTTTTGTAATAATAAATAAACATTTTTTTGTGACAAATCATACCTATATTTATATTTATTTATTTTATGTTTATAGTACATTTACGCTGCACCAAATTTGGCGAATTTAAATGAGCCAGTTCGACACCGTTTACACTGGCAAATTTGCATTTGGCTTTTCTTTCCCTGCAAGAATATTCTACCAGGACAAAAAGCCACCGAAAGAAAATGCATTACCGTGATGATTTAAACACCTGTAGAGTAATAATAAAAGAGGAGTCAAGAAGGCTTCTGTCTTTATCTTTAGAATAAGCCCATTTTCTTAAAAAGACGAGTTGAAATTGTTATTTACAGCTGTGCATAGTGCAAAAGTTATCACACGTCAATTGCCCATTAAGGTTCTTTGTTGGCGATTCTAAACGTGGAACAGTCGCAGGGTTGCTATTTTGAGAAACTGTGGATTGTATTGTTCGGCAAATGAGGTCAAATACAATGGAATTCCAAATTTTAAAATGAGTTTTGCATGGAAATGCAATTTTTTTTCCAAATTTGGTGCACTGAGAGAAATGCATTGAATGTTGTGACAATATCACTATTGATAGCGACGAGTTTGATGCAATATTCATTCATAATGAGCGAGTTATCAAATATTATTTGCTCCCAATAAAAAGTAAAATGACATGTCAACCATTTCGAAATGATGTACTATTTTCTATATTTATGGATAGAATACTAATATATTTGAACGGCACGTCAATATCTATGGTCGTGATATGAATTTCTATTGCCGGTATATCCATATCCATATTTCCTGCATAGTAATATTGGTAGAGACAGCGTATTAATATATATTGGCGAAATATAAATTTTTCTGGGACGCATAATCATAATAGTTCAACATCTTTTACTATGGATTTCCTAACAATATTACAACTTGTTGGAGCGTCTTTTTAAATCAAAATTTTTTGAATTTCTTATGATTGAACATTTTTCTAAAAATTTTATAATAAGCCGTAGCCGAATGGTAGAATACTGGGCTAACGTGCCAGAGGAGCAGGGTTCGAATCTTACTGAAACCAGATGTCAAATTATATAAAATTTTGTTTTTTTAAACTATTTAGAATTTATCAATAGTTTATATGGATACCATTTCAATAGTGATTTATCAAAAAAGCATTGATGAAACATCCATATTCATTGATGGGACAGGATTATCAATTTTTATTTAATGTGATATCAATAATTATGGATGTTCCATCCATAGATTTCCCTCCGTGTGCGTTGTAAATGTACTATAAGTTTCTATTGCAAATCCTTAAAAAAGTATGGCATCATTAGTACGTAGGTAGATACATACATTTCTAATGAGTTCACAAAATTCTGCGAGATACTTGGTACGTATGACCTACCCAAGACTTCATAAAACCGGTTATGATGGACACAGCTGTTCAACTTAAAGCTACGTTTACACTGCACCAAATGCGTCACTTTTGGCCAAGTTTTTTCGAGACCGTTCATCCGCAGATTGAATTTGATCACCAAATTAGGCCAAATTAAGTTAAATTCGTCTAATTTGGCAAAGAAATTAATTCTGCGGACAAACATTCAGTGTAAATGTATCATAAGGCTAAATGCTTTTTCGCCAAAAATTGGAATACACAAGCATGTTGTTTATTTTAAAACTGACATTCAAAAGCATTTAAGCGCTAATTTACACTACATAAACATAATACACTACATCATATATATCTAATATCTTTAAACAAGTTAATCTTGTATATTTGTATATTTGTATGTTCGGACTATCTCGAGAACCGCTTGACCGATTGGGATGAAATTTGGCACAAAGATAGTATGATGGATTCTAAGACTACCCACTTTAGGGTTGCCACTTGGGGCGGTTTACAGGGTTGCCACCTATCCCTTTTTTTTTAATTATGGAGCAAGATATGCCAATATGGGTATCATATGAAAGGTATTTTCGGCGAGATACCAACTAAAATATTTTCAAGTAGAGTTGCCGCCTAGGGTTGCCACCTTACCACAATATATTTGTATATCCGGTACTATCTCGAGAATCGCTTGACCGAATTGGCTGAAATTTGTCATGGTGATAGTATGATCGATTTTAAGACTACCCACTTTAGGGTTGCCACTTGGGGCGGTTTACAGGGTTGCCACCTATCCCCTTTTTTTTAATTATGGAGCAAGATATGCCAATATGGGTATCATATGAAAGGTATTTTCGGCGAGATACCAACTAAAATATTTTCAAGTAGGGTTGCCACCTAGGGTTGCCACCTTACCACAATATATTTCTATATCCGGTACTATCTCGAGAACCGCTTGACCGATTTGGATGAAATTTGGTATGTAGATAGTATGATTGATTCTAAGACTATCAATTTGGGGGTTGCCACGTCATCATTTGGGCTAATTTTTGGGTTATTTTGGGAACATCTGAGGGACTATTCAAGGATTATTTTGGGATCATTTTTGGATAATTTTGTGGTAATTTTCGAATCGTTCAGGGTACATTTAAGGGTGTTTTTTGGGTAATTTGTGAATTATTTTTGGACCAATTTGGGATCATTTTAGGGTCATTTTGGCATCATTTTTGGGTAGTTTTGGGTATCAAAGTAAAGGTATTGTCGCCGACATACCAGCTAAAATATTTTCAAGTAGGGTTGCCGCCCAGGGTTACCATTTTACCGTATTGTAATTGTATTTTGTATTTTGGGATCATATTTGGATATTTTAGGATTATTTTGAGAACATCACTTTGGGATAATTTTGGGGCTTGCTTGAGATCATTTTGGGTTCAATTTCGGATTAATTTGGTAAAATTTTGGGTAATTTTCGGTTCATTTTGGAGCCATTTTTGGATAATTTTTGTATCATTTTGGGATAATTTTTGAGTTACTTTGGGAACATTTGAGGGTCTTTTTGGGGTGGTTTTGGGATTATTTTAGGATATATTTGGGATCATTTTGGTGTATTTTTTGGATCGTTTAGTGTGCATTTAAGGGTATTTTTGGGGTAATTTGGGAATTATTTTTGGACCAATTTGGAATAATTTTAGGTTCATTTTCGGATCATTTTTGGGTCGTTTTGGGTTCAATTTCGGATCATTTTGGGAACATTTAAGGGTCTTTTTGGGATCATTTTAGGATTATTTTTGGATTATTTTAGGGTCATTTTGGGATCATTTTGGGTAAGTAAATTTAGCGCTAAATTGATAGCACCGAGCAAGCTCGGTCACCCAGGTACTATACATATGTATGTATATACAAACATCGAATATGTTGCCATATGTGCAAATATATCCAATATATTTGAATATGTGTGCTGCTATACCTACATACGTAAGTTGATTCATTTCACTGGCTTTCAGAGAGCACCACAAGATCGAGACATTGACCTCGTCAGTACCTCTATTATAGTGTTTATTTTTCAATTGGGCGGACTGCGCCGGTTACCGGTTGGTTGTGTTAAAGACTCGCTTGTCGGCCAAGTGAGCAGGCAATCAGCCATGCATTCAAATAAGCAGCATATCCGACGCTTTGTTAGTTTGTTTTATTTGTAGGTACATCAATCAAGGACTGCAACCGAAACCGTAACCGAATTAAACCGATTTGTGTTTGTAAATGGCAACCGTAACCTTTATTTTTATCTGAAAAAAAAAAAAATTAATAGCACTAGTTTACAGCCAAAAAATACCAAGAAATTTGTGCATATGGGTGAATTGGCACTGACATGCCGAGCTCTGAACATATTTTTAAAAATTTTTGTATGGGTAGGTTTTCGAGATATCGATAATTTTGTGTTTTCCAGGTATCACTTGATTCAAAAATTATTTTCAACAATGTTACAAAAGCGATGGACTATGACTATTCAACTAAGAGTTTTTCTTGAATATCTGCAATATACAGACATCTGTTAAAATTATATTACTAAGGATGTTGAGTGTTACAAAAAAATTCGCCAAAAATACAGATCTTGGTATTATTATGCTGAAAGTGTTTGTAATTATACACGCTAATTTTAGAAAAAATAAAAATTTCCTGATTTCTACATCTTCGCATGAAAAAAAAAACATTTCAAAATAAAATTTTTTCCAAAAATCGTAAAAATTCGAAAAAATTCCGACTTTGACCAGCGATGGTTTGGGCCACCCCTACATACATATTATACGTCGTTGTAAGCGTTTTTTAATTTCCTTTCGAACGAGGTATCGCTTGCGTCCATCGCTTTTGTAACATTGTCGGAAAGAATTTTTGAATGAAGTGATACCTGAAAAAATACAAAATTACCGATATTTCGAAAACCTACCCGTAAAAAAATTTTTAAAAATATGTTTAGAGCCAATTCACCCATATACATGAATATCTTGGTATTTTTTCAAATTAATTTTTTGTGTAGTTTTTGCAGGCGCAGCGACGCTATTTTATATTTAAAAAATTGAAAAGCGTCTCCTGAAAAATAAAGTTTTGCTACATGCCTACGACATTCGTATTCTGAGATAGCGAAATAAAGAATGCCTTTAAAAATTAAACACATATGTACATACAACAGTTTTTTAACTTAAAAAAAATCAGAGTTAACGCTTAGAGCGGAGACTTACTTTTTAAATGAAAATTAAAATAACATGACATACGGGTTAGAACATGTCACAACGATCTATGTAACTATGGTAACGGGTATAGTATTACATACATCACTTAGGTACTAAGTTTTTGCTCATCATGGCATCTAAATCGAGTAAAAATTCCCTTCTCCGTATAATTTTCCCCCCTTGTTTTTTAGTCCTGCTCTTCTCTTTGTATATGTTGTCTGCCATACTGATTTTGCAGCTAAATAACAAAAAAACTCAATTTCGATCAAGCGTACACGCAGTAAATACATATAAATGTATGTAGGATGGACCCATCAAAAAAACTGTACTTATAAATAAAGCTATTTTGAGGAACTGTGGATTGTATTGTTCGGCAAATGAGGTCAAATGTGATGGAATTCCAAATTTGGAAAATGAGATTTGTATGAAAAAAAAACGCCAAATTTAAAATTGTTCGCCAAATTTGGTGCGGTGCAAATGTACTATTAAAAAGCTACCGCTAATGCAAAAAATTAGAGTAAGCTTCAGATGAAAAGCTATAGCTGACTAGATTATGAAATTAATAGAAGTGTGACTAGTGATGAAATGAATGCTAGTTTCGAAATGAAAATTTAGTTCATGACCTCTTCATTTATTCCGAAATCGAAAAAAAATAAATACAAACTAATTTTTTGACACACATTCAGTAACTGATATTTATTTAAGTTATTAACGTTAATTACAAAATTAATGTACATTTTGTCTGTCATATATCTGTACGTTTTAATCGTGTAATTACCACATGAATGCATTAGTAATTACACACGTTCGACAATTTACTGACGGACATCAAAATTAAGTGAGCGAGTGCACACGCCTTTGTTGTATGTATGTAGGTACATAACATTATATAAATTATTTGTAGTCATTTAATTGCTATGAAATAAATAAATATATATATTTATTTTTAGTATTATCATATGTACATACACATGTAGACAAATAAATAATAAACACAAGGGATTGCATTATTTATAGTTTCCTTAAACATCTTGCTTAAGTTATTCGGATTTCAGTTAGAGTTACTAAAAAGTAGATTAAATTTAGTTAAAAAGCTAACCATTCAAAAAAATAATAATTCAAATAGATATTGAAATTTACCTCCTCATTCCTCAGCAAAAGTCTAAAAAAAATTGTTCATTACCAGGGCTCGGAATTTTATGTTTTTTCAATATGCTAAAAATATGTAAAAAATATTCAAAATTTATGTTGTACGTAGAGAATAATATAAAAAGTTTTTATTTCGGGTTTGTATCAGCTTATATATATGAGATAGGATATAGCTTAGCCACCCTGGAGTCCCGATAACCCTTTTTTGAGTCAAAATAGTATTACCAGTCAAAAAAGGAAAACGCAGTTGTTTTCTCCTTATTTAATGCTAATTTAGTACGCTTTACATTAATTTATTACACTTGGTATTTTAAAATTACCGAGGGTTTTAAAGTTAAGCTAGTCCAACCATCAAAAAAATTTCAGCCCAATCAAAAAAGGGTTTACCTTCAAGCTGGGTAGTGGCCTAAGGTGTTAGACCTTCTAGCATACAAGTCACTACAGTGTTGTGAGTTCGACTCTCACAATGCCGGGAAGAAAAGTCCATGAAGAGATGTAATTCCAGTATCATCGAAACATATGTCGGCTTGTCTGGTTCCTGCAGCGCGTGGGTAAATTTTTCTCAAAAAACACAGGAACTCGCAGTTGTTTTCTCCTTATTTAATGCTAATTTAGTACGCTTTACATTAATTTATTACACTTGGCATTTTAAAATTACCGAGGGTTTTATGGTTAACCTAGTCCAACCATCAAAAAAATTTCAGCCCAATCAAAAAAGGAAAACGCAATTGTTTTCTCCTTATTTAATGCTAATTTAGTACGCTTTACATTAATTTATTACACTTGGGTTTTTTTAAAATTACCCAGGGTTGGGCTAGCTTAAATTTCAGCCTTAAGCTATAATTTCAGCCCAATCAAAAAAGGAAAACGCAGTTGTTTTCTCCTTATTTAATGCTAATTAAGTACGATTTACTTTAATTTATTACACTTGGTTTTTTTAAAATTACTCAGGGTTGGGCTAGCTTAATAGCTTTCCTTGATCTCTCCTCGGAATTCCTGTTCCAGGTTAGGTTGCTGTCTAGAATTCCGGTATTTACGTTCGGTTGTGATTTGAGTCTCTCTCAATTTAAGAGTGTTGACCTAAAAACTGGTATTTTGTATCGCCTGGTATTATCAAGATTGATCTCTTGACCACTCATCCTCGAGATACAGTGCGGTCTGGAGTAGCGTATTTGACTTTGGTTTGGCCTGGACAAACAAGCGAAAAGTGAGTCTGGCGGTGAACCAGGAAAAAAATCGCCGCCGCAAAAAAATCGTATATTTGCGAACCAGTGTTACAACTAAAAAGAGCTACAACGGCCTGGACTGAGATATAAAGAGCAGGTAGAGGATGACTTGAAATTTCTTTGTATGTTCGAATTGGCCCCAGTTGTCGTTAAAAAGGAAGACTGCGTGCTTAGATATGCAACAGCCAAAGTTTCCAGGGCGGTTAAGAGCCAACCGATGCAATATTCACAAAAAACTCAACAAATATGTCAAAAATATGTAAAAAATATGCTAAAAATATTCCACATTTATGAAAAATATGCATAAAATATGAAAATATACAAAAAATATGTAAATATGTAAAACATACTAGCTAAAAAATAAGTCTATTTTTGACATAACCAACTTACAGCTTGGTCCGAGGTTTCTATGATGTAAATCAAAAATATGCACTTGCATACAATTCCGAGCTCTGTACTGCGTTTCTGTAACTCAATTCGATCGATCGTCTCGACTGAAATAGTCGATTTGACGTCATTTTGACGTCACACTCATTTTTTTTGTTTGTAAAAAAATAATTATTTTGTCGATTTATTTTCACACTTGCTTTTGAGGTAGTGACAAAATTTTTTTTTTCAATTTCGAATCGAGTCGAGTGTGACGACATTAAAATCGAGAATTTTGTCGATTTTTTACAGAAACGGGGTACAGTTCATTACAATACAGAATTTGTTGTAAGCTTTCATCCCTAAGGGGGTGTTAATACAGAGAAACCAAATAATTTGTGAAAATTTTCTGTAGATAGTGATGGTATATTCTGTGTCAGGTTTTGTACCTTTTTTTAAGTAACTTTTCTATATTTACTGAAGAAAATGTACGTACTACCTAAAAGTGTTAGTTTTCTTTTTTTCATTATGTATTAAAAAGTGTAAGTTTTCGTATGGCACGTCGATATGTGACTCAAGATAAGTTGCCATTGTTGATTAGAGGGTCAGGAGTTTGCTGTTGCAATTGTTGAGAGTGGTAGTGGGCGTAATCAGGACCTCTAGCTGCATCGCCAGTGTTGTGGTAATTTTTCCTAAAAGTTCAAAAGGCTGTTAATGTCTGAGTTACAGTTGCGGTTTTTAGTTCAATAAAAGGATTAGTTCGCTTTGCCTTGAACTAGTTCTTTGGGTTCTTAGGTCGGTCCCCTTATTGAACTACACTTCGACCAATTGAACACGCGTATTGTTGGCTGAGAGAAGCTACATACTTAAACAATTTGGAAGAAATTATAATGAAAAACGAATTTTGTAATAACAACCTAAGTAAAAGTTAGATTCAAGAATTAAAATTGGTTTTTCCCGCGTTTTCAATATGGCGTGGTGAGTTTCTAAGATAACTTACATAAATTGTTATCAGAAAAGTTGCCACAAAAAAGTTTTGTTTACTTTACTGAGCTAACTAGCGAACTAGTTCAATTGGAAAATTAAGTTCACTAGTTCCTTAGTTCAAAAAATACACAAGCTCATTTTGAATCCTAGTACAGTTTCGATCAAGCGCTCAGGTGCTTCCCAATAGATTACGTTTTTCATTCTTGCTTTTTTATACTTGGAAGTTTGTAACTATGTATCTCCAATGCCAATGTTACAATCTATTGGCGGCTCGAAAGCGGCCTTAATGGCTAAGTTTTGTGTGGCTCTTTGGTTGATTTCTAAGTATGCCATGATATATGCAGATACACATCTAAAACATATTTAAATTTGTTTTTGTATAAGCGTGAAATATTTTCATGAAATCAAGCAACTGTAACGGCCATTGTCTAATATATGTTTTATATCCGTTCGCATTAACGGTAAAACTGTTCAAAATTTTCATGATCATGTCCGGCAAAAAAAAATCAAAATTCTGTCAGTTACGAATTTAAAATTCAAGTTTTATTAAAAAAAATTCATGGTGTTTGCCCTTCAGCGTAGCAGAGAGGAAATTCTAGGCCGGCTAGCTCATTTTTGGTTAACATTGATATGAGCTGTAATGGAGTGTGGTTGCTAAGTGACCTTGCTCAATCCCGACTCTTGCGTCCTCGCTCGTGCACTCTGGGCAACGGGAGCTGCCTAGGCTCGCGGCAGAAAGCGAGGGAGCCCCGGTGGGGCCACTCTGACATACTTGGTTTAAGGGCTCACCGAGGTTTTTGCGTAGCGTCTGTTCACCATGAGATGCGGCTGCAAGCGGGCGTCTGTCTTGAAGCAAGCGGCTCGCTATATAAATGTGTAAATATTTTCCAAAACCCCGAAACGGGTTGTGCGCTGGGTTTGGGACCCGCCACGTAAAAAACTTAATTCCAATGAAAACAAATGCAAAGCCTCGGATGAGAACCCCCTTTAATGTTGACGACCCGGCAAAACGAATAAGGCATAATGATTTGGATATTAGGGCATGTACCGGGAATGTCCGGACCCTTTCAAGGGACGGTACCGCTGCCCGACTGGTTGATGTCCTCGTAGGCGCAAAGGCCGACATCACCGCCCTGCAGGGAATGCGATGGACGGGGCAAGGAAAGACGACCATCGGTCCTTGTGACGTATTCTATAGTGGCCAGACACGCGGCAAAGCGCGTGGTGTAGGATTCGTGGTGGGAAAGAGACTTCACCGCCAAGTATTAGCGTTCACTCCTTGAACGAGCGTCTCGCTGCAATCCGCGTCAAGGCGAGGATTTTCAACATAACATTTATCTGCGCCTATGCGCCGACTGAGGAGACGGACGACGCAGAGAAGGACTCCTTCTACGATAAACTTGAACAGACTTATGATCGCTGCCCCCAGCATGATATCAAAATCGTGCTCGGCGACTTTAATGACAAGGTGGGCAAGGAAGGAGTCTTTGGTCCCACAGTTGGAAAATTCAGTCTCCACGATATAACATCCCCCAACGGCACTAGGTTGATTGACTTCGCCGCTGCTCGCAATATGGTCATCAGTAGTACCAGGTTCCAGCATAAGCGAATACACCAAGCCACATGGCTGTCCCCTGATCAAAGAACTAGAAACCAGATTGATCATGTCTTGATTGACGGCAGACATAGCTCCACTGTTCTGGACATGCGTACACTGCGTGGTCCCAATATTGACTCTGACCATTATCTTGTCGCAGCCAAGATACGCACACGCCTCTGTGCAACGAAGAAAGTGCGCACAGTAACGGAAGGAAAGTTTGACGTCGAGAAGCTGCGCATGACACAGACAGCTGATAATTTCACAACTCGACTCTCACACCTGCTAGCAGAGGGCAATCCTCGACCTAACGATGTAACCGAGCAATGGAAGCATATCTCTCACTCAACTGGTACGATGAGGAATGCAAAACTGCCTCGAAAAAAAGGACGCTGCCTACAAGGAGACGTTGCGAACGGGCGCAACTCGCAGTGTATGTCAACAATATCGTGAGGCAAAGAAGGAAGAGAGACGCCTTTTCAGAAAAAAGAAAAGTGAGGGCGAAAGGCGTGAGTGTGAGGAGCTTGAGATGCTGGCTGACAGGAATGATGCCCGAAAATTCTATGAAAAGATCCGGCGGATGACGGAAGGTTTTAAGACCGGGGCAAGCTCCTGTAAGGAGAATAATGGCGACCTGGTAACCGACGTACAAAGTGTACTTAAATTATGGAGGGAGCACTTCTCCTCACTGCTAAATTGCGGGGGAGACGTCGAACCCGATACCCCAATCCCTGACGATGGAAAAGTCGTCCCACCACCTGGCTATGATAAAGTGAGGATAGCTATATCCCGGCTCAAAAACAACAAAGCGCCTGGAGAAGACGGACTACCCGCCGAGCTGTTCAAACACGGAGGCGAAGAGCTGGTAAAAAGCATGCATCAGCTCTTATGCAGAATATGGTCAGACGAATGCATGCCTCCGGATTGGAATTTAAGTGTGCTTTGCCCAATCCACAAGAAAGGCGATCCCGCTAACCGCACCAACTACCGCGGAATTAGTCTTCTTAATATCGCATATAAGGTTCTTTCTAGCGTGTTGTGTGAAAGGCTGAAGCCCATCGTAGACAAACTGATTGGACCTTATCAGTGTGGCTTTAGACCTGGTAAGTCTACCATCGACCAGATTTTCACGATACGCCAAATCCTGGAGAAGACCCATGATAAGAGAATCGACACTCACCATCTCTTTGTCGATTTTAAAGCCGCTTTTGACAGCGAAAAAAGGAGTTGCCTGTATGCCGCCATGTCTGAATTTGACTTCCCTGCAAAGCTTATATGGCTTTGCCAAATGACGTTGAGCAATACCAGCAGCTCCGTCAGAATCGGGAAGGACCTCTCTGAGCCATTTGAAACCAAACGAGGCTTCAGACAGGGCGACTCCCTTTCGTGCGATTTCTTCAATCTGATGCTGGAGAAGATAATTCGAGCAGCAGAGCTAAACCGCAATGGTACAATCTTTTACAAGAGCGTGCAATTGCTGGCGTATGCCGATGATATTGATATCATTGGCCTTAACAACCGCGCCGTAAGCGATGCCTTCTCTGAACTGGATAAGGAAGCGAAAAAAGTGGGTCTTGCCGTGAACGAGGACAAGACGAAGATTTGCTGTCATCAAAGAAAGAATCGGCGCACCTGCGCCTTGGCAGCCATGTCACTGTTGATAGTTACAAATTTGAAACTGTGAGGGACTTCGTCTATTTGGGAACCAGTATCAACACCGAAAATAATATCAGTCTAGAAATCCAGCGGAGAATCACTCTTGCCAACAAGTGCTACTTTGGACTGAGTAGGCAATTGAGAAGTAAAGTCCTCTCTCGAAGAACAAAGATCACGCTCTATAAGTCTCTCATCATACCTGTCCTGATGTATGGCTCAGATTCATGGACAATGTCAAGAGAAGATGAGATGGCCCTTGGAGTATTTGAGAGAAAAGTTCTCCGGAAGATTTATGGTCCTTCCCGTGATGCCAACGGCGAGTATCGAAGGAAATTTAACGATGAGCTGTACGAGCTCTACGCAGATCTGACTATAGTCCAGCGAATTAAAGCCCAAAGACTCCGCCGGCTGGGCCATGTTATGCGAATGGACAAAGAAGCTCCAGCACAGAAGGTTTTCCTATCGTCGCCTGAATTCGGCAGCAGAGGAAGGGGGAGGCCTCGACTGAGATGGAAACAACAGGTGGAGGATGACTTGAACTCCCTTGGGGTTTCCAATTGGCGTCGGTTATCGCTAAAAAGGAGTGACTGGCGTGCTTTGATACGAAACGGCCAAAATCGCTTAGGCGGTTAAGCGCCAATAAATGATGATGATTGATATGAGCTGAATAATGTCACTGTTTTCTAGAATAATGCCATGTTTCTGAGACAGTAATTATGGTTTAACCTAGACTTGGGCATTTTTTGAACTAAAGAACCAAATATTTTAACTGAACTAGTTCGTAAAGTGAACTTAACTTGCATGTTTACAGATGAAAATTTTTTATATCGAAACCGCGGTAACAGAAATTTTATTTTTCGAAACTAAATTTTACTTTGGTTGTTATTACAAAAAAATGATATTCCTTCCAAAAAATTTAATTGATTTTCTCTACCAATATTAAGCTGGGTCGATAGTTATTACAAATTATTGAACTAGTTTAATTGATCAAACTATAGTTCAATAATTTGACCGATGTAAGGTTCTACAGAGCTAGTTCAATCGAATGAACGAACTATAAGCAAGTTAATCCTTTTATTGAACTAAATAGCCCAACTCTATTGACACAGAAAAGTTTAGTTCATTTCATTGAGCGAGCTAGTTCAATTAAAATATTTAGTTCACTAGTTCCTTAGGGGTCGTGCATATATGACGTCACGCGATTTTTGGTAGTTTTTGACCCCCCCTCCCCCCATGTCACACCCAGTCACAAACTCCAAAAAATTGTCTGTCAATACTAAAACTAACCAAATCATACTTCTACTATACGTAGGTATTTGGTAATTATTCTGTGGTAAGTACTACATATTACTATTTTTTGCCTTTGAGTAATTACGAATGTATCTACGTTCGATGGCAGTGGCTATGATTTATCCATAACTTATCTTTTTTTCCTGTGTTTTGCTCATTAATAAGTACGTGCTTGTGTTTATTTAATTGCATATCGACATTGACGCAAAATAAAAATAAAATTTTACACAAGCTGAGTATCATATCGGATTTAGTAACTATAAACTTGTACGAATACCCATTTAAATATTTCAAAAATAAATTTTTATAAAAAAATCTTGCTGCGATTTCGTACTTCCGGTCCATGGCAAATGTGTAAACGATATGCTGCTAAACCAATTGCTTTTGCACACAGCTTGCCCGTATCAATGCAAATGGCATACGTACAAAAAGTATACCGCACTGTATGTGTTTACATCACCGACGGGAACTTGATATTTTAATCCCGAAACACCGGGATTTGTACCGGTACTTGGAAATACGCTACATATTAACCAAGAGCCTCGGTATTTTTTGAACTAAAGAATAAGGTGAACTAATTATTTAACAGAACTAGTTCGTGTTCGTTCCGTAAAGTGAACAAAATTTTTCTGCAGCAACTTTTCAGATGAGATTTAATGTAATTTGTTTTAGAAACTTACTACGTTATCATATGTTGAAACCGTAATTTTATTTTTCGCAACTAAAATTTACTTTGGTTGTTTTTACAAACAAGTATTTTGATTTTTCTCTAATTTGGTTTCTCTGAAAAACTATTTACATAACTAGTTCAATTGGATGACATTGACATAGTTCAATAAAGTGAACGAATTACGATCTAAAGAACTAGTTCAATGTTTTTAGCTAACTCGCTAACTTAGCTAAGCGAACTCAAACACCCAACTCTAATATCTAGTATAATATATATCCGATCCCGAAAATTTGGGGATTGTTAGAAAGAAACACCCGGTGTTTTGAGACCTCATTCCGAGATCACCAGATTGACATCCCTGATTTACGCATAAATACTGGCTATCTAAAAACTGAATTGCATTCAGTCACAGCAATTCTACGAATATGAATATGGTGACTGGATTTTTGTTGTCCGTTAAAAACGGATTCCCAGCGTACTTTTTATAAGGAAAAATTTACTTGCTAGATTACGAAAGATATCAGTTAAAGTTTTAATCAGTTTCCAATGTTCGCTTTCATATGATCTCGGTTGGTTTCTTCTTCTGTTATTTTCCATGCTTTTTAGACGCTTACGGCAGGTGCATTATAATGTGATAAGCTGCGATTGTAAAAGGGCACACCTTACAAAAAATTTTATGAAACTAAGCAACCGAAATAGGAGGGAAAGGAGAACTGACGCCATTTTCTGAGCGGGACGCAATAGTAACAACCATTCACTGGTACGAGGTACTTAAGTACAAAAAGACTCGGTACTTGAGAAGAGTACTCGATACATATTCGTAGTTAATCGTATCGGAACACCACTATGTAGTTGGGGATGGCTGAAATGCGCTCGGTGCTTCTATGTATATATTTGGAAAAAATTCTAAAAACTCAAGTCGAACCTTAAGGTTTTGCTTTGTTAGACTAAAATTGGCTACAAGATAGATATAGGCATAAATGCGTCTTGCGTGAGTTTTTTTTTATTTATTCGCATGTGTTGTTAAACTTAAGATTCTTTTGTAGATAAGATATTGTTTCGTATAGAACATAGGTACATACCTGTTTCATGTTTCAAATCCTAATAGGTGTGAGTGATCGTGCGAAAATTTTTAAATCTGTTAGTCTACATTTCATTAGAATGTAAACATATGCCAGTACTTATTTGCACAAATTAAATATTTTCACGCGTCAGGCATACAGAGAGACAAATAAGATACAAAAAAAAGAAAAAGTAATACATATGTACATAAATAAATAAAAGAAATACAAACCGGTTACTCAAACAAGCGCGTTGAACGCTATAAACTGTAAATTATACAATCAGAAATAAACTAGATTTATTTATTCTATAATTTTTGTTGTTGTTTTGTGATTTGTTTTTGCGTGTAAATATCTACATATATGTGCAGTATGGTGTCACACTAAAAAAAACATAACTGAATACATATTTTCCAATCATTAAATATCAAAATCCGAGTATTTTATTAGCATATCTTTTCCTGGCATTGAGAACGAGACAGCCTAATGTCCAGCTATATCTATCGGCGTTGCTCTAAATATTCCGTTGGTCAAGTGCATTAGCTGCACACACATTCTCAAAATGTTCACAGGTGAGTCAACAAACAAATAGCTATGGGACAGCTAAATCAGCAGCTTGCGATTTGTAAGCTAAAAACGTGTTTATACTAGGAAAAAATAAATACAAAACAAGTAAGGAAGTCTAAGTTCGGGTGAAACCGAACATTACATACCCAGCTGTGCACATAAAGTGGGCGTGATCGTTCACCGATTTTTCTTATTTTCTGTGGTAGTACTCTACATAAACATAACATGCCTGGTACCTAGTTTCGTAAATCTATCTCACACCGTTCTGAAGTTGTTAGCAGTCGAATTTAAAAATTGCTTGACTCATAAGTGGGCGGTGCCACGCCCACTTTCCAAAATTTTGAAAAAATTATGTAAAGAATATGAAAGTTGATGTATGTACCAAATTATATTATTATAGCGAAATCAGTTAATTAGATATGGACTTTTCATTATTTCCACCTCCTTTCAATATAACTTTTATGAAAAAGTAGGCGTGGTCGCGAAGCGATTTCGTTTATTTTCTATAGCTGAATTTACCACAACAATAGTATGTCCTCTACGAAATTTCGTTATACTAGCATAAACTGTTCTGAAGTTATTAAGAGTCAAAATTTTAAAATTTCTTCAAATATACGTGGGCGGTACCACGCCCCCTTTTCAAAAATTTTTATCAAATCGGCCTTAGAACATCTAAATCAATACATATTGCAAATTTTATCATTGTAGCTGCTTCTAATATTGAATTAACCCATTTTATACGTTTTTCGAAATTTTCGATATCGAAAAAGGGGCGTGGTTATGGTCCGATTTTACCCATTTTCAATAGCAATCTATTCTGAACCCAAATAAGTACGCATGCCAAATTTGGTGAAGATATCTCATTATTTGCTCAAGTTATCGTGTTAACGGACAGACGGACGGACGGACGGACGGACGGACGGACGGACGGACGGACGGACGGACAGACGGACGGACATGGCTCAATCAAATTTTTTTTCGATCCTGATCATATTGATATATGGAAGTCTATATCTATCTCGATTCCTTTATACCTGTACAACCAACCGTTATCCTAACAAAGTTATAATACCCTGTGTACAAGTACAGCTGGGTATAAAAAAAACAAACAAAAATACATAAATGGAAAAGAAATTAATATGTTGCAGTGAGAAAAAAAACACGAGTTTAACATACTGAAATGGCGAGCAGCGGGTGTCTATTGTAGCAACGTTTATTTTATTGGATCGTCAGACAGACAGCACACTACTAGAACAGACATACAGGTGTGCTCTACCAGACAACGGATTACAAAACTGGAAACATGCCACGCAAATCTGGCTAGCCATAACAATAAAAAAGCTCACGAGTTAAGCTCTTTGCAAACAGCTGCAACATTACAAAATAGGAAATCAGCAAATTTAACTGCGTACCTTTGTTGTTCGGTTACCTAAAATGTGAGAAGATTAAATTGGGTAAATCCAAAATTATTTTATTTTATTTTTTTTGAAGACGATAATTTTAAATTAAAACAAGTAAGGAAAGCTGTCTTCGGCTGTGCCGAAGGCTATATACCTTTCATGAATAAGCGTCACGATTTTCACTGTTCGATCCCCAGTACAGCCTGTGTCAATTTAACTATATTTACTATACACATTACACATCTTTGTTATAATTTAAAAAAAACTTACAAAATAATAGGATCCGAGTTATCGGAACAATCGATTGTATGGAGGCTATATATGTTAGCATGGCACATGCACAAAACTTGGTTCGACAACAAAATTCCTAAGTGCAAAACGACACCCTGTTGCACAGACTTGCATGCGCTAGCTTCATCAGAAACACAACACCTCATAAACAAGAAGGAATGCGGCGATCGGTGGGAACCGCGCCGTCAGCAAATCAAGAGCAGAATCGACGACAGAGCGGCGGCAGCGTAAGCTAGGTTTAAGAATTTATTATCTCTGTAAGTTAGTTCTAAGTTTGAATTGAACCAATAAAGGAGCCTTCAGCTCCCCAAAAAATATATTTTTTTGTTTTAGTCACACCGAGTGACATAACTGGCGCCCGAGCAGGGACCGCCAGCGCGTCGAAAGGTAGTACGCCTGAAAATCAAAAAGTAAGGCCGCGAATCGATAACCACCGCGAAAAAAATCAAAAGCAGCAGCTACCATTCGACAAGGAGTCGGAACAAAATACGTCAAAAGGGCTTCAGTACGTAAGGAACGAGATAACCCTATGGTCGCTAAAAACCCCAACTCCAGCGCGGCGATGCGAATAATAGTGTAAGGAAAAAAGTTCTGAATCAAAACAGAAAAAGTGTAATCGCTAAATTTGGAATAAAAAAAATTGTGTAAATTTAGTTATAAAAAAGAAAATAAAAGAAGGAAAATTGAAAAGCCAAAGAGAATTCTGAAGTCGCTAATGCGAAAAGAAAAATAAATCGAAAAAATTGTGTAAATTCAGTTATAAAAAAGAAAGTAAAAGAAGGAAAATTTAAAAGCTAAAGAAAATTGTTAAGAGGAAAAAGCAAGAAAAAGAAAAAAAATTGTTAAGTCGCTAATGCGAAAAAAAATATATAAATTGAAACAAATTGTGTAAATTTAGTTATAAAAAAGAAAATAAAAGAAGGAAAATTGAAAAGCTAAAGAAAATCGTGAAGTCGCTAATGCGAAAAGAAAAATAAATCGAAAAAATTGTGTAAATTTAGTTATAAAAAAGAAAGTAAAAGAAGGAAAATTGAAAAGCTAAAGAAAAATTGTTAAAAGTTAATTATAGAGAAGAAAAAAGTGTAATTGCTAAAGCAAAAGGAAATCAATCAAATCAAATTTTGTGAGTAAGAGTAGCAGAACAAGAGTGAGTAGTTTCCTTTTTATATATCAACAAATAAGAAATGCCAGGTACTTCCGCAGAAGAATTGGTGGAGCGGATTAACCAGATGCGACTCGATTACGCAGGTGGATCCGACCCCCCCTCAGACCCCCCAAACCCTTCTGTTCCTAATCCTAACGTAATAGAGTCCGTGGTCCGAGAGGTGCTTGAGCGGATGAACGCACCTGTCATCGGTGACTCCACGGGCATAGAATCAAATATTATACTGAATAGAACTAACATGAATGATCTGGACAGAATACCAGACATGGTCAAATGCCTACGGGAATTCTCCGGTAAACCTGGAGAGTTCAGTTCATGGCGAAAGAGCGTCGACAGAATCCTCAAGGCATACGAAGCCTTGAAGGATACTCCCAAATATTTTTCCATTCTGCACACCATAAGGCACAAAATTGTCGGCGACGCCGACACTGCCCTTGAATCCTATAGTACCCCACTCGAATGGAATCAAATCCGCAAGTGCCTGATGATGCACTATTCCGATAAGAGAGACATCGGTACCCTCGAGTACCAGATGACGACGTTGGCTCAACGTCATGATGATATTTCTACCTTCTACCAAAAGGTTTACCAGCACTTGTCGCTGATCTTGGACAAGATTGCATGTCTTGACCTTGGCGAAGAAGCAATAAGGACGATGACAAATTCGTATCGGGAGAAAGCTCTCGATACCTTCGTACGCGGGCTGAACGGCGATTTACCTCGCCTTCTCAGCATCCGCGAGCCCACCACCTTGCCTCAGGCTCTAAACTTGTGCCAAAAATTGGATAACATGTCCTTCCGCATGAATCATGCCCACACCGTAAATAAATCCCTTAGTCAACTACCTCCAAGACCCCCCAGATATAACATAAATAATAACAGATCTTTTTATCCTGACCTAACTAACACGAATAATAATAGACCCTTTTACCCTGAACTCACTTATTCGGTGCCCTTACCGCGGAACTATAACAACAACAACAACTTAAGAAACTACAATAACTATAGAACGTCCAACATGAATCCTCGAGGACAACCAAATCAAGGGAACTTTAATAATCGCCCAAATAATAATTTCCAACAACAATACAACAGCCGGCCCAACATACCACAACAACAATACAATTCGGGTTTTAACAACCGGCCCAACCTACCACCAAAGCCACCAGTCCCAATGGAAGTAGACCCCTCCCTACACTCTAGGCAGGTCAATTACCAAAATAGACCTAACACCGGTTATAATACCCAGCCCCAAGCCCAGAAACGCCCACCTTCCTCACAACATACTCGCCCTCCCAACAAAATGCAGCGTAACTTTCACGCAAATACAGGCCCATTGAATTTGAATGATTACCAAGGAGATCCGGACCCGAACCGGATCTACGATACTTACCCCCAAGACGACTATTACGGAACATCCCAACAAGGAAACGGGACTACAGGGGGACAAATAAACTTTACTTCCGAAGATCAAAACCAAACTGAGCCCGACTTGATTAATTTTTTAGATTAACGCCGTCCTCGCTTCCTTACTATGAATTCGTGACAAGACGCGGGGACACAGTGGATTTCCTGATAGACACAGGGTCCAACAAAAACTACATACAATCAACTAGGATAAGAAACCCACTGCCAAACAAACCATTCAAGGTGGAATCAGTGGCAGGAACTATCGAGATAACACAACACGCATTCATAGACGTATTCGGACCCAACGTGGGGAAAATTAAATTCTTTATTCTGCCACCCCTAAACTCATTCCATGGAATCATCGGGAATGACACTTTGAGGAAGCTTAAGGCTATAATAGATACCGAGAAAAGCACCATGACCATTTTTCCGGGAGTCATCATCCCTTTAAAACAACGAGCATCTCAGCAAGTTAACACCGTCAATATAAACACCCCACATCTCTCTGCAGAACAACAACTGCGCATTAGGAATATCATTACGAAGTGCCCGAATTTGTTTTCTGATCCAGATGAGAAACTTACTTTTACTACCCTAGTAAAGGGCGAGATACGCACAACTAGCGACACGCCCGTCTACTCTAAGCCCTACCCTTATCCTATGGCACTCAAAGAAGAAATCGAACGACAAATAGAAGAGCTCCTCGACAACGGAATAATTAGAAAATCTAAATCTCCATACAACTCACCCGTGTGGATAGTTAACAAAAAGCCGGATGCATCCGGCAAAGAAAAATATCGTATGGTTATCGACTACCGTAAGCTTAACTCGGTGACCATCCCAGACAAATACCCCATTCCTGAAATTAATGAAGTCCTATCGAACCTCGGAAACAATAGTCTATTTACTGTAATAGATTTGAAAAGCGGATTTCACCAAATACCACTACGCGAATCAGACGTGGAAAAAACCGCATTCTCCGTTAATAACGGAAAATATGAATTCCTCCGACTTCCCTTCGGGCTGAAGAATGCCCCAGCAACATTTCAAAGAGCTTTAGACGATATCCTCAGGCAGCACATAGGAGTTCGATGTTATGTTTACATCGATGATGTAATAATTTTTGGAAAAAACGAAGAAGAGCACTTAAAAAATCTGGAACTGGTTTTCAAAACCTTAGAAAGCGCTAATATGAAAGTGCAGTTAAATAAATGCGAATTTGCCAAGCAAGAGGTGGAATTCTTGGGATACGTCGTCAGTTCAGATGGAATTAAAACCAACCCTAAAAAGGTGGAAGCCGTTGCGAATTTCCCAGTTCCTCGAAATTTGAAGGAGCTGAGATCCTTTTTGGGCATGTCGGGTTACTATAGAAGATTTATTAGGGATTATGCGAAAATAGCTAAGCCTCTAACATCAATCCTTAGGGGAGAAGCCGGTAATGTCTCAAAGCGAAACTCCAGAAGAATAGATGTTCAGTTGAACGAAGAAGCGGTAGAGTCCTTTAACAAAATTAAAAGCACGTTAATTTCAAGAGACATAGTCCTAGCCCACCCAGATTTCGAAAAGGAATTCGAACTTACCACAGATGCCTCTGACTTCGCAATAGGAGCAGTCCTGTCGCAGGGCGACCGCCCTATAACCTTTATTTCACGGACACTTAACAAAACGGAAGAAAATTACGCCACCAACGAAAAAGAAATGCTTGCGATAATCTGGTCTCTGTACGCGCTAAGAAGCTATTTGTACGGATCTAAGAAAGTAAAAATAATCACCGACCACCAACCTCTAACGTATGCCCTTAACCATAAAAACGCAAACAGCAAAATGAAACGGTGGAAGGCAATACTAGAGGAATACAACCATGAATTGATCTATAAGCCGGGAAAATCGAACGTAGTAGCAGATACACTGTCAAGAATACCGAACGAAATTAATTCACTTACTCCTACCATTCATAGCGACGATAGCTCCAATCATAACCTTATTCCATGTACAGAAGTGCCTGTGAATGTTTTTAAAAATCAAATTTTTCTCAAAGAGGCAGAAACAGCATCCTATCAATTCAAAATAGTCTTCCCAACCGTTCATCGACACATAGTTGAGGAGCCACAATTTAACGAACAGAACTTAACAGAACTACTAAAAAGATATCTGAATCCTTCGGTGATTAATGGAATTTGCACGAGCGAAAGCACAATGGGGAAAATTCAAAATATCTACCCTGAACATTTTAGCAACTACAAGTGCAGATACACCCAGAAAATCGTGGACGATATCAGCAGCGAACAGGAACAGGAAGAAGTTATCCTAAGAGAGCACTTGAGAGCGCACAGGAGCGCAAAGGAGAATAAGATTCAGATCCTTGAAAAAAACTACTTTCCAGGAATGGTAAACAAAATCAAACGACTCATAACCAACTGCACGGTGTGCAAAGAAAATAAATACGAGAGACACCCAAACAAGCCAAAACTAGCAGCAACTCCACTACCAACTTTCCCGGGACATACAGTACACATAGATATTTTTCTGACGGAAGGCAAGAGGGTCATGACCGCATTGGATAAGTTCACAAAGTATGCGGTAACAAAAATGTTGAATAGCAGAGCCATAGAGGACGTTAGGAGACCTCTAAGGGACATTTTGTTTAACTTCGGTGTCCCAAGGATAGTGGTAATCGATAACGAGCCATCACTCAACTCCAACTCTATTATGTTCATGATGAAGGACGAATTGGGAATCGAAGTCTATACTACACCACCATACAGAAGTCAAGCAAACGGACAAGTGGAGAGATTCCACTCCACACTGACGGAGATAATGCGCTGCATCAAAGAAAACGGCGGACACAGAAACTTCGAAGAGCTTCTGGAAAGATCGGTTTCGGAATACAACCACACCATTCATACAGTTACAGGGAAGAGACCGGTAGACCTGTTCTTTTGCAGAAACGTGACATTTACGCCAGAGGACATAGAAAGGACACGACAAAACAACTTGCAAAAACTCGCCCAGAAGCAAAGGAAGGACATCGAGCTCCACAACAAGAGTAAACACGAAATTAAGACGTACTTACCAGGACAGATAATTTATGTTAAGAAAAATAGAAGATTAGGTACTAAGCTAAGCAAACAGTATAGTAAGGAGATAGTTAGAGAAAATAGAAATAGTACAGTTATAACAGAGAAAGGTCAAGTCATACACAAGAGCAGAATACGAAACTAACGCTTCTTGACATATCTCATTTCAGACTGTTATTGGTGCGACTGTGCCTCGCTGAGGTAAGGATCCTTGACTATTCCAACGCACAACTAGTTACAGTAGAAAGAGGGACAGCCAAACTACAAACTGGAACATTTAGAATAATACACGAAATTGACATAGAAAAATACAACTACATCCTGGAAGACATTGAATCCAGGGCACATATGGAAGAGCTCTCCAAAAATCCAAACTACCCATTCATATCCCTCCTTATATCCCAAATACGGACCCACCTAAATAATCTGAAAATAGAAAGTCGATCTAAACGATCCCTAAATTTCATTGGCAGTGCATGGAAATGGATTGCCGGAAATCCGGATCATGAAGATCATGAAATAGTCGTAAATAAATTAAATAATGTCCTCGAAAACAACAACAATCAAATCCTTATCAATAAGCTTACAATTGAAAAAATTAACGAAATTACGAACATTACAAATAACATTACTAAAGAATTGCAAAATGATAAAAACAAGGGAGTAGAAGCATTCCTCAGATTGAAATATAAATTGGAAATTTTAAAAGACGAAATAGTAAATATCGCCTATGCGATACATTGGGCGAAGGCCAATATAGTAAATTCCTACATTATGTCAAACGAAGAAACAGATATCGTTAAGCAAATTTTTGATAAAGATGAAATTCCTTTTGTTAACCTAGATGAAGCTCTCGAATTTTCCGAAGTAAAGATAGCAACAAACAGTAAAGTAATAATCTACATAGTAAACTTACCCACAGTGGGATCTCAAATTTGTAAATCAATAGAAGTAAGAGCGGTTAAGAAAGATAATAACATTAACAAAATTAAATTCCATTCATTACTAGATTGCAAAGAAACCCTGTACGGAATATTGAAACCCTGTAAAGAATACAATTCGCTCCAAATATGTGTTAGAAGTAGTGTATTAGAGATAAGTAGGGATAACTGTATAAGTAGCTTGTTAAGAAGTCGCCCGCCGAACTGCACAGTAACCAACAGCCAGCACATCCCTGAAATAGAAGAGATAGCACCAGATATAATATTTTTAAACAATTTCGAAGGAGAGATCCAAATTGATGAAGAGCCCATACACCTAAACGGTACCTTTCTAATCCATTACGATAATGATACAGTAAAAATTAACGGGAACGAATTTTTCAACAAGGCCAGACTAACTAGCAATCCCCTGCCAGCTATACTTCAACCTTTTTCAAAAACCAGCAATACCGAAGAGGTATTATCCTTACAAATGTTAAAACAGCTGAATCTGAACAATATAAAACAAATTGGCTATGCAGAGGCGGCAAGTCAAGTAAAGCACGCCATTAACATTAGCCTTATCACAATTCTATTAATCCTGAGCCTAATAATTGCGCTAAAAATATGGTCGAAGAAAAATACCGAACAAAAACCGACCATCGAATTAACCGAAACAGCAATAGAAGGACTTAACCAGATATTTGAAAAACCTAGGACCTCAAACGAGGACGTTTGAATTTCAGGGGGGGAGCTGTTAGCATGGCACATGCACAAAACTTGGTTCGACAACAAAATTCCTAAGTGCAAAACGACACCCTGTTGCACAGACTTGCATGCGCTAGCTTCATCAGAAACACAACACCTCATAAACAAGAAGGAATGCGGCGATCGGTGGGAACCGCGCCGTCAGCAAATCAAGAGCAGAATCGACGACAGAGCGGCGGCAGCGTAAGCTAGGTTTAAGAATTTATTATCTCTGTAAGTTAGTTCTAAGTTTGAATTGAACCAATAAAGGAGCCTTCAGCTCCCCAAAAAATATATTTTTTTGTTTTAGTCACACCGAGTGACATAACTTATATTATACGTGTTCAATTGTACTGACTTACACTATACACATTACATATGTAGAAAGTACTAAAGGTGAAATATTTTACGTTCCTAACTTTTTAAATGCGGAAGTATTGGCCAAAAAACCTTATATCGGAACAACCGGTTGTATGGGGCTAAATATATGTTATATTTACCCGATCTTCTTGATTTTCCTCTACACACTACATAAATTGAAAGTACTCAAGTTGCAAAATTGTATGTTCCTAACTTTTTAATTGCAGAAGTTTTGGCCAAAAAAACCTTATATCTGAACAATCGGTTGTATGGGGGCTATATGTTACATTTGCCCGATCTTGTTGATTTTCACTATATACACTACATAAATAGAAAGTACTCGAGATGCAAAATTTTACGTTCCTAACTTTTTAATTGCAGAAGTTTTGGCCAAAAAACCTTATATCTGAACAATCGGTTGTATGGGGGCTATATGTTACATTTGCCCGATCTGGTTGATTTTCACTATATACACCACATAAATAGAAAGTACTCGAGTTGCAAAATTTTACGTTCCTAACTTTTTAATTGCAGAAGTTTTGGCCAAAAAACCTTATATCTGAACAATCGGTTGTATGGGGGCTATATGTTACATTTGCCCGATCTGGTTGATTTTCACCATATACACCACATAAATAGAAAGTACTCGAGTTGCAAAATTTTACGTTCCTAACTTTTTAATTGCAGAAGTTTTGGCCAAAAAACCTTATATCTGAACAATCGGTTGTATGGGGGCTATATGTTACATTTGCCCGATCTTGTTGATTTTCACTATATACACTACATAAATAGAAAGTACTCGAGTTGCAAAATTTTACGTTCCTAACTTTTTAATTGCAGAAGTTTTGGCCAAAAAACCTTATATCTGAACAATCGGTTGTATGGGGGCTATATGTTACATTTGCCCGATCTGGTTGATTTTCACTATATACACTACATAAATAGAAAGTACTCGAGTTGCAAAATTTTACGTTTCTAACTTTTTAATTGCAGAAGTTTTGGCCAAAAAACCTTATATCTGAACAATCGGTTGTATGGGGGCTATATGTTATACTGGTCCGATCTTGTCAGTTCCGACAAATGATTCCTATATTACAAAATGGTGGCCACATACAAAATTTCAGCCAGATATCTCAAAAATTGAGGGACTAGTTTGCGTTCAAACAGACAGACGGACAGACGGACAGACGGACAGACGGACATGGCTAAATCAACTCATCTCGTCATCCTGATCATTTCGGTATACTTATTGATGGGTCTATCTCTTCTTCTTCTCATATTTACAAACATCGGACCAAAGTTATAATACCATTTCATGTTCATGAAAGGTATAACAAAAGTTTAGTGATGTTAATCAATATACATACCTACATATCTCGAACCGACGCGCCTGTATACTTGTACTCAAGTGCGATCCATTCAGCTACAGAGTACAATGAAATTCTTTGGGCAATTGTCAATAGCTTCCATTTCATAACTTTTTTTTTATCTGCAGTCAGAAAAAAGTTTCCTATTGCTTTGTTCTAAATGACACCACACTTTCTCACCTTGCCTTGTTGCCTTCACCGAGAATCGAGCTTTGACTACTGAACGTAGATCTCAACCATTATGCCATCGTGTACTTATGTTTGCCGGCGTCTAATTGAAGCTTTGTTCTATGACAGTAGTGAAAGTACCTTCGCTGCTGGATTGAATGTTTTAAGGAAATTGTTACTTGTATTGAGGGAATTTTTACTCGTATTGAGGAAATTTAGTTTTAAAGTTAAGGACAACGTTAACTTCAATTGAGGAAAAAATTCTTTAAATTAACAATATTTTTTCTTATATTACGTAAATCGAAATAAGGAAACTGGTTCGTTCGTTCAAGGAAATGCTTTTTTCTGAGTGTGATAACCAAATTTTTGTTACACTTTTATTTTACGAAATGATTGCGAATTGTTCAAGTTAAGTCGAAATACTTAAAAGTTTCTTCAGAAAAGTCTGATATCCGACTATTTCGAAGTCTTGGTTTGGTGGGCAAATTTCAAAATTCTAAAGACGATTACCGTTTGTAATCGAAATATGTATATTAGGGTGATTCAAATAACAAAAATTTGGTTTTTTTTCGGTCTTACCCCCTGAAACTTTAGGTATTGACGAGAAAATAAGCCTTGCAAAAAATTAGCGCTCTAACTTAATCCTTAGGGGTGGCTATTTTTTTCGCCCTTTCCCATACATTTTGTATGGGGAAAAATGGTATTTTTTTCAAAGTGAATTATCTTTCAATATTTTAAACTTTTTTGAAAACATTTTTACATACTCCTAAAGTTGAAGCTTTGAAGCTTCCAAAATGGTAAGCCATGTGCGAATATCTTAAAAATTAAAATAATTACAGCCATTTAAAATTTACTAAATTTTATACGTGTTACTGTGTATGTGTGTGCAATAGTACAAAACTCAGCCATTTTCAAATGGCTGTAATTATCTTAAAGTTAAGATAATCGCACATGGCACACCATGGAAGCTTCAAAGCTTCATCTTTAAGAGTATGTAAAAATATTTTCAAAAAAGTTTCAAAAATTAAAAGAAAGTTCACTTATGCCATTTTTCCCCATACAAAATGCAAGGCTTATTTTCTCATCAATACCTAACTTTTTAGGGGGTAAGACCAAGTCGACATTTTTTTGAATCACCCTAATGTATATTGATTAGCTACATAAAATTTGTGTTTCAATTTAAAATTATCGATCCTCCAGCCAGCTTCAAAATACATTTAGGAAATAAAATGGTCGCCAGAAACAAATATTTGTTTACTTAATTTTTTTAGTTTTTTTTTATTTCACTGTATTTTGTTTTATATTATTTTTGTTTTTAATTGAGTTCCTTTTTATTTTTATTTTTATTTTTATTTCATTTTCTTTTATTGTATATTTAATTTATATTTACTTAATTTTGATTTTTTCTTATTTTATCTTATTTTATTCCATTTTATTTTATTTTCTTTTGTTTAGTTTTTTAATTTATTTATTTATTTTAGGTTTTAATTAAATTTTATTTTCTATATTAAAGAAAAGCTTATAAGAATCATATTTATAATGGTGAATTCGCCTCTCTTACAATCTGTTTGACATTTTTTGCTAGTTTCAAACTAATTTGTCATTATTACAAAATATATACGTAAAAATTTTTCCACAAGACAAATTTTTCATTTTCATAACAAGTCATTGTCGCTTTTCGCCGGTTCGGCATTCGTACCTTGTCCTATGGATACACACAGAGACTTAATCCCGCATAAATGCTCGTTTATCTGATCTGAATTTTACCCTGATACACACAACATTGAGGATTAATTGAACAGCTGATTTTCATTTTCTATATAAATTTTATATGTTTGGGGTTCGGCGACATCTAGTGTTGTTTGGTCTAGTGCGACATCTACCGGTCGCTAACCTATGTGTGAAAGATTTGTTTTAATTTTCCTTTTCAAGAGTGTTGCCAGTGTAAATTTTTTTATACATTCAAATCCGGTCAAATCCACTTCAATTTTAAGAATTAACTATGAAGATTATCCTCAAGTTAACTCCGTTCAATGCAGTTCATTCCGGATTTGCGCTAGTCTATCAGCCCTATTACTTAGTTGTCTTTGAGTGTGGCCTATGCTACGTTGTGTATCGCGCTTCGTGGCACGCTTTCATAAGCAACCATTTTTTCCACGCTGTCGTAATAATTCAGAAAAGTACACAAACTCAACTTGAATGGTATTGAAAGGTATGAACAATTCCGTTCACAGCTACATTAACAACGATAACAACCGAAAGTGTTACGCAAAAATGTTATATGATTTTCACACTAACTTAATAATAGTAATAAATGTTATATGTACATATATTATTTGTTATTATAAATGTTGAATACTTTATTGCTTTAGTTTAGTATTTTTTTGCATACGATTTTTATACCTTCAACGAACATTAACTGAGTTCAGTTTTTTAAAACAACCCTTACATAGAAATTTCGTAAATAACATTTGTGTGGTAGGTTGCCCCTCCCTTTTCTCTTAGTTATAACACATTTTCCTTGAGGTTTCCGATATTCATTTTGTTTTATTTTATTTAAATTTTTATTTAGATTTTGGCCACCTTACTGTTACTAAACAGTTTTTGGACTTACAAAAAATTTTATTTATTTTAGTAAATTTTTCATTCTGTTTTATATTATTTTACTGAATTTTATTTTTTTGTTTTATTTATTAAATTTATTTTATTTCATTTTTTTTTTTTTTTTGTTGGTTATATTATTTATTATTTCCCGGGTAGAAAATCTGTTAAATTTAGTCTAGGGCCTTTTTATATTTTCCGTTTTAAAATCATGGACCTGCCAAGGAAAGTTTACACGGGCCCTTATCTGTTTGTTAATGCTTTTTAATAAAGGGCCTGTCGGGTAATGCTAATCTAGGACCTGCCTAGTTTTTCCAAGGCAATGCCAGCTGAGAAATAAAATAATTCATTGCCTTTCAGTCAGCATTGAACCCGGGCACCTTTACATCACAGTTGTCTTCTCTGTCCATTGGGCTATTCCAATCATTGAAATATTTTCTGCAAATGAACCTCTTGATTTAAATTTCACATACATTTAATAATCTAATATCTTTATCTTTAAACGAGTTAATCTTGTATATTTGTATATTTGTATGTTCGGACTATCTCGAGAACCGCTTGACCGATTGGGATGAAATTTGGCACAAAGATAGTATGATGGATTCTAAGACTACCCACTTTAGGGTTGCCACTTGGGGCGGTTTACAGGGTTGCCACCTATCCCATTTTTTTTAAATTATGGAGCAAGATATGCCAATATGGGTATCATATGAAAGGTATTTTCGGCGAGATACCAACTAAAATATTTTCAAGTAGAGTTGCCACCTTACCACAATATATTTGTATATCCGGTACTATCTCGAGAATCGCTTGACCGAATTGGCTGAAATTTGGCATGGTGATAGTATGATCGATTTTAAGACTACCCACTTTAGGGTTGCCACTTGGGGCGGTTTACAGGGTTGCCACCTATCCCTTTTTTTAATTATGGAGCAAGATATGCCAATATGGGTATCATATGAAAGGTATTTTCGGCGAGATACCAACTAAAATATTTTCAAGTAGGGTTGCCAACTAGGGTTGCCACCTTACCACAATATATTTGTATATCCGTTACTATCTCGAGAATCGTTTGACCGAATTGGCTGAAATTTGGAATGGTGATAGTATGATCGATTTTAAGACTATGCACTTTAGGGTTGCCACTTGAGGCGGTTTACAGGGTTGCCACCTATCCCATTTTTTTTTAAATTATGGAGCAAGATATGCCAATATGGGTATCATATGAAAGGTACTTTCGGCGAGATACCAACTTAAGTACTTTCAAGTAGGGTTGCGACCTAGGGTTGCCACCTTACCGCAGTACTATCTCGAGAACCGGTTGACCGATTTGGATGAAATTTGGTATGGTGACAGTATGAAGGATTCCAAGGCTATCTACTTTAGGGTTGACATTTCGAGTAGTTTACAGGGTTGCTACCTATCCAATTTTTTTAATTATGGAGCAAGATATGACAATATGGGTATCATATGATAGGTATTTTCGGCGACATATCAACTAAAATACTTCCAAGTAGGTTTGTCACCTAGGGTTGCCCGCACTATATTTCTATATCCGGTACTATCTCGAGAGCCGCTTGACCGATTTGGATGAAATTTGGCACAGTGAGAGCATGCCTGATTCTAAGACTATCCACTTAGGTGTTGCCACTTGGAGGGCTTTGAAGGGTGGCAACCTATCTCATTTTTTTTCTTAATATTGAGTAAAATATGCGAATATCGGTATCAAATTAGAGGTATTTCCGGCGACATATCAACTAAAATATTTCTAAGTACAGTTGCCATTTAGGGTTGTCACCTTATCGCAGTATATTTGTATTACAGGGTTGCCACCTATTTAATTTTTTTATTTATGGAGCTAGATATGCCAATATGGGTATCAAACGAAAGGTATTTTTGCTGACATACCAACTAAAATATTTTCAAGTAGGGTTGTCCGCAAAAAGTCCATTACGGCTACGAAAATTACAAAATTTTAATAATTTGCCCACATATAAAGGACAGTGTAACACGTCCTCACAAGTTTGGTAAGTAAAGTTAGCACTAAATTGATAGGTACTCAATTAAAAAATGCATTGCCCCTGAGCCAGCATTGAACCCAGGCACCTTCACATTACAGTCATCATCTCTATACATTCAGCTGTTACAGCTCATGAAATTTGTTCGGCAAATGAACAACTTTAATTGAAATTTATAATCGTGGAAAAACTATCCTGGCGCTGGATTGGAAAAACTAGGCCGGCCCAATATAGAAAAAATATTCAGGCCCTGGATTGGAAAAACTGATCAGGTGCAAGGTATGCAAAACTAGGTAGCCCCCTTATAGAATATACCATAAATTGCCCGTAAATTAAAAAATATACGCTTTCCATTCTAGAGCCCTGGCAGGGCCAAGGCAGAATTGTCTATTGTAGGAAAATCTAGCCAGCGCCTAGATTAAGAATAGATTTGCCTAGATTATTTTCTACCCGGGTTTATTTAATTTTTTGGCGGTCGCCGTGGTGTAGCGGTTAAGTGCTCGGCCCACTACACCAAGCCGTGTCATATTAATGCCCGACAAAACCAACATCAAAAATTATTTAGAAAAAGAATTTTTCTAAAACTGGGTCGGTTCTCAGCAATAGTTTGGCAATCCAAAATCTCTAATGGTATATCGCCCCCATTATTTTTTATACCTTTCATGAACATGAAATGGTATTATAACTTTGGTCCGATGTTTGTAAGTATGAGAACAAGAAGAGATAGACCCACTAATAAGTATACCGTTATGATCAGGACGATGAGTTGATTCGATTTAGCCATGTCCGTCTGTCCGTCCGTCCGTCTGTCCGTCTGTTTGTACGCAAACTAGTCCCTCAATTTTAGAGATATCTCGATGAAATTTGGTATGGAGGCGTTATTTTATATGAGAATAATCATTCGTCGGAACCAGCAAGATCGCACCAAAACTACTCATAGCTCCCATACAATCGATTGTTCCGATAAACGGATTTCGGGCTATAACTTCTGTAATTAAAGAGCTAGTAACGTGAAATTTTGTAGGTATTGATGTTTTTATATGTGAAATATCGATGTTGAAAATCATTGAGATGGGATAAATATTTCATATAGCTCCCATACAATCGATTGTTCCGATAAACGGATTTCGGGCTATAACTCCTGTAATTATAAAGCTAGGAACGTGAAATTTTGTAAGTATTGCTATTTTTATATGTGAAATAGCGATGTTGAAAATCATTGAGATGAGATAAATATTTCACATAGCCCCCATACAATCGATTGTTCCGATAAACGGATTTTGGGCTGTAACTCCCATAATTATATAGGTAGGGTCGTGAAATTTCGTAACTATTGTTCTGTTAGAAAGGGGAATGTCGATGTTAAAAATCAATTAGATTGGACCAACAAAACACATTGCCCCCATATAATCGATAGTTCCGATAATTAGGGTATGAGATAAAGTTAAATTCACATACTGAGAGAAATGCATTGAATGTTGTGACAATATCACTATTGATAGCGCGGAATTTGATGCAATATTCATTCAGAATGAGCGAGTTATCAAATATTATTTGCTCCCAATAAAAAGTAAAATGACATGTCAACCATTTCGATATGGTGTACTATTTTTTATATTTATGGATAGAATACTAATATATTTGAACGGCATGTCAATATCTATGGTCGTGATATGAATTTCTATTGTCGGTATATCCATATCCATATTTACTGCATAGTAATAATGGTAGAGACAGCGTATTAATATATATGGGCGAAATGTAAATTTTTCTGGGACGCATAATCATAATAGTTCAACAATTTTTACTATGGATTTTCTAACAATATTACAACTTGTTGGAGCGGTTTTTTTAAATTCAAAATTTTTTGAATTTCTTATGATTGAACATTTTTCTAAAAATTGTATAATATGCCGTAGCCGAATGGTAGAATACTGGGCTAACGTGCCAGAGGAGCATGGTTCGAGTCTCACTGAAACCAGATGTCAAATTATATAAAATTTTGTTTTTTTAAACTATTTAGAATTTATCAATAGTTTATATGGATACCATTTAAATAGTGATTTATCAAAAAAGCATTGATGAAACATCCATATTCATTGATGGGACAGAAATATCAATTTTTATTTAATGTGATATCAATAATTATGGATGCTCGATCCAGTGAAAATCGTGACGCTTATTCATGAAAGGTATATAGCCTTCGGCACAGCCGAAGACAGCTTTCCTTACTTGTTTTTATTTAATTTTTTAATTTTATTTAATGTTTTTACTTTACTAAACTTCATTATTTATTATTTTTTTTCATTTCATTTTATTTCATTTCATTTAATATCATTTCATCTCATTTAATTTAGTTTAATTTAATTTAATTTTATTCTATTTAATTTTTTATACCCAGCGTACTAGTACTAGTACAAGGGTATATTAATATTGATCACATAACGGTTGTATGTGACGGCACAAAATAATCGAGATAGATATAGAGTTCCATATATGAAAGTTCTTAGGATTAAAAGAGGAGTTGATTAAGGCATGCCCGTCCGTCTGTCCGTCCGTGTACACGATAACTTTAGTAAAAATTGAGATATTTGCATGAAATTTTGTACACAGGTTACTTTCTCGCCAAGGTAGGTTGCTATTGAAAACGGGCGAAATCGGATGATAACCACTCCCCCTTTTTCGATATCGAAAATTTCGAAAATCACACAAATTGACTTATCTCGGCAGCTGAAATGACTAAAATGATATAATTTTATCCCCTTGGTCATTCTCTTATGATTTTTTCCATAAATTTTTTATAGTGGGCGTGGCACCGCCCACTTTTAAGGGAGGCATTTTTGGAAGTTTGACTGGTCGTTACTCTTAAACTGATTACGATAGAACGATGGAATTCGGCAGACAGCATACTAGTAGCATGACACCGCCCACTTTTAAGGGAGGCGTTTTTGAAAATTTGACTGGTCGTAACTTTTAAACTGATAACGATAGAACGATGGAATTTTGCACAAATCATACTAGTATCGTTGGCAGTATACCTGATGAAATTGGAAAAAATCGCTCTCCAACCACGCCCACTTTCGATATCGAAATAATTCGGTAACGGAAATTAAGTAAATCCTCCTAGGGCCTAATGATTGTTATCCCGGTTCACCCGAACTTAGACTTCCTTACTTGTTTTAATTTAATTTTTTCATTTTATTATATTTTATTTTATTTTATTTTATTTTATTTTATGTTATTTTATTTTATGTTATTTTATTTTATTTTATTTTACTTTATTTTATTTTATTTTTTTTAATTTTATTATATTTTATTTTATTTTATTTTATTTTATTTTACTTTATTTTATCTTATTTTATTTATTTTTTTTATTTTATTTTATTTTATTTTATTTTATTTTATTTTATTTTATTTTATTTTATTTTATTTTATTTTATTTTATTTTATTTTATTTTATTTTATTTTATTTTTTTTATATTATTTTATTTTATTTTATTTTATTTTATTTTATTTTATTTTATTTTATTTTATTTTATTTTATTTTATTTTATTTTATTTTATTTTATTTTATTTTATTTTATTTTATTTTATTTTATTTCATTTTATTTTATTTTTATTTTATTTTATTTATTTAATTAAACTTATAATCAATTATAAAATTTAATTTTGAAGAAAAACAGCACTAGCTCCCAGGGCTATCGGCTGTTTATTTTATTTATTATTTTTAATTTTTAATTTTTTTTTTTTTAAATTTTATTTCATTTAATTTTATTTTATTTTGTATTGTTTTATTTTGTTGTAGTTATTCCGAATTTCAATAGAATCTTATATTTGATACAATCTAAACACTTTTACTTAAGTGTTACCACTACACCTGACATTTCCTGAAAAATCTGTAAAGGTCAACGCTATCTCATACGTGAATGGTATAAGGCCTTCTGAATTTTTGGTACATACATAAAAGTAAACTAGCAAATTAAAATCTAATCTTGACTGATAATCACATTCATTTACCTTTAACTCAGTTCAATTTACATTATTTTTGCCCCGTTGAATTCCACCGCAACAAACGTTTTCTTTTCATTTTGTGTGTTGATTACTCATCGCTTCGGTTGCTTGTTTGTTTACTTTAAGTTTGTTAATTGTGCCAACATTGGCGTTCTTTGTTGTTTTTGTTTAATTTTGTATATCACATTATGAAAATTGCTGATGCGATAATTAACTAACTAGATTGTTGTTGCAATTGTAGAGACAAGTAATAAAGATAAATGTGTTATTGTTTTTGTGGGTTGAGACTTGTAATTACTTCTACAAACTACTCTCGTACATCATGTACTTGAAACATTTAAACAGTCAACTTTTGTAATTAAACTGGTATGCTTTCAAGTATGATAATGATGCGGTTAATGCTTTGTATTTATTTCTTATTTCGTCTTGCTACGCCTTAATAATTATTAAAGGATATAATTAATAAATTAGACTGGGTGACTGTTAAAATTTAGTTTACGATAGTAATAGATCTACTCGGGAGTACAAAAAAAAAGTATAGATACTCAATAGAAGGATCATCATAAAAATCGATTAAGAAAAGACTCAACTCATCCGAAAGCTAAACCACTGGGATTTTAAATCGTCCACCGTCTCTGTTTTCTCTCAAGTTACCATGGTCTGCCCTGATATTATGACATATGGTTTTTTTCGACAAAATACGCCTATACATGGCATACACGGCTAGTTTCTTGTATTGCCGGTTCTGTGAGAACGTTACCAGTACTTGTGCTGTACCCATCGTGCCAAAACGACCCGGGCCGTTTAAGTATATATCGACCCGGCCAAGAGCAATACACTCGTGGTGATCCTGTCTGACATTTGGGCAGGATTACACCTCGTTACAACAACAACAACCCGATTACAATCGCGATGTGCCTTTAATTAAGAACTGATAAATTTCTTGACAACTCTTTTGTGTCTACACACTTTCCTACAGATTTTATCTAATCCTATATGATGGTAGATATTTATTGCAAGTTGCAACTAAGCGCAATAAAAAGCAATATAAAAAAATAAAAAAAAACCCTTATGAAATTCACAAACTGGAAAATCACTTTAATTACATTTCATTTTCGGAAAAAAATAAAAACAATTTTAAAAGCCCAGATATATAATTTTTTTTCGAAAAAAAGTCCGACCTTTTTTATTTTTATTTTTTTTTTTTTAAACCTCCAACTGATTCTGCAATAAGCCCCGCTAATAACAAGATGTGCCGACAATCGCTTCTATTTTTTTTTGTTGAACATTTTTTTTAAACTTGGTCATTTATTGTCGAGACAATCTCTTCTATTTTTTTTGTTTGAAAAAACAATTTTTTTTTAAACTTCGGCTCATTTTATATAACTTTTTAATGACATTTTGTTTCAAAACAAAAAAAAAAAGAAGGGATTGTCGGCACATCTTGTTATTAGCGGGGCTTATTACAGAATTGGTTGGAGTTAAAAAAAAAAAATAAAAAAGGGTCTTTTCAAAAAAAAAAAAAAAAAGTTATTTTAAAAATTTTTAAATTTTTTTTTCCGAAAACTACATTTAAAAACAAAATATAAAAACAAATGATCCCAAACGGACGATTTTTGAAAAAGTTACAGCATATAAAAAAATATAAAAAAAAAAATAAAAAATTAAATAAAAATAAAAATTAAAAAAATTAAAAAATAATAATTAAATTGAATAAAAAAAATTAAAAAATATTAATTAAATTGAATAAAGAAAATAAACAAAATAAGAAATTATAAAAAAATAAAAAAAATAAATAAATTAACTAAAAAAATGTTATAAAAAAAAAAAAAAAAATTAAATGGAAAATAAATAAATTAATAAAATAAAAATAAATAAACTTATTAAACTAAATGAAATAAAATAAAATATTTTTGCTTGTCGAGACAAAAGTGTGTTCCCTTCATTGGATCTACATACATATTTGCTGACACTATTACCAGTGTTCCTGCTGACTTCTCAACCAAACGTAGAATCTCATAATAACAGCCCTACCCGCTGCACTGGAAACCGTTTTTTGCTATTCAACGAATTTATTATTATTATTTTTTTTTTAACATACATAAATACTCAAACATGTAAATGTCTTTGTTGGGGGAGTAAGTGCATTAGTTTTAGAGTCAACCAACTTATGAATATGTAAATGCAGACTAACCTCTTTACAAATAGATAAATGCTTATGACCTCCACCCCAGTTACAACCTGTCACAACACCACCGCCCCACATTACCATTTTTTTGCACGAAAATATACAAAACGGAAGTGGAAAATTAATTTAGAAACTGCTTATGCCCCGAACAACATTGAAGAGGAGAACAAATAGCAAAAACCGAACAAAATAAAAAAATCAAACAAAAGAAAAATTTGCAAAACCGCCGTTGAATGGATAAATGCGCAGCTGAATTTGAATGATAAAAACGAATGGCAGAGATGGGTGGTGGAGGTAGCGTTTGGTATGAGCAGGTTGTAGTTGCTGGACAACATGAAAGGAAAAGCAGTTACAGATAGCAAATGGTAACAACAAACTCAACATAACTACCACACAAACAATCATTCCGAAGAGTGAGACGGAAAAAAAGTGAAAAAGTTTAAAAATAACTCAATGCAAAGCAAGGCAAATCTCTCACGAAGTTAGCGAAGCATACAAGTTGCAGCTCTTCAAAAACCAGTTGGAGCTGGCTGCTTTGCCATTTTCGCTTCACTTTTTTCTTCGACGACTATTAACTCCTTTTGTGTATCGCTTTTTTACTACAGTTTGTTACGCCTGATTTGCTACTGCCTGCTTATTATTACGATGGCTAGAAAATATACTACATACATACTTACGTATATGAATACCCTGCTCTAAAGCCAACTAGTTGTAAACTATCACTCAACTAGTATAAGTAAAAAATAAAAATAATAAAAAAATTACAAAAAATAAAATAAAAGAAAAAATATATACAAAGATAAAAATACAAAAGTTAAAAAAAAATTAAATTAATTAAAACAAAATAGAAGAAAGACAAGAGTTAAAATGAAAAAAAAGATAAAAAATAAAAAAAAAATAAAAAAAAGATTAAGCAAATAAAATAATTTAAAATAAATTAAAATAAAATGAAACGAAAAAAAAAAACAAAAAAAAATAAAAAAATACAAAAAAAATAAAAATATAAAATGAAATATGTAAAATAGAATAAAAAGGTAAAAAGAAAAAAAAAGAAAATAAAATAGTATAAGATTAAATGTAATCTAATCTTGGCTTGCGTCATTTATTGACGCTTAACCGCCTAGGCGATTTTCACCGTTTCGTATCAAAACACGCCAGTCATTCCTTTTTAGCGATAACTGACGCCAATTGGAAATCCCAAGGGAGTTCAAGTCATCCTCCACTTGTTGTTTCCATCTCAGTCGAGGCCTCCTCCTTCCTATGCTGCCGAATTCGGGGTCTGTGCTGGATCTTCTTTGTCCATTCGCATAACATGACCCAACCCCATTATACTCATAAGATTAAATGAAATAATATAAAATAAAGCAAAATAAAATACTATAAAACAAGGAATGACACCGATTAAAATAACTTTCCGGTTTCGGTTCCGGTTTGGTAACGGGGTTCGGGTTCGGTTTCGGTTGCGGTTTCGTTCTTCAACCTTTCGGTTTTCAATTAAAGACACGAACATACAAACTCAAATATAAACCTAAATTCAAAATAAGTATGAATTTTTATAACGTTTGATTTCTTCATGCAACTATAGTTCAATTTCTATAAAAAATTTTGATACTGAGTTCATAACGTGTCCTTTGTAACCTTGCCAGACCATCTTCCATGAAAATTATTCAGGGTACCTACCCTTTCGTTAAATAAAATATGTGCTCACAAAAAGAAGACATTAAAAAATTCAAAACCGTTTGCAACCGGTTCCAGCCTTTGAAACGGTTACGGTTTCGTTACTTTTCAGATGAAAATAACGTTTATTGTTTCGGTCTCGGCTTAGTAAAATGAATCGTTTATAATCGGTTACGGTCACGTTTACGGTTTCGGTTTCAGTCCTTAGTATAAAATAAAAATTAACAGGGGCCAATACGAATAGGATTTAGAGGAAGAGGGCGTGGTAGAAGGAAAGAGGGAAATGAAGAGCAAAAGGGAGGGAGATAGGAAAGAGAGTTCTACGAAGAAATATAGGAAGACTAGGTGGCAAGTCTGCTTGAAATTTAAATATTTGGAACACGGTCGCAAATACCTTTCACTTGATACCCATATAGGCATATCTAAAAAAAATTGAGATAAGTGGCAACCCTGTGAACTGCCCCAAGTGGCAACCGCCATGTATATAGTCTTAGAATGAATACTAATAATAATGCCAAATTTAATACAAAACGGCAAAGCGGTTCCTGAGATATAAGGAAAAATAAATAAAATACGGTTTGGGGGCAACCCTAGCTGGCAACCCTGCTAGAAATTGTCATATTTGAAATATGACCGAAAATACTCCATATTTAAAAAAAATTTTGACATTTGGCCACCCTGTGAACCGCCCCAAGTGGCAACACTCACGCATATAATCTTATAATGAATCATACTATCTATAATGCCAAACTTTGTCCACATCGGTCAAGCGGATCGCAAAATTCCCAAATTCAAATTAGTTTTAGAAATATCTCGATCAGTGCGCTATTGTCAGTGCCATTGTCCTTGGGATTGCATTGTCATCGGATGGTGACAAATGAGTCAAGTTTCAAGTATCTAACTTACCTGGAAGTTACTAAAAATCGATCGCAAAAATTCAGGAGTCTTTTAATTTTTTTTGTAATTATCTCGACCAGGGTGACATCTAGCGGAATTTCTTGTACAACAGGTTGTATTGTCTTCAATTTTTCATATGTATGCAAATTTTCAATAAGGGAAGTTCCCCAAATATGCGTCAAAAAATTTAAATTTTTACATGAATTTACCGTATTTCTTGATCCGTGCGCCACCAAGCGGATACTTTTTTCGTTCACATTGCATTGTCACGGAGCTCCGAACTATGTTCCAAGTTTCAAGTGTCTAGCTTAACGGGAAGGTACCTAAAAAGATTTTGCAAGATTCCGAAATTTCGTATGAAAAAGGTGGTGCAAACAAGAAAGCGACTTAATATAAAGTAGTAGGCGATATTGTGTGAAGACGAATCGTTCGTCTGAGCTATCGTTCGAAATACATGATGTGGGTTTTTTCTGACTAGTTTGGAACCACAAGGTTTTCACACGATTTAAATACTTCCTGCAGTGTATGTACGTAAATATGTTAAAAGTTTGTTAAATATTTCACTGTAGTGGCTTCAACAGCTTGTTTGTCAGGTGTAGCGCCGTACCCAACTAATTCTTACGATTTTATTGTTAGAAAGAAAAAATTCACTTCTCTGGAGTGAAAGCTTCGTTAGAAATTACGCTTATCAGTATGAATTATTGATTTATGAAAAGTAGCTACACACAGGAAAATTGAGCTGGTGATGGATAAGAATTGACAGTGGTTTGGTCATATCAACCAAAATATAGTTATATTAACCAAAATTTCTGTTGACTCAACCAAAATCACGGTCAATTCTCGTCCATTCCCAACTCATTTTTCTCTGTGTAAATGCACTGATGTTACGTGAAAATACTTGAGCTAAGTCGAAATACATTTTGCCATATTGAATAAAAAAAAATTTTAAGTACTTTGTAGTACCTATTTTTGAATTGAAATGCAGTTTTTATTGCAAATTTTACCCAGTAACTATTATTTGCGTTGCCTGTTTTTTCCTAAGCCTCAAACTTTATTATCTTCTACCTCACTGCTGGAAGTCACTTATTTTAAGTGTATCGTTAACTTTCTTATCATTGATTTAATTAATCTGGAAGTTTATTTTATGCCCCGCATCTCTTATTAACAACTGTCGCGCTTTTATTTATTTAACGCTATTTCTTGTAATTAATGATTTGTGGATGGTCTTCCCGCCACACCGCATAAGCAATTCTCCTGCATTAATATTTACTACTTCAACCTGAAACGCAACTAAAACATTAATTTTCCTAATTTCGCAATTTTTTTTTCAATTTCAGGCTACGCAAAAGACATTTCCGGAATTGAAAGAGGTAAGTTTGTTTTTTACAAAGAGTAAATGAATGAGCAGAGCAGTGAATGAATGAAAATCGCCCGCAGCACTTCACTGCAAATGAAATAAAAAGCAAAAAAAGTGGAAATAAAATCAAATGGCAAAAATGAATAGGAAATTATAAATGCACAAGCGCATGCTGCTACAAAAATAAATATACGCAGGCATAGATACTTACTTACATTTATGTGCAGCTCCACACAGAATCCACAACTCAATTCAAAGAGAATGAAATAAGAATTAAAGAAAATTTTGTATGAGATAAAAACTAGATGGGGAAGTGGTAAAAGAAATGTGTGCAATATAAAAAGTAAATTGGAAAATCCGAATAAAACTTTAATGGCGGTGTGGTGGATGGCGGTAAAGGAATGAAAGAAAATGTTTGTTTGAATGAATGTTTGTAGGTTTTGAAAATCTAATTGCAGGCACTAAAAAATGTTAAGGCTGTGTAGTAAACTGGAAACTGTTGGATTTTTCAGATTCTAGATCTCGGTAATATTACGCTTAAAGTGTTTGTAATTATACACACTAATTTTAGAAAAAATAAAAAGTTCCTGATTTTTACAACTTCGCATGAAAAAAACATTTTTAAAATCAAAATTTTTTCAAAAACCCTAAAAATTCGTCAAAATTCGACTTTCGCCAGCTATTGCTCAGCGATGGTTTGACAAACCCCTTCATATTATACGTCGTTGGAATCGAATTTTAATTTCCTTTCCAACGATGTATCGCCTGCGTCCATAGCTTTTGTAACATTGGCGAAAAGAATTTTCGAATGAAGTGATACCTGAAAAAACACAAAATTACCGATATCTCGAAAACCTGCCCATACAAAAAATTTTTAAAAATATGTTCACAGCTCTTCATGTCAGTGCCAGTTTAGCCATATGCACAAATTTCTTGGTATTTTTTTGGGTGTAAACTAGTGTAATGAGGCCATAAGTGTAAGTTTTGAGTATCTCAAAAATCTACTTCAATTTTTAGATTTAAGAACATTTTTCATTCTTTGTAATGTAATTGGAACAATTACAATCCCGTTTCAAATTTCTTTCAAGAGTACTGGCGCGAAATTACATATTCACAAGATAATTTTTTTTTTCAATTCCAAAAAAAAAAAAAAAAAATACCTTGTATTTGAGCATCAAAACGATGAAGTACTTTTGCTACTTTTTTTTAGGACTTGAAATGTAATCAATTTCTTTTTTGTTTAAAGAAGTAATTGATAACATTTTTCAATTACTGAGGAATGTAATTGTAATTGTAATGGAATTGAGTTTTTCTCAGCTCTGGTGATTATTTTTTTTTTAGATGGCGTTGGTTGTAGTACTTGCGGTTTAAAACTAGATTTCGCCGATATTTGTTAATTTTTCGGCGACATCTATCGTCCAACCCGTCAGTTTGGTTGTATTTCTTGTTAGTTGTCGCTGAAAAAAAAAACAATTATCAGCGACATCTAGCAGCAAATAGCGGTGAACTGCAAGAAATATTCGTTTCGTTGTATGTATTTCTTGCAATTTTTGTTAATTTATCTGAAGAGTGTTGCCAGCGACCATTTTGCTGTGGCTTCTCAAATCCTCTTCATTTTTGGGAGTTTATAATGAAGATTATGCTCAAGTTACCTCTCAAAAGCGGAGTTAATTCGGAATTTGCGCTAATGTATCAGCCGTATAAGAGTCTAAGGATTTAGTGAGTGTGTTCAAAGCTCTTCCTGAGGAATTTAGTCATTTTCTTTGACGGTCAGACTGCTCTTAGAGATTTCAGGTGAAGATAATACCGAGTCTGCTTGCTTGGTGCAGATATTAGACCATTAATTTGTCTAGTCGGCATATGGTTTCCCTAATTTAGCACGGGGTCATTGAAACATACAGCTTAATCGGCGGCGGTGCGGTTCTGATGCCTTAGAAGGACTTTTCGGAAGCTATATCTGTCAGCTCTGATTAAATGCGGCTAATAGAGGCGATTACAGTCCTGTATAGTCTCTAGGAGTATGTGGATCATAACCTGACGAGGCCGCTTCTGTAATTCGGGTGCCATGTCATGGGTCTGCTTTTGATGTCTCAGCAGGTAAGAAGGTTGCACTGATCTACAATAAAGTAAGATGACCAGCCCTAATTCGGGTCGCCTCACCTTGCCACTTAATTTTATGGAAAGTAATAGATTTAAAGTGATAGAGAAAATGCGTTATACCTAGCGTTTGAGAGGATCAGGGGGCGGCCTTGCCTACATAATCCGTCATTCCGCGCATTTCGTAATTTTCGACCAGACATCGACCGCATGGACAGGACCCTAGAATGTCATGTTGCCATCGTCCGTTTACACAAGACCTGCCTTCTGTCCAAGCTGCCCTAAAAATAACCGCCTTCATATTAGCGGGTTACTCAGGTTACCTGTGGCATTCGTTCATCTATGTCGATAGAAGGGAACCGGAGCTAGCAGAGCAGATTGACAAATCGACACGCTGTATGATAAACGAGGAGGTCCCCACGAGAGTCGGGAGTAAATTATAGTAGCTCACCTGACATCACTGGTGTCAGATCTGGGCTAATAAACTGCACCACAGGGAAATCGGTGATGACTTTCCCATCTGACCACTTACCGATCATTATCTCAATCGATCTTCACACGGATTTCATTTCGTCCGAGGGGTGCAAGAAAGGTGACTGGGAGATAGCTCTGTGCGGCTCTTCCGAACCCGTCGTGCATTTAGCTTTTTTTCAATCAAATTTCAAAGCCGAAGCTGCGGCTTTGCTCAACGAACGTGGTCACGTGTGTGAGAAAAGAACTGGGACAGGACGGTACTTGTTAATCAGCTGATTTCCGAGTTCGATCTGAGTGGTTGATAATTGCTAGTTTTATTCAGAAACGCAAACTCAAAACAACAACAACAAAACCTCGTAGGATTAAGCAAGGGGTCCCATAGACTGGTGCCCTATCAGGGCTTCTGCTTTAATATCCCAGTTCGAAAGTTCGAGAGTCACTCTGGCTGCACATCGATCTGGGCACTGTAATAGATTAAACTTTTACCTATACAGAGTGTACCGTGGCGTGCGGCATGACTCGTTCCTCCGGTCCAAAACCAAATCAGTAGTAGCAAATCAAAGGAGCTGCGGTACACTTTTCCTTCATTTGCGCTTGCTAGTTACTTCAACTTGGTGCTGCATTTTCCCCCATTCAGTCAACATATTTTTTGGTCTCTTTGCAATTTTCTCAGCACACTTTGCTTTTCCATTTCACCCAGTTATGCCTGTTGGCGTATCCAGTCCAGTTGGCATTGTGGAAAACTTTTACTATTTACTCCTTCACAGCAGCAAGTTGCGCTGCTATGCGGCTTCATCACGTCATCGCTTGTACGGAAAATGGCGGCCTGGTGTACGCCTCTGTGCTTGTGAGCCAAAAGTAGTCCAATTTATAATAAGCTCTCACCAACCATCCTCCCAACCGGCTACCACTAGCCCTCCGGCTGTCGCGTGACACGCATACAAATGATTCCGCTACCAATGCGATCTTCTACCCTCACTTATGTAGTTGTCGGTCGGTCTGTAGGTGCAGGATTGTTATTTCTTCGCCTGCATCCTTCCTCACGCTGCGGTTGCATTGTCGTTGGTCTATCCACCGACCTCTTTTAGTTGTGCCGTTTACATTTGTTCTGCGGTTGCAATTCTCCATTTATTGCAAAAGCAAGAATGCCTTGAGCGTTGTGCTAACAAATTTGCAGTACCGTCAGTTGGAATAGGTATTTAATGGTATGACCAGCCGTCAGATATTATTTTTTATACTTCCATTGAGGTTTGGGTAATGAATGCGTCGCCCGCTGTGCTGCGAAAGTGTTCGCGTTAATTTTTATCTGCATTTCGTTAAATTTTTGTACTAAATATTTTCTGTTCGTAAAGTCCGTTAGTTTTCGCAGTTTCTTTCAATGTTCCAGTCTTCTCAAATCAGAGCTTCGCTTCTTTTGATATTATTATCTGTTCAGCCGGCTATCTTTTTTTCTCAATTTCCCACATCATCGTTGTGTGATTTTCCGGTATTGTTTGCCACTAAGTTGCGGTAACGAAATTGCCTCTTTGTTATTCCACTTTGTATGCCATTTGACATGTTTGGGATTCGCGCCGCCGGCCGTTGTCTGCTGCTTGCGCCGGTTTGTCTCCGAACTCTTTTGAGTTGTGCACAGAAAATAAAAGATCGCCGGACGCAAGTTGTGAAAATCGATTTTTTTATTGTTCAATTTGTAAACAAGTGCCAATAAACTTAGGATTTGATAAATGTTGTTTTTGGTTTGGCTACGAAGTTCATGGTCATGTGCATTGTAAGCGTCGCAAATTTTTGGCTTTGTTGGCTTATGCGTCATATGGATTTAATACGATTTATTTCACGGAAGTGGGTAAAGAGAGCCACTGGGGTGTACCACATCATCCCCAAAAACAAAATCCCCAAAACAAAATCCCGAAAATCAAAATCCCCTAATTCAAAATCCCCAAACTCAGAATCCCCAAAATCAAAATCCCCAACGCGAAATCCCCATTTTATGTGTGAAATAAATTCAAATTAGGTTGAAAATCGCGGCGAACGGGTATTGAACTATTGGGTTTGCAGGTAATGAGTTGGCTATTTTGCCATTGAAACTAATACGCAGCAGTAGCTAAGTCGATAGAGTCTTCGTTTACCACGAAACTGGCGGGAGTTCAATGCCTGATCTATGTCAATATCAATATTTTTTAAACTTTTATATAATTTGGTTTAAATTTTTATTCAATAAATTAATCAGCAGAGGTCCGGCATGTTCTATGTGGTCAGCAATCATTATACATATGTATATAAATTATACTGTGCCTGGATAAAATTATTGTGGGTGCACAAGTGGGCTCAAGAATGGTTTAGATTCAGCAATCCGGACCACTGGATGACGTGGGCATCTCGAAAATCTCTTTTAATTGTTAGAATTTTTTTTTGACTATGCTGCGCTTTTTCCTCCATATATCCCAAAATCAACATTTTTATGTTTTAGTTCTATGGAAAAAAATGTCTGATGCCCTGAAAGAAAAATTTTTAAAAAATGAAAGGAGATTTTTGAGATACTTAAAACTTACACCTTGACTAAAATTGAACGCGCTACAAAATGGCATTTCCGGTTTTTTGATTCAAAATATTTGAAAAAATGTTGAAATTTTACCAAACTGTTTTTTAACTTTAAAAAATCAGAGTAAACTCTTAGAACGGAGACTTTTACTGTTTTCAATTTAGAGTTCTATTAGCACAAAATGAAAATGAAATTAAATTCACATAAGGGCTTAGAACATGTCAGAACGAGGTGTCCTATAATTATGATAGGGGTGTAATATTGGTATTTTTTGCGAGGTTAGGACCGAGCATCGGCGCCGTTGTTGAATTCTGATCTCGAATTCGGATCCAGCAGTCAACTTGTTGATTTTTTGCTTTTTTGGAAAATTTTCAAACCATAATCAGGAAATCAAAAAACCATGCCAATGTTTGAGGCTAAATACTGTAAAACGACTAGTCCGAGAAAATTTTAGTCTGGCTGTTTACATCGTAGAATTTTGAAAATGGATAAAGAGTTGAATGAATTTAACTTTGCCTTAAATTCATAAAAGCTACCTTACATTTTTGGGTCCGAAACCACTGACTTCTGAATCTTACATTCTATCTAGAGTTATATGTTCCTTAGCGTTCATATACACAGTAAGTAAAACCAAAAATAAACCACAATGTAAACCACACGAACTTCAAAATAACTGAGTAACGTAGAAAGAATGCAACGAATATCAAAACCACACCAACCACCAAAGCAACCAACCAGCCAACGAACCAACAAACCAAACTAACTAACATTGAAAAGATGAATGAACGTAAATACAACAATGAGCTTTGGAATGAAGCTTTTAAAATAAAAAAATTTAGTTTAAAACTAAAATCCCCCTAGATGATGTTCATAGTTTATGTATTATTTCGGGTGATGGGATTTGCTTGTCTCATACAACCGCTGCTGTTCCAGCCCGCTCATAGAACTCGAATGCTCATAAGCTGACGGCAATGATGAAGATGAGCACGGCGCCAGTAAAAGAATTTGTATGAATGGTTTTAAGTAGAAACATTTTCTCCGTCGGATTTAATTATTCCTTTGGATACCAACACACATCGTAGATAAAGTTTCGACGGGGGTGTTTGTGCAGGAGTGTGTGCGCGATCACAAGATTGTTGCATGACAGCTCCAATAATTGCTTGTTGTGTGTGGCAGCAATTTTATTAGACAGTTGGGAAACCCGATAATTGAAGATGTCCATTATAGAAAGCTTGTGATTTTTGTTAATGAAGAATTGCTGTCGACTTCAGTGGAACTTCCTACTTTTAGAGTACGCATATTTTGTTGAATGAACGAACATTCGTAGGGCGAAACAAAGTTGCGATTAATTTTTTGAGTTTTATTGACTTCGTATGCGAAACTAACATAACGAACCTCGATGCAACAGAGTTGTTCATTATACATCAAACATATGTCCAAATATGAATTAAATCGGACCATAAATGCGAATTTTGTAAATATAGCGACTCCCGCGCCATCTAGCGGAGAAAAAATACATAAATTGTTGAGAGGACGTATCCATAGAATAAAGTGTCAAAATTTGGGAATGCAAGTAAACTTTAAAAATGTTTATAAGAAAAGGGTAAAAAATGGTTTTGTTAATTTAGACCAATGGTTTTTTTTTTCATTAAAAAGATAAAAACACATATGGCTAGATATGCCAAAAGGTTATCAATAAACTAAAAAATAAAATAAAACAAAATAAAATAAAATACAATAAAATAAAATAATATGGAGAGGCCCTTTTCTTTGCTTTTTGACTTGCTGTAAATACCGACGATATTGTGACAAACAAAAGAGTTTAAATGTTATAAATGAAAAAATATTAGTGCTTCATTGAAAGCAATGAAAATCTTTCATAGATTTCACACCAAGTCCTAAAATTCGGATTTCTATCATATAAGTTTGCATTGAAATAAAATGTTCTATATGTACACTGAACCAAAAAAGTTCATGTATCCAATGAAAAAGTACATAGATTTTAAGAATTGTTCGTTAAAACCCCTCCAAAGAACTTTTTCCTAGAAATTTACGAACATTTCCTAGAATATAAGCACTTTTTCGTAAAATATGTAAACAACTCCACAGAAAGCATGTATTCATTCATAAATTGTAAGAAAATTTTCTTAGATTCTATGAATTTTTTCTTATATTTTAAGAAAAACCAGCGCGAACTTCTATAAAACTTTGTTCGTAAAAAACATGTACGTTTGTGGTTCAGTGTATAAATATATGCATAAATGGACACTGCGAAGGGTTTCCTTTAAGCTGGGTAGTGGCCTAAGGTGCTAAAACTTCTAGCATACAAGTCACTACAGTGTTGTGAGTTCGACTCTCACAATGCCGGGAAGAAGAGATGTAATTCCAGTATCATCGAAACATATGTCGGCTGGTTTGGTTCCTGCAGCGCGTGGGTAAATTTTTCTCAAAAACCACATTTTCATAAAATGGAAGGAAATGAAAAAAAAAATTTATAAAATAAATTAAAATACAATCAAATACTAAACAAAATATAAAATAGAATATAAAATAAAATAAAAAATAAAATAAAATTAAAAAATAAAATATAAAAAAAAATAAAAAATGAAATATAAAAAAAAATTAAATAAAATAAAATTACAAAAATAAAATAAAAAATATACTAAAATAAAATTAAATGAAAAAAAAAAAATTAAATAAAGTAAAAAATTATAAAAAATAAAGTTAAAAAAAATAAAAAAAAAGAAAAAAGGATAAAAAAAATAAAAAAATAAAAATTAAATAAAGTGAAATAAAATAAAAATAGAAAGATAAAATAATATTAAGTGAAACAAAAATAAAAAAATTAAAAAAAAAAAATAATTAAAAAAAAAAATAATATAAAAAATAAAATAATATAAAAAATAAAATAATATAAAAAATAAAGTATAAAAAATAAAAATAAAAATGCATAACAAACAAAAAAATAAAAAAATAAATAAAAAAAATGAAACAAAAATAAAAAATGAAAAAAAAAATAAAAAAATGAAAAAAAAAGAAATTTAATAAGAGGAAAAATTAAAAAAAAAAAATTCCAAAAAAATAAAAAATAAAATAAAAATACACAGAAAAAAAATCTACAAGAAACGGCCGTCAAATTAACAGTAAACCCTGTCATTTTTCGTCCAACAGTGGGTAATATCAATTTTGAAAGTGACCCTTATCATTCTTCGAATATCCTATCATATTGACATGAATTGCTGTAAATTTGAAAGTGGACACTATCATATTGACAAGAATTGCTGTAAATTTGAAAGTGGACTCATATCATTACTTGATATTTTTCAAAAATCACATGGTTTTACTGCCAATTTTACCGTAAATATTTACAGTATTACCACAATCGCTTTGAAAGTGGTTTTGATATGTTACTTTCAATGTGCACTTTCAACCTTTTTATTTCAGTGTAGAATAAAAAAATAAAATAAAGGGAAATAAAACAAAATAGAATAAAAAATATAATAAAATTAAGTGAAATAAAATAAAACAAATAAAATAAAATAAAAATACAATAAAACAAAAAAAAAAATAACTTAACATTTATATGCCAATGTAGCACATGCACATGCCAAATTAAGAGGCAGTTAATTAAGACCTCAGTTAAGATATTAGCAAATTAAGAAAAAAAAAACGGAACAAAAACAATATATAAATTTTCAACGAATAAGCAGCCCAGGAAGCATTCCGTCGAAATAAAAAACGTCAAGGTAACGTGTATAAGCACAACAATCCGCATCACTCAACCGTTTCATTTGGCAGGCAATGCAACAAAAGTTTATACCATAAGCACTTCTCAACAAACTCGAGCAGCAACGGATATCAGACGGAGTTGTTGCCAGCAAATCAATGTGAGTGAGCAAGTTTGTATGTGCCTGCGTGCTTTGCGTTGATACCAAGTTAGCTTTGGTATTACAATAACGAAAAACGAAAAAATGCTAACAATAACATGGCAGCGTATCCGGCAAAGACAACGGATATGAATATTCCTTGAAGCTATCAGACAGCGCAAATGAGCGTAAAGTTATTGAGATGAAAATTGTAAAACGAATGTTGAAACTGAAATGGCGCACACGCAAGCATATACGAAAATAGAGCAAAAAAAAACGAAAATAAGAAGATACACACCAAAGTCAGATATGGTTGAACAGAGTGTAGCGACACAGAACAAAGGAAAAACTGAAACAAAAACAAAAAAGTATTAAATGAAAATGTTAAACAAAGTCCCACTGCAGTGAATACACAAACAAAGACATCATTCGACGAGCGAGTAAAATTTTACGTATACGCCGTGTAGTACAATCACTAAATGGAAACTATGCGCCACAACGGGCTGCAAAAACATAACAAAAAAAACGAAAAACAAAAGCGTATCATTCAAATAACAGTTATTACAAAGTTTAGTTTTTCTACGTCTGTTATGAGAAAAAATATTCAATGCGTTTCATTTGCTGTGGCGCCGCTGTGAGTGTCAGCAGTTGCAAAATGATATGCTAAAAATACATGCATACATAATAATAGCGGTGTAAACGATCTCTTTAATACCACATATTTTTATGAATAACATGAAAAAGAAACACAAAGCAAAAAATGTTTGAATGTACCCTATCAGTGTTAGCTTAAAGCCAGAAGTGTTAGTTTTTAGTTGTTTTTTTCATATATATTTCCAGCAAGATAGCAAGTAAGGGCTCCCGCTACCAGTGGGGGATAGTTTTCAATTCACTTCTATCTCTTCTGTTTGAAATTGAAAATAAGGACCTCGAGACACAGAATCATAATATTGTTCACATAGGTAAAGGTGTATTTATAAGGATTTTTTTTGGCTTATTTCTGTATAAAATGGGATTTACGGAGGTGACTAATTTTTAATTTTTTGGAGCTTTTTGGCCGGTGAAGGGCAAATCAAAAAACAACGTTTTTCTTTATCCTCCTTCCTTCGCAATGTTTGCTGGACAAGATAAGGTTTTGGGAAGACTACTTGTCGGGTTCCTGTCTGGATTTGTTTAGGCGTAATTTGGGACTTTCTAGGATCGTTTAAGAATATATAAAAAATCGTAAAAAAAAAACTAAACTAATGGTGGCGACTCCGAAGGGTACCTGTAAGAAAGATCAATTTTTGTTGAGAAGCTTTTTATAGCAGAAATATACTCGGAGAGTTTGCCAAACCGTTCCCGAGGGGCGACCCCTTTTTAGAAAAACTTGTCTAATTTATTTTTGATGTTGGTTTTACAGGGTATAGATACCAGAATACTTGGTGTAGTAGACCGAACACACTACCGCTATATCCCGGCGGCCGTAAACGTACGACAAAAACAGTTCCGAAATGGTTCTGTAAAAGTTCCAAAAGTTTCTCTAAACAATTCTGTAAATGTCAGGAAATAGTATCTAAATGATCCCTTAAATTATGCCGAAATGACACAAAAACCAGTGCTCCTGCCAAAAGACTTATTTTATCTCTTGTAGTTAATCACCTCCGTAAATGACATTACATTCAAAAACTTCCTGAGTGAATAATATCAAATATGTGGCAAATCTAAAAGGAAAATCTTAGAATGAAGTATACTATCATTAAACAAAATTTCATCCAAATCGGTCAATATGCGAAAAAATAAATAAAAAGCAGTAAGGTGGCAACCCTAGGTGCCAACTCATTTTTAAGACATCATGGTTGGCATGCGGATTGAAGTACCCTTGATTTGTTACCCATATTGGCATACCTTGCTCAATATTTAAGAAAAAATTACATAGGCGGTAACCCTGTAAACCGCCCCAAGAGGCAACACCCAAGTGGACACTCTTAAAAGGGTCCCGTACGATATGTCGAAAAAAAATGTCGAATTTCCAAGACCGAATTTAAAAAAATTTTAAAATACCGAAGAGATTTTTGACCGAAAAAAAATGTCGAAAAAATGCAAATGACCGAAAAAGGTCGAAATTTGGATGCTTAATGTAAAACTTCGGAAATTTGAGTTTAATAACGTGTTTTATGACAGTATACAATTATTTATCACTTCCTTACCTCTTACCAAGAACTTTTCAACCATTTTCCAATACAAAGTCTATTCAAATTTTCCCCTTGTTAGAGGTAACAACAGAAATATTCTCAGACATTTTCGGGCTACAAACTGCACATGTAAAAATTAAGATTGAGAATGACTTATGATTTGTACTTATTAAAAGCATAACACTAATCATTTCGTTATGATCATTTCGAGAAAGTTACCGTTATCTTATTGAGCTTAACTATGCTGGAGTCACCAATGGCAAAAATAAATCGATGTGTCTTTGATGCAAAGTCTATGTACATTTGTTTCGCTATATATGTACATCGATGCTTCGACTTGGTTAGTTTTCTAATATGTGTATATTTTTCTAATTACGTGCATATTTTTGAACAAGGAAAAGATGTTGGTCCAATTTACTTTTGTTTTTGGACAAGTGAGAAACCGAAATAACGTTTAAACGTTCAAAACTTCACAATTTTTATAGAAACATCGATACATCAAATATTTACGTGATTATAAAAGTCGCCAAAAATCAAAATTTTTCTGACATCTTTAAACCGTGCATATTTTTGAACAAGGAAAAGATGTTGGTCCAATTTACTTTTGTTTTTGGACAAGTGAGAAACCGAAATAACGTTTAAACGTTCAAAACTTCACAATTTTTATAGAAACATCGATACATCAAATATTTACGTGATTATAAAAGTCGCCAAAAATCAAAATTTTTCTGACATCTTTAAACCGTGCATATTTTTGAACAAGGAAAAGATGTTGGTCCAATTTACTTTTGTTTTTGGACAAGTGAGAAACCGAAATAACGTTTAAACGTTCAAAACTTCACAATTTTTATAGAAACATCGATACATCAAATATTTACGTGATTATAAAAGTCGCCAAAAATGAAAATTTTTCTGACATCTTTAAACCGGATATTCGTTTCTGAGAGGTTGTTGTTAATTATATTGAGAAGAGCTTAAGAGTTTGTGCTTGTAACTTTACCGTCAGGTTTTATATTTGCTTGCAAGAGCTATTGCAGAACACTGGAAAAATAATACTCAACATTAATATATAAGATGTAGAAACAATGTAATGAATGATGTGTTAAATTCGCGCGAATTTTACACATCATTCATTACATTGTTTCTACATCTTATATATTTTTTTTTCGACATTTTTTCATTCGACATTTTTTTTCGAGACATTTTTTTTCGACCTTTTGTGTTTTCGGCAAATTTTTTTTCGACATTTTTTTCGACATATCGTACCAGACCCTCTTAAAACTAAGCATACTCAAGCGGTCCAAAATGATTCCAAACTGTGCCCAAAATGATCCTAAAATTAGCCCAAAAGGATCGTAAAATTATCCCAAAGCAACCCCAAAATGACCCTAAAATTATCCCGAAATGAGCCCTAAATGATCCCAAAATAGCCCCCAAATGATCCCTAAATGATCCTAAAATAATCCAAATATGATCCATACCATCTACATACATGCCAAATTTCATCCAAATAGGATATACTAAAATACAAATATACAAATTTACAAGAATAGCTATTTTAAAGTTATAAGATTTAGTTTGATTTTTATTTAACGTAACCCAACCACAAAAATATACACGGCTCCGGCCCAGTATTTTAGTGCAATTTTAAACCACAGACAAAGTTGACTAGAGTTTATTCCATATAAATTGGCCGTTTGAACTAAGTTTAAGTCGCAGTGAACTTGCACTGAACACCCGGGCCTTAGTGGGAGATCAATATATTTCTAAATATTTGAATAGATGATTTAGGTTATAAAAAGTCAGAGTGACTGGGTATGACTTGTAAATAAGCATACGCTGCTAACATCTTCTCTAAACTACAGACCTTACAGTAAAAATCTCATGAATTTATGCGATTATTATTCGAAATGTTATAACGATAGATCTAAAAGGAGCAAACTCAAAAAATTTGAAATTTTGACAGAATGGATACCATAGCATTCTCCAATTCAATAACTACTGATCTGTATACTCGATTAACTAACAGCTTCATTGAGAAAAGGGCTGTTGAAAATATAAAATGCCAAGTTAATCGCTGTTTTGAATTAGGTGTGCGATATAGCCTTTTCAATTTTTCAATCAAGCTGTTAACCTCACCTACCCGTGATGTATCCTGTTAGGTTAAGCCCAAATCGGGTTTATTGGGTGTCTAACCGGGAGAAGGAGCAACTCAACTTAATACAAATTTTTTTGATCGGATGTATCTCCCATGGTTTTTTTAATCCAGGGTTGTTGAAAAAAAAATTAAGTTAATCTGACCTGCATTACTATAGCTCTTATGAAATCATTTGTTCGGATATGAGGTTTGACGTCATAACTCTACACCGACACCGGTGGAGACAGAGCTGTTCTCACTTAGTTTTCTTCTCCTTCCCTTATTATTCATTTTCTTTTGCTCCTCCTATTTAACTTTGCTTCCTTTTCCCATTGGCTTGCCTCCTCCCTTTCCTGTTGTTATGTAAACACTGTCACAGTAGTTGTCATCATTTTCATCAACAATGTTAACTCATAAAACTACATATACCAACAAATGCATGAACAATGCATGCAGATCAACAACGCACAATATAGCAGATCTATTGAATTCAAGCAGCTACCATCTAAGTTTATGATTTAAAGTTGCTTTGCTTAGAAGTTCCTAAGCTGTCATCAACCAAACTTCACTTCCAACTCAACTTACAATGTCAACAGCAGTTGTAAAGTTGTACACAAAGTTATACGGAAATGATACTCGTTGCATTTTCTATTTTATTTATTTAGCACATGTCTTACATATTTACAGGCATTCTGTATGTGGTACATATATTGGTCTCAAGAGAGTGAATTCTAAAACTTCCACTAGAAGTTGACAAATGTCAATGGCAGAGATAAAAAGTATTTTTTTTTGTTATTTGATAGTTTCCAGTTTCAATGTTGATTCATTTCTGCCACATTCTATGATACTTCTTGTACACCGTGTTGTAGAAAATGAGAGAGAGAGTTAACCAAAACCTTCCAAAAAATTATATAATTTTCAAGTTGACTAGATGTATCTCTGGTTTCAAAATTAGTGCACAGATATCGGGAAACCAAGTTTCCCAAAAATGTATCTAGCATTTGTTGATTCTGCTCTCATAATCATAATAGTTGTTATCATTATCCTTAGCACGATTAGCATAAACATGAATTTTTATCACAGTCATTAGCATTCTTATTATTCTCCACCCGTGGCACCGCCCACTTTTAAGAGAGGCATTTTTGAAAGTTCAACTGCTCGTAACTTTTAAACTGATTACGGGAGAACGATGAAAGTCGCCCAACAACCACGCCCACTTTCGATATCCAAAATTTCGAAAATCACCTAAATTGACATATGTAATTCGGTAACGGAAATGGCTAAAATGATATAATTTGCTAGGATGAACCCCCAGTATGTAATTATATCGTTACCTTAATTCACAAAGGCCCTAACTGACATAAAAAAATTTTACAGGAGAAGCAAAAAACAAAATTTTTTTTACATTGAACGCAAGCAAATACAGCTTTGTAAATTTGGAATATCCCCGTTATTACTGCTAGTAACTCCATAAAATTTGTAGTGGGTGTGTATTTTACTATATGCTACTTATGTTTAATCCTATTCCTACTCCATTTCATATTTTTAATAAGACTGTTTTCCATTTCTATTCTTGTCTTAAGGCTCCTTTAATTAACTACTGATTTCGCAGTAAAAAATTTGATTTGTGAGACCTCAGATAAACCACAAGAAATTAATAAAGGGCACCTAAAATCATTTATTTATGACTAACTGCCAGGGTTGTGATGAATAAACTTCCTGAAGGTTTAGGGTGTGCTGCCGACACACATTTTTTTAATAACTTGAGTTGATTTTAGTTCAGTTGAGTTGAGGTATGGTAATGATATGGTGATGAAAAATAAATATAAATAGAACGATATAGAAACACTGCGTCTGATATATGGTTTTGTCTGGAACAAATCGGAATGATTATTTTCATTACTGTTCTACTTCAAAACATATTCCACATATATAGTATATGAAATTCATGAGATGCTAAAACGAATGTTTCCGAAAGGTTATGATAATGCCAGTGTCCCATATACATATATATTATTATAACTGTTGCAGAAACACTATGAACAATACCACTCTCACATATGTCTATATTGATATGTGATATGCAAAATACAGTCAAAGCGACAATATGTCCAACGCCTGCAGTTACTCACTTACTTGTTCATGTTCCATGTTAGATGCCCTCACTTGGTAAATATGGAAATTGTTGAACAGGAAAGTTGTTGTCACACACAAGTGTCGTTGACATTTTAATATGTTCTTTGAGTTTGCCCTAACTAAGCACTTTGAATTCATCCATCCGTTTGTCTTGCCTACGAATTTACATACGTACATATGTCTTCTGTCAGTTTCGCTCCATATCTTTACGATTTCGTATTTCACAAGTTGACAAAGCAAAAGCAAACTATAATTTCTGGTGCTTCGTTTGCTTTGGAGTTGTAGTGACTGTAATTTGCTGTCATCAATTAATGCAATTACCATTCACCATTACTTTTTTCCATTTATATATAACCTTATGGTAATGGAAACATAAATATGGCTAACTTAAAAAAACTTTGAGTTGTAGAAAAGTCATATTTTTTGTTATAATAGAGTGCTATAATCTTTGTGACGTTTTATGTGACATTTCCGCAATGTTTAGCGAGCTTGAGTAATTTAAAAGTTACCCACTTTTAATGTGATGCCACTCAACGCCTTTCAAAGGTGTTTAGCTGAATACCCGTCAAAAAGAGCCCTACCATCAGTGGATACCAGTTTTCTGTAATTTCTCACCTGGAATCCAACACCATCCAAATTATTTTTGAAGTGACAGTGAAACCCGCTTAAGTACCCCGAGCAAAATGTTCAGCGTTTTGATGTACTAAAGCGGGTTGTGCACTTAAAAGAACCCTCTTAAGTACCTTTATTCGGGTACTTAAGGGAAGATATGAAAATTGAGATGTAGTTACATTAGTACATATATATATATCTATTTTCACCTAAAATTCACTTTGACAACTATCGATTCTCGAAAAATTAGTGGTGTAAGTGAAATTAAATATCAGATTTATAATGCTACCGCTGAGCTTCAAAATATAATAGTACCAAGTAGGTACTTAAGAGGAGAGAATTATATGAGGAATGGAAATTGGCGCTCGAAAAATTGAGTTACTTTAGCGGGTTGGGTAATAAAGCGGGAAGTTACTTAAGAGGAGAGGGGGATTTGCCTCCCATTTTTTACAAAAAACAGAGTGCACAAAAATATTGCGTACTTAAGCGGGTTAGGCACTTAAGCGGGTGAGTACTTAAGTGGGTTTCACTGATGTTGTATTTTTTTTGCCCATGGTCATTATTTCCTTTTTTTTAGAAATTAGTATGACATAATTCATGTCATAGCATAAATTGAAAATGTGGAATTGAAATCAGCAATTTTTTTTTTTCAAAATTTTCTAAAGCCTCTAAAAATTGGAGCTGGGAATTCAAGTTCACTAAAGTGATCGAAGATTTCGAACTAGGTCACCAAAATGACCTAGTTCATGTAGTTCGTTTTTAGTTTATTTATTTTTATTTGTTTCGCTTAAGAAATAACTGCTAAACCACGTTAAAAAATGTTGGGATGGGTATCAAAAGATTTGATACCTCCTCCTACACTTTTCAACGTGTTTTTGCTGTTGACTCTTGAAGGAAACAAATGCCACCTTATGTATGGTAGTACAAACCATGCTAACCAGCAGCGGATAAAATCCTGGGGAAATTACTGGGTCGCGCTTACCAAAAAAGTTGATAAAAAAGTTGGCAATTTTGTCTCAGTCAGGTTCTTTTTCTACCCATGTTGGAGTTGCTAATTTTTGTCGAAAATTATCGATTTATGTCGACATATGTGTTGGTAGTTCGATGCCTACTCTTACCCACAGTAATTTTTGGTATTGCACAGCATTAATTTGTGATTTTGTTTACACCATGATGGCCAGCCCTGGTTGGAAGGAAAGATGGCAACAATCCCCAAACAAACCTGGTCAAAATGGGATCATAAGAAGGAGATAAATCTCCATATTAATAGGTGTTTTAACTGGGCACTGCCCTATTGGTAGGCACGCAGAAAGGCTAGGTGTGCCCTACCGACGATGCTGTAGGAGCTGCATCTGCAACTGCCCGACTATAAGCGGCGCGAGAACGCGCTTTTTGGGAGTTCCCTTCCTGAATAGCCTACGCCAGATCGTGGAGCTGGACATATAGGACTGGATGGCCTTCATAAAGTCATCTAAGTGGTTCGAGAAGGAGTAACGGTGTCGGTTTGGCAGTGTCAGTCCCGGGACTTTGCTATGTGGAGAATCCCAACAACTCAGGGATTTTCCATATGGCCGGGTCCGGGACTGACTTTCCAAGAGTTGGTGGTATCACAACGGGCCTTCGAAAGCTGGCCTGAGTGTGCCTATGCGACAATTTATATTACCTAGTTTATACGCATACATTTATAAACTAATCTTAGAACCGACTTGAAAACTTGTTGCGTTTTGAATCAAAAGGATTTTTTAACTATGTCGTAGGAAATTCGTTTTGAAATAATTCGATTTTATGTACGCATATGTAAACTAGGCATATGTTTTTTTATAATAGAGCCATTTATAATTTGATATTTCGTATCTTTAGAAAGATTCATACTGCAAGGGCTTAGTACTCTCCTCATGCATGATTTGTTCTTGTCTTGAAACTTTCCGCCATTCGCCTGATGATATTTTGCTGAAATGTTTGGGCATTGTAGGTATGGAGTATGGAGTAGGCGCGAGAGTCGCTATAACTATAACTGTGGTCCGTTGTCGGAAGCTTTGCAGACAAGATCACGGGTAGCTTGTAGTCTCTCTTTCCTTTACCTCGTCTTTCGAACTTTTGTTGCTATTAAAGAACCGATAAGGATTGCCAATAGAATTTCTTTTCATTATTAGTCTACCATCGCTTTGTTCAACTCTCGTTTTTGCTTCTGACCTTGCTCTTGCTTCGTGTTTTGATTTAACCCCATTCGTCTTCAGCCCCTGCATCAAGTCGAACATAGAGTATTATACCTTACTTCATTCCACATATTCTTGAAACTTTCTACTCTTTCATTTCATTCAAATTCGCCATTTTGAAAAACTCAATAACTAACCTCACTCACTGACAGAGGTAACCCATCGCTTTATAGCCGTTTCAAACTTCTTTCCACACTTTTATAATATACTTCATAATATATCTAGTCGATAATCATATATAAATATGTGCTTACATATGTAAGTAGCTGTAAATAACCCTTGTCATTATTGTCATTGAATGAACTTTAGTGGACAACAATATCGGAATTTCACAACAGGCGCCAGTATGTCGTGTAGTCGGTGGGTCTTATCTTGTCCATGGGTTGCGGCTGCATACCCTGTCACATGCCTCATCTACTTATTTGCTTACTCGGTCATGCTGCACGAATGGCTTGACACATGGCAAATTCAATATATATTTACGAGTACAATAACTGTGGGTGCGCAAAAGTTTTTTAAAATAAACTTTTTAACTTTTCAAATTATTTTGTAAGTTTTCTTTTTGAATTGGTGATTTTGATTGTTTTCTGTTTAAAACATTTTATGTGGGCGTGTTTTGTTGCTGTCAGCATGACCGTGAATTATGTTTAAAAAAAGTTGTGGACCACCCTTTGTGCTTGTCTCTTTACCCCTTTTCTATACATTGACACTACTTTATTGTCGCTTCAATTTGTATCTGTCGTCGCTATGGTGACCCCTTTCTCGGTTTCAACCAAGGCAAATTCAACAAGGTAGAATTGACAACCGAAATATTTTGTTTTTGTAGGAGTTCTTCCTTCAAAAAAATGTAAACAAGCGTATTAACCATTTGCCAGCCAAATTAGAAAAATTAGATAGCATTTGCTTAGGCCAAAAAATTATCAATACCGCGAAATATGCTAGCCCAAACAGTAACGGAGTAACTTTGGCCACTTTGGAATCTACCTCTTTTCGGACCTTTGCGTTATAAAAATAGCGAGTATTGAATATTTGAAGGTTGTCGCAAGAGTGTAACAGAAACTGGGGGATTGATTTCCATTAGATTTTTTTTATACTGAAGTCTGGATTTTGAAACGGTTTCGATTTTTTTTATTAAAATAACGGTTACGATTTAGTTTTCGGTTTCGAGAAATTAATCGGCTTCGCGGTTGCTGCTGTAAGAGGGACGTGACGGACCAAACAGAGTTGTACGGTATTGAGTCTATGTACTCACAGCTGCCGAACCACCTTGTGGTACTATTCCAATTGCCGATTTCATCAACCCCGTGACCGTGGTCGAAATGGGTTTTAGAGGTCCCGAATCGATTTTAATCGCTTACAGTTTCGTTTTCTAATGCTGAAGGAGTACACACTCCGTCAATCCAACGAAAGGTGGCAACAATCCCCAGGGTGCGGGACATCCTAACAAACCTGGCCAAAATGGGATCATAAAAGATCTAGACACATTCACGCCCTAAGAAGGAGAGAGATCTCCATATTAATACATAGGTGTTTTAACTGGGCACTGCCTTATTAGGAGGCACACAGTAAGGCTAGCTGTGCCCTGCCGACGTTGCTGTAGGAGCTGCAAAGATGATGAGGAAGAGGAAACGGTGAAGCACCACATCTGCCTTTTTGGGAGTTCCCTTCCTGTATAGCCTAAGCCAGATCGCGGAACTGGACATAAAGGACTTGATGGCCTTCATAAAGTCATCTAAGTGGTTCGAGGAAGAGCAACGGTGTCGGTTTGGGAGTGTCAGTCCCGGGATTCTGCTATGTGGAAAATCCCAACAACTCAGGGATTTTCCATATGACCGGGTCCCGGGACTGACTTTCCTAGTGTTGGTGGTATCACAACGGGCCTTTCAAAGCTGGCCTAAGTATGCCTCTGCGGCAGCCACTTGAACCCAACCTAACCCTTCGTTTTCGGTCTAAGATCCGGTTGAAAAAAGATTACACCATTCATCTTAGCTAAAATTTGTTAAGAGTCTAGCTAATCTGATCTCTAAACTCTATTTAAACGTTCAAGGAACTCAGGCAAGCGGTATAGTATTTATATGACACGATTTTCTATTTCTTCACGCTATTGAAAAAATTTAAAAATCTTAAACAGAACGGGTTAATATTTTTTTTCATTTGACGGGAAAACTCCTACAGAAAAGAGAGAACTGTCAAGATCACTATTACTTTGTTTAATATACTTTGGTTTCAACATTCTTCTTCTTCGCATTTGTGTGGGTTATTTCTTTCGATTTTTTTGTTGCTGCCTGTTGCCCTTAACAAATGTCAACGATTTTTTTTTCTCGAGAATAATAAAACATTTTTTTTTTTCATTTACATTCAGCATTGCGCTTTTATGGCTTTCATTTACTTCTCTCTCCTTGTTTTTTCGCCACTCAATCACGTTTCAGAGATTTGTTCTCTGGAAAAACAAAAAAATTAAAAAAATACTTACACGAGGCCTGGTATGATTGTATTTCGCTATTTAAGTACCATTACAAGCAATTATATATTTTCATCGTGTTTTTTTATTGTAGTAACTATGTAGTGAATTTATTGTAACATTTTGTATACCTAGTTGCGTTTATGACCATGTAAACAATGTGTGATTGTAACCTATAGTATGCAGTTCTAGCTTTGCGATTATGCTCGAATCTGAACTCTGGGCTGTGTATGACATGGAGCCAGGGCAGTTGGCACAGACTACCACCCTGAGACTCCGCTACATGAGTGTGCTGTGACATACTTGTTCGCACCTTGGCGTTATTACTCCTCACCCCACTGCCGTCCATATAATATTTATTATGGGCCGCTAGATACCAAGGACAGAGAGCGAGTATTTTATCGCCTCCAGTCTAACATTGTTGAGGTGCCTTCAATGTCCAAGAAATCTGGAGTTTCATCCACCTTGTGCACCACCTCGTATAGAGCTGTTCTCAGTAGAGCGGGACTTTGAAATGTATGGTGAGCTGTTGAAAACCCAGAGTTAACCAATTTCATTCATATATTAAGTTCCACACGAGGAAAGACTAATGGGCTTTTCATAGTCTGTCTTACCCACCTTTAGGATGAAAGCCCCCTCGCCCCTCTCCAATTTAGTGGTACATGTTTTAGCCGAATACATGCCCTAAACTGGAATTAGTCGAAGAAAGGGTAGCACACCAGTATACTCTTTCGCTTCCATTTGGCTGGCCTCACATCCTCGAAAATGGCTTTTCACAAGCAGATATACAGTTTCTTTTCTTTTCTTTTGAGATAATTTGACCAACTCTTCAATAATCTTTTGTTGTTTCGATAGACGAGCAAAAGCCCTTCCAAGACCCATCTTTTGCCTAACACCAGAATGCTTAAGCTACTGTTGAATGGCAGCCAGATTCCAGTGGAAGGGTTCCGTTGAATAATCTCCGATAATCTTCCCTAAATTAGGAAACATATGAATTTCACTAGGCAATCATTGTGCAAACTCAGAGGGACCCTTTACCTCAGTGTTCGACACTCAGGGGGATGTCTACGTCCTCCTCTACCAGGATGTCGGCAAGGTTATTCTAGGCTAGCCGCTAGTTTATTTGAACAACCCTAAGGTGTGATCGACAAGCTGCAGGTCATCAAAGTACTTCTTTGTGTCATTGACCTCGTCCGATTCTTCATCGTTCTCGCCGAGTTTAAGAGTGAAATACATCTCGGGGTTGGGAGCCTGCAAATATTTAAACAGCGTCCCGCTGTCGATCTTCACTGCCGAGATTCATACAAGCGTTATAGGCATTTTTGGAATGTCGTCGGCTTGAATGAACTTAACCTTTTGGCCATCCCCAGAGTCGCAGCAGGTCTTTCTCCAAGAAGTCCTTTGACTGCTGGTCCTCTCACTCAACCTCCACGCAAATTGTTGATTTCTTGGCGGAGAACAGTGGGTACTGGCTACGTTACCGAGTGATAGGAACATATTTTTAACGCACTACGTTTCAGCCGCTGTAGGGTTGTATCGAGCTCAAAATAAGAACTAATATGATGGAGGTTTCTGTTCCGCCTCGTAAGATGAATGACGAAGATGATTTCGCATAAAAACTCAATATCTCGCAACTAGGTATTACCCTTACCCTTAGACGCCCTTACGTCTTTTCTATTGTTGTTGTGAAGTTTTTCGTAAAGTTTTATGTATTTATGGCATCGCCAGCCATTGCGAATCATATCTTACAGCTGCCACCAGCAGTTACACTGAGGTTATGCAGCAGAAATTTATATTGTTGTACATACATTTCGTGTTGCTGATGCAACAATAACTAAAATTGAAATACATACTCGTATAAATAAAAAGTGCGTACAGCATTGCAATATCTTTATAGAGCTTGACTTGTCAGTATGTTCGTTTTGTTCAATTTATTCTTTATTTGCGGAGACCACTTGACTCTGCACTTGAACAGATGTAAGAAGTTTTTGAAGTTGGTTTTTTTTTAATTTTATGTCTTTAAATTGAACAACGACCCCTTGAGTGCAGTGCTCAATAGAAATGGGATGCAGTCGTGAGTATCAAAAGAGAAGAACTGCCATAGTTATTTTTGATATATATGTAGAAAAAAAGTTGGATCCACTAGCACTTTTAAAATGATTTTTATTTCATAAGCCTCCATAGGGTAATACGAAATTTACCCCCGTATATAATACCATTAATGAATGGGCTGATCCTAAGAAAATCTGACTTTAAAATTGTCTCCTTACAAAGAGGGACCACCCTAGTATTTATAAATGGGTAAAGCCATGTGAAGTGTGCACAGGTAAAATCACTTTATCGACGATTTTGAAAACTATCGTTTCATTGGATAGTGGGCCAGACTCAAACCTCGTGCTAAAAATATTTCGTCAAAATTCGTGTCTTTGTTATTGTTATTGGAGGTTGAATTTTTGATAATTTTCAGATCATGATAATATTGAAAAATTATTTTCTCATAAACTACTGCAGATAAATCAATGAATTTTTTTTTCACTTACGGATAATTGTTTTTGCTATACAATAAGTATTTTTATGCGATCTTATTGTTTAAACAATTATCATAATTTTTTTTTAAACAAATAATTTTTTTTTTCGTTCTATATGATCAAAAAAATTTCAAAATTTGAAAAATAACACGTAAAACAGCCACCTTTAATAATCAAAAAAAAAAAAAAAATTTTTGTCCTTTCATACCATTCCAAAGATATTGGATTTTTTTGTCACCCCTTGCGATCAAATTGTTAAAATAATGATATTTAAAAAAAAATTTTTAAATAAATAAAATTTTTTTTTGCGTTCTGCATGCTCCAGATGAAATCCAGGCGCATCATTGGTCAAACACTCAAGTAACCATACACCCTTACGTAATTTACTATCGTGCTGATGGTGTTCTACATCACTTATGTTTTGTGATTATATCGGAAAAACTGACTCATGATTCAAGTTCAGTTCACTTGTTCAATACAAGACTTGCGAATTATATGAAAAAAAAATTTGGGTCCAGGAATGTAAAAAAATTGTTCTATTACGCAGCGCAATAAAAAAATAAATTTAACTTTTTAAATTTATATAATCACGAAAAAGACTTTGGAATTGCCCACGGTAAGGGAGCTTGCGATGGGGTGGGGGGCACTGTCAAAAGGCTGGCACGAAAAGCAAGTATGCAGCGTATTGCGGAAAATCACATACGCGACGCTCGAGGTCTTTTTGAATGGGCAGAAAATGCGTTTCAGACAATAGATTTCGATTTTTGCTCCCAAGTGGATCACGACGCTCATGAAAAGAAATTTCAAAATCGCACAAGTAAAGCCATAGCAATAAAAAAACACACGGCAATTCCATCATTTTCAACCAATGTTTAACAAAAAGATGACAAAAAATAAGAAATCTGTGGATTGGTATGAAAGGACAAACATTTTTTTATTACCAAAGATGACCGTTTTTCGCATGAGTGTCAAGTTAGCTAAGCACCCTAATGCAATCGAGTCGGGACCAGGTGGATAATTTGCCGTTATTTTGCCGTGATTTTGCCGGGAAAGAATTAATTTTGCCGTGTAATTTTTTCCCGGAATTTTGGGGTGCTTTGCTAACTTGATATCAACTTAGCTAAGCACCCTAATGAAAACGGTGTTAGAGACAAGATATCGAAACCGGACTTGTTTCATATTTTGCCGTTATTTTGCCGTGATTTTGCCGGGAAAGAATTAATTTTGCCGGGCAATTACTTTTGGACTTTTTCATATACGAAGTTTCGTGTCAACTTAGCTAAGCACCCTAATGAAAACGGTGTTAGAGACAAGATATCGAAACCGGACTTGTTTCATATTTTGCCGTTATTTTGCCGTGATTTTGCCGTGAAAGAATTAATTTTGCCGGGCAATTACTTTTGGACTTTTTCATATACGAAGTTTCGTGTCAACTTAGCTAAGCACCCTAATGAAAACGGTGTTCGAGACAAGATATCGAAACCGGACTTGCTTCATATTTTGCCGTTATTTTGCCGTGATTTTGCCGGGAAAGAATTAATTTTGTCGGGCAATTATTTTTGGACTTTTTCATATACGAAGTTTCGCGTCAACTTAGCTAAGCATCCTAATGAAAACGGTGTTAGAGACAAGATATCGAAACCGGACTTGTTTCATATTTTGCCGTTATTTTGCCGTGATTTTGCCGGGAAAGAATTAATTTTGCCGGGCAATTACTTTTGGACTTTTTCATATACGAAGTTTCGTGTCAACTTAGCTAAGCACCCTAATGAAAACGGTGTTAGAGACAAGATATCGAAACCGGACTTGTTTCATATTTTGCCGTTATTTTGCCGTGATTTTGCCGGGAAAGAATTAATTTTGCCGGGCAATTACTTTTGGACTTTTTCATATACGAAGTTTCGTGTCAACTTAGCTAAGCACCCTAATGAAAACGGTGTTCGAGACAAGATATCGAAACCGGACTTGTTTCATATTTTGCCGTTATTTTGCCGTGATTTTGCCGGGAAAGAATTAATTTTGTCGGGCAATTATTTTTGGACTTTTTCATATACGAAGTTTCGCGTCAACTTAGCTAAGCACCCTAATGAAAACGGTGTTAGAGACAAGATATCGAAACCGGACTTGTTTCATATTTTGCCGTTATTTTGCCGTGATTTTGCCGGGAAAGAATTAATTTTGTCGGGCAATTATTTTTGGACTTTTTCATATACGAAGTTTCGCGTCAACTTAGCTAAGCACCCTAATGAAAACGGTGTTCGAGACAAGATATCGAAACCGGACTTGTTTCATATTTTGCCGTTATTTTGCCGTGATTTTGCCGGGAAAGAATTAATTTTGCCGGGTAATTTTTTCCCGGAATTTTGGGGTGCTTTGCTAACTTGATATCAACTTAGCTAAGCACCCTAATGAAAACGGTGTTAGAGACAAGATATCGAAACCGGACTTGTTTCATATTTTGCCGTTATTTTGCCGTGATTTTGCCGGGAAAGAATTAATTTTGCCGGGTAATTTTTTCCCGGAATTTTGGGTGCTTTGCTAACTTGATATCAACTTAAAAAAAATTACCCGACAAAATTAATTCTTTCCCGGCAAAATCACGGCAAAATAACGGCAAAATATGAAACAAGTCCGGTTTCGATACCTTGTCTCTAACACCGTTTTCATTAGGGTGCTTAGCTAAGTTGACACGAAACTTCGTATATGAAAAAGTCCAAAAATAATTGCCCGACAAAATTAATTCTTTCCCGGCAAAATCACGGTAAAATAACGGCAAAATATGAAACAAGTCCGGTTTCGATATCTTGTCTCGAACACCGTTTTCATTAGGGTGCTTAGCTAAGTCGACGCGAAACTTCGTATATGAAAAAGTCCAAAAATAATTGCCCGACAAAATTAATTCTTTCCCGGCAAAATCACGGCAAAATAACGGTAAAATATGAAGCAAGTCCGGTTTCGATATCTTGTCTCTAACACCGTTTTCATTAGGGTGCTTAGCTAAGTTGACGCGAAACTTCGAATATGAAAAAGTCCAAAAATAATTGCCCGACAAAATTAATTCTTTCCCGGCAAAATCACGGCAAAATAACGGCAAAATATGAAACAAGTCCGGTTTCGATATCTTGTCTCTAACACCGTTTTCATTAGGGTGCTTAGCTTAGTTGATATCAAGTTAGCAAAGCACCCCAAAATTCCGGGAAAAAATTACCCGGCAAAATTAATTCTTTCCCGGCAAAATCACGGCAAAATAACGGCAAAATATGAAACAAGTCCGGTTTCGATATCTTGTCTCGAACACCGTTTTCATTAGGGTGCTTAGCTAAGTTGACGCGAAACTTCGTATATGAAAAAGTCCAAAAATAATTGCCCGACAAAATTAATTCTTTCCCGGCAAAATCACGGCAAAATAACGGCAAAATATGAAGCAAGTCCGGTTTCGATATCTTGTCTCTAACACCGTTTTCATTAGGGTGCTTAGCTAAGTTGACGCGAAGCTTCGAATATGAAAAAGTCCAAAAATAATTGCCCGACAAAATTAATTCTTTCCCGGCAAAATCACGGCAAAATAACGGCAAAATATGAAACAAGTCCGGTTTCGATATCTTGTCTCGAACACCGTTTTCATTAGGGTGCTTAGCTAAGTTGACGCGAAACTTCGTATATGAAAAAGTCCAAAAATAATTGCCCGACAAAATTAATTCTTTCCCGGCAAAATCACGGCAAAATAACGGCAAAATATGAAGCAAGTCCGGTTTCGATATCTTGTCTCTAACACCGTTTTCATTAGGGTGCTTAGCTAAGTTGACGCGAAACTTCGAATATGAAAAAGTCCAAAAATAATCGCCCGACAAAATTAATTCTTTCCCGGCAAAATCACGGCAAAATATGAAACAAGTCCGGTTTCGATATCTTGTCTCGAACACCGTTTTCATTAGGGTGCTTAGCTAAGTTGACGCGAAACTTCGTATATGAAAAAGTCCAAAAATAATTGCCCGACAAAATTAATTCTTTCCCGGCAAAATCACGGCAAAATAACGGCAAAATATGAAGCAAGTCCGGTTTCGATATCTTGTCTCTAACACCGTTTTCATTAGGGTGCTTAGCTAAGTTGACGCGAAACTTCGTATATGAAAAAGTCCAAAAATAATTGCCCGACAAAATTAATTCTTTCCCGGCAAAATCACGGCAAAATAACGGCAAAATATGAAACAAGTCCG
>CAXKVI010000003.1:99935131-99937631 GCA_964058755.1 Campiglossa producta
AATGGTAGGGGGGCGTGCCACCTTTTGAAAAACTACCTTAGGGACCAGCTAAGGAAAAAATATTTGAACGTGATTTTGCCGTGAATTATCCGTAATTAAATGACCTCTCTGAAGTTGGCAAGACAACTTTTACGTGGCAAAAAAGTAACTAGTGGATAATTTGCCCTAATTTATACGTAAATTATCCGTGAAAACAAAAATTTTGCCGCTCCCTAAGGTAGTTTTTCAAAGGTGGCACGCTAACTTCATATGAAGTTAGCGTGCCACTCAATATTTTCCAAAATACGGCCGCGGCAAAATTTTTGTTTTCACGGATAATTTACGTATAAATTAGGGCAAATTATCCACTAGTTACTTTTTTGCCACGTAAAAGTTGTCTTGCCAACTTCAGAGAGGTCATTTAATTACGGATAATTCACGGCAAAATCACGTTCAAATATTTTTTCCTTAGCTGGTCCCTAAGGTAGTTTTTCAAAGGTGGCACGCTAACTTCACATGAAGTTGGCGTGCCACTCAATATTTTCCAAAATACGTCCGCGACAAATTTTTTGATTTCACAGATTAATTACGGATAATTTACCACAAAATCACGTAAAAGTTGTCTTGCCAACTTCAGAGAGGTTACTATTGGAGTACTCCAATATCAAAAAATTGGAACACAACGATTTTTGCAGGGCTTCTACACCATCGTACATATATGTAACAAAGTAAAATCAACTGCTCCTGCGAGATCGATGCATCCAATTTTATAAAGCTTATCTTTCGATTTTCCTGTGCTCGTGTTTGTCTGTAAAAATCTTAAGTAAATACTCCAACCAAATGCGTCTACTTAAATGACCGAAATGTGAAAACGGTCCTTTATAAATTTTCATTTATTGCGTAAACTGCATGGTTGAGCGCCGGCGAACTCAAAGAAATTCAAAGTTGAATTTACTTCTGACAGTCAATTAGTAGTTGATAACAAAAAGGAAAAGATTTTTGAGGAGAAACAGTTTCGAACACTCGCCGCTGGTTTCCATTTGTACATGAGTACGAGAGCAGTTCGATTGTTATCACGCTTTGTACACGTGTCATTTTCCAATTTGTGATGAGCTACTTTTAAGTTCTCCTACAAATTAGATGATAACTCTTACTGTAGCATGAGATATCCGTCGTAATTGACCCAAACTTGCTGAGGAGAGATACAATAGACGTAGAAATCTCACTCAACCAGGTCCGGGGAAAATATACCTCCCATCACCTTCCTATCAAGATGAATATGTTGAGCACAGCACATGTGTCTTTTTTCCAGGATTGCTGGCCTTCTTGACGATCCGGCGTACCTCGTAGAACAAAAACCGATTCCATTAAAGCAATGCTTATATGTATGTAACCAGAACCTATCATATGCTAGCATTGCACTTCCTTTTGTTTCATTCAAATTACTCATAAGTTTTTATACACCGCACTCTTTCTCTTCAATTTTTACTCACTGCATTGCTCGATATGTTCGCCTGGCGTTGTGAGGGAGCTGCTGCTTTAATGGCTCGTAATTAAAAGACTTTTGCGTATTTGTACAATCAGTGTATTTGTTAATGTCTGTATATGTATACGTGTGTGTGCATTAATTTCTCTTATAGCTGGGTATGTCCAGAGTAAGTTTGTTGTAGACATTGCATTTGTTGCAACTACAGTTAAATTCTACAAGTACAACATTCAGCTTGTTTTACGTCCGAACATCAGCTGTGCTTGTGCCACCGAGTTCACGCGAATGACGGTTATGTTCTGCAAATATTTATTTAGTACATTCAACCTTTGCCTTATTTGTGTAGAGCTACTTGTTCTTGTAAGTAAAAGAGCGTGGGGTTGCGGGTCTTTTTTGTCCTCTACATAAATGCCTGACCAATTGCATGCGCTTGTATGCTCATTTGATTGCTCTTAGGGTGCATATACGAAATATAACTTGAATACCCTGTATTAAAGAGGACTCTTCAGAATATCTGCAGAGCAAGATAAAAAAATACAAAAAATAAAATTATATAAAAGAAAAAAAAAATTAGCAAAAAAAATTATTAAAAAAATAAAATAAAAAATTATTGAAAAAAAAAATAAAGATAAAAATTAAATTAAAGAAAAAAAAACCAGATCAAAAAATAAAATGAAATCAATTGAAATGAAAATAAGGAAAAAATAAAAAAGTTTCATTTTGAAAAAAAAATAAATAAAATTATATAAAAGAAAAAAAAATTTGAAAAAAAATTTATACCTAAAAAATAAAAATAAAAAAAAAATATAATTATATAAAAAATAAAAAAAGTAAAATAATATAATATAAAATATATTAAAAAAAAAACAACAAAAAAAAAATAAAAAAAATAGAAATAAAGAAAAAAAAATAAAAAAATAAAAAAAATTAATTGAAATGAAAATAATTAAAAAAAAAATAAAATAAAAAGGTTTCTTTTGCAAAAATAAAAATAAAGAAAATTATATAAAAGAAAAAAAAATTTATTATAAAAAA
>CAXKVI010000003.1:99942631-100017631 GCA_964058755.1 Campiglossa producta
AGTACGCTGGGTATAAAAATTAAATTAAATTAAATAACACAAAAAATAAAATAAATTAAAAGTAAAAAAATAAAAAAATGTATAAAATAAATTCAAAAAGAATATATTAAATAAAATAAAATAAAAAAGTTAAGTAAATGAAAGTAATAAACAAGAAAAAAAAAAAAAAACAAAAAAAAAAAAAACAAAAAAAAAAAATTTAAAAAATAGTATAAAATTAAAATAAAGAAAAATAAAATAAAATAGAAGAAGATAAAGTAAAATGAAAAAAAAAAAAATTTAAAAGACGACAAGGCAGTCTTCTTTCTTGCTGGGCTAGTTAGTTTGCCGGCACCACTAGCCAGTTGTTGGACTGGCCCTGCTCCCTCGTCGCACTACAACAGCTGGTGGTTACTGGGTTGTTCTACATAAATGTTTATTTAACATACACATTTGTTCTTATATTTGTAGTATGTTTAAATAGTAGTGAACTCGCTATCCCATGCAGCAGGCATGTCTTGTGGGTGGTGGCGTTTGAGCTCGTTCTTTGGTTTGTTTGCTTGTCGTCAGCAGGAGTCGTTTGTGCAAGTCAATGAACCCATTTAATTTGCACATTATTTCTGCTAGCTTTGTTGTAGGCGGACATATTGTTGTTGTTGTTCTTGTTGTTGTTGTTAAATACTACAATGATTGAGTGCTGTTTTTGTTGCTGCTACTGTGCTTTTAATTTTCCAATTAACTAGTTACCAAATGAAAAATGCATAAACCTACAATTTGTCATGTCCAATGCCCCCAATATACTTTGTCGCGTATTTAATGAAAAGAAATGTCGCTAATTTATGCATAATGTTCATAATTTATTGTTTTCTATTTTTAAATTTTAGTTTATTTTCAAAACAGTTTTCCGGGTTGTGTGTTTGCTACATGTGTTATCCAAAGTACGGATATGTTTCTTTTAGATGAAACGAACTTCTTGAGAGTAAAGGCTGATACCATTGCGCTACAATTGTGATAAGAGAACCTAATTAGGACTTAAAAATTAGTTTCCACTAAAATATTAATTCCACTAAAATATTAATCGTCTGCAAAATAAAATTAATTTTTATATTTTTCCTTTTCTCTTTCAAGGTAATTTCAACATTTTGAATTGCATGACTTTGGCCCACCACTGATTTATTCAATTGCTTATCACTGACAAATTGTAAGTTAATGAAACATTGAATATAGGCTGGGAAATTGTAACTGCATTGCAAAAAAAAAATTATTCAAATTTATTGCGCTGCAATTATGGATGTAAATTATATAATTAACATTTTATTTAACACTCGATTACAACTTATCCATGCGTGATAATTTAAATAAATACAACACTATTACTGATTTTATGAAATACTTCGTTGGGGTATATAGTGTATTTAGCTGATTGAGTGATGGGCCAGACACTTTTTAATTAATATCAAAAAATTTAATAATTTGATATTACTGTTTTCTTAAATTAGTACTTAACACACTGCTCCTGAACGAAGAATAGGTTGACCTAAACTGACCCCAAAAACTGCAAATGCCACATCGTCTGGGACGGTTTCCTGATGATGAATCACTTTGAGTTGAAATCCTAGCTGCTCCTTTTTGGAAAATAAGGATATTTTTTCACGTATACGACACATTACACCTAAAGGATTAATTTTAAATAAACAGCTCAACTCAAAACTGAAAATGACATTTCGTTGAAAATGTCATCCAGTTCAAAAAAAGCTTTTAGTTGGGATCCTAGCTACCATACTTTAGAAAATATGGACATTTTCGCATTTTTTATATGTTATTTTTGTAGTGCACTAATGGTACAGATTTCGATGCATTATCTTATATATACATATTGTTTTTTGCATAACCTATACCTATCCATGTGTATCTATAAATCAAAATTAAATTTTTTCTATATATATATAGACATAGGATTGCATTTATATCATTTTATATATAAAAATCCCAGTAGGATAATTACAAGGTGCTCCTATATAAATCGCCCCAGCCAAGCCATTTTTGTTCAGATCTTAAATTTAAAACTGGTATTTGAATAAGCTTGAATCTACCATTTCTCGAAGGAAATTGGAAAAGTTTTGTCCCCATAGCAACGGAGAAAATCAAAGTTTTTTTTTTTTAATTTGCTTCTGAAAATATTTACAGATATTTTATATATGGAAAAAAATTTTAAAATCATGACAAGGTGAAGTATACAGTAGAAGAGTTTTAGCAGACTTATGGGTTTTAGAGGCATCCTAAAGCAATAATGGGCTATTTATTTAAGTGATATCGTTTCCCCACCATCCAATGAGATAGATATCATGGCGCGTTTTTTTTAAGCGGTTTTCCCTATAGGCCTATTCCACTATTTAGTTATATGTAAATACTGCTACTAAGGGACCATAGGTTGTGAAGTGCTACGCAATGACTAACTATTCTTGATACCGCAATGGATTATGTTTTTTATACATATGTTTTAGGAAGAAAACGTTACTACAGGAGTATCGCTAACAATCAAAATTCATGTCATATTAGACCACTTTAAAGAAGCTACACAGAGCCAAAAATGCCTAATAAAATTAATAAGATTGTCTTCATGATCAGTTTTTGGGCAAAGAGGTAGTCGCAACGGTGGAAACGAAGAAAAAACTATAGGGAAATCTCTTTGGTTTTAAGAAGAAATTCTTATTAAAAAACTATACATTTAGTACAAAGTTGTAGTTAGACGCTGGCAATTATTAGTATTCGATGGCCGGATGGTTAGCAGCTGGGTTTAGCATTCGAAAAATTGTAAGTTCGATTCTCTCTCTTTTTTTCCTAATTAGAAATGTTAAAAAGAAATCTTATCAATTATATTTATGTGATTTTCCTTTGAAACATTAACAACTATCACATATCAGTAATTAGACGCTAGCAATCAAAAGTGAGCGATGGCCTGATGGTTAACAGCTGGGTTTATCATTCCGAAAATTGTAAGTTCGATTCTCGGTTAGGGCAATATCATTTTATTTTTCATTTAAAATATTAAAAAGAAAATCTTCTTAATAACATTAAAAAGACTGTCTCTACAATAATAAGAAGCACATCTTCTTGAAGAAAAACTATACAGATATCTTATCATTTTTGTTCTATTTTATTAGGTTCCATTGGCTCTGTGTACTATGCATTTGGAGATGGTTTGGGGTTATGGTCAGAATAAATTTAATTGAAGACAAATCCTATTCACAGCTGCTAAAAAACGTTGTAGTAACATTTTCTTCCCAGCACAATAAAACACTATATCCATAGCGTAGCACTTCACAAGCTATGGTCCCTTAGTAGCAGTATTTACATATATATAGTGGAATAGGCCTATAGGGGAAACCACTTAAACAAAAACGCGCCATTATCCTGTATTCAAAAAAAGTAACGTACGTGACATAACTAAGTGGGTCATTTTTGCCCAATGGACGAATTAATAGACTTTTTATTATTTATTTATTTTATTTCAAGGTTTGAAGTATTTTTTTAATTTATAAATAATAAAATTCAATTAAGGGAGTACAAAAAGGTGTTCTTAGGGTTATTTTGAGCAACTAGTACATATAAACTTACTCCTGTATTGAAAAAAAGTAACGTACGTGACATAAGTGGATCATTTTTGCCCAATGGACTAATGAATAGTTTTTGAAATCATTTCAAGCTTTCAAGTACTTTTTTAGCTTGAAAATAATAAAATTTTATTAAATAAGTACAAAAACATCTTATTAGGGCTATTTTGAGCAACTAATACATATACCCTTGCTCCTTTTACTATTGGGCAATTTTGACCCATTTATACAATATACGCAATTATTTCTGCCCAGTCTATCCTGTAGATGAAACATTTAAACAAAACCTTTTTTCAAGTATAGTTTGATTAAATAATAAAAGTCGAAAAGTTTCAATAGATTATAGAAAGTCTATAAAAAGATATGCAACTTTCAAAGTCGTTTGGGCAGTTTTGACCCACTTATACAGGATAAGTGTTAAATAAATAGTCCATTATTGGTTAAGGATGTCTCTAAAACTCATAAGTCTACTAAAACGCTTCTAATATATACTTAACCCTGTCTTGATTTTAAAATTTTTTCCATACATAAAAAATCTTTAAATACTTTCTGAAGCAAATTTAAAAAACTTTGATTTTCTCCGTTGCTATGGGAACAAAACTTTTCCAATTACCTTCAAGAAATGGCAGATTCAAGCTTATTCAAATACCAGTTTTAAATTTAAAATCTGAACAAAAATGGCTTGGGTGGGACGATTTATATAGGAGCACCTTGTAATTTTCCTACTGGGATTTTTATATATAAAATGATATAAATGCAATCCTATGTCTATATATATATAGAAAAAATTTGATTTTGATCTATAGATACACATGTATAGGTATAGGTTATGCAAAAAAAAAATATGTATATTAGGGTGATTCAAAAAAAATGTCGACTTGGTCTTACCCCCTAAAAAGTAAGGTATTGATGAGAAAATAAGCCTTGCAAAAAATTAGCGCTCTAACTTAACCCTTAGGGGTGGCTATTTTTTTTCGCCCTTTCCCATACATTTTATATGGGGAAAAATGGCATTTTTTTCAAAGTGAATTTTCTTTTAATTTTTGAAACTTTTTGAAAATATTTTTACATACTCTTTAAGATGAAGCTTTGAAGCTTCCAAAATGGTATGGCATGTGCGATTATCTTAACTATTAAGATAATTACATCCATTTGAAAATGACTGAGTTTTGTACTATTGCACACACATATACAGTAACACGTATAAAATCTAGTAAATTTTAAATGGCTGTAATTATTTTAATAGTTAAGATAATCGCACATGGCATACCATTTTGGAAGCTTCAAAGCTTCAACTTTAAGAGTATGCAAAAATATTTTGAAAACACTTTCAAAAATTTAAAGAAAATTCACTTTGAAAAAAAATGCCAATTTTCCCCATACAAAATGTATGGGAAAGGGCAAAAAAAAATAGCCACCCCTAAGGGTTAAGTTAGCGCGCTAATTTTTTGCAAGGCTTATTTTCTCATCAATACCTATAGCTTCAGGGCGTAATACCGAAAAAAGAAAAAATTTTTTTAAATTTGAATCACCCTAATGTATATATAAGATAATGCATCGAAAGCTGTACCATTAGTGCACTACAAAAATAACATATGAAAAAAAATGCAGAAATGTCCATATTTTCTAAAGTATGGTAGTGAGGATCTCAATTAAAAGCTTTTCTTGAACTGGATGACATTGTCAACGAAATGGCATTTTCAGTTTTGAGTTGAGTTGTTTATTTAAAATTAATCCTGCAATGTGTCGTCTACGTGAAAAAATGTCCTTATTTTCCAAAAAGGAGCAGCTAGGATTTCAACTCAGAGTGATTCATCATCAGGAAACCATCCAGTTTAGGTCAACCTATTCTTCGTTCAGGAGCAGTGTGTTAATGGCAGTGCTGCGCAGGCCCTATATACTTGAAGCACTTTTGTTTTTGTTTTGCCCTGACAAATGAGCTAATATGAAAGAAAAAATTCCATAGTACCTGGGTGACCGAACTTGCTCGGTGCTATTGATTTAGCGCTAACGTCACTTACCCAAAACGACCCCAAAAAGACACTTAAATGTTCCCAAAATGATCCCAAAATTATTCCAAAATTATTCCAAAAAACCCTTAAATATACCCAAAATGATGCGAAAATGACCCTAAAATTATCCAAAAATAATCCCAAAACAATTCCAAAATAGACCCAAAACGACCTTCAAATGTTCTCAAAATGATCCAAAATTTAACCAAAAATGATCCCAAAATGATCCAAAAATTATCCCAAAATCACTCCAAAATTATACGAAAATGAACCGAAACTTTTCTCAAATTAATCCAAAGTTGTACACAAAATTATCTCAAAATAGCCCCAAAATTATTCCAAAGTGACCCGTAAATGATCCTAAAATGATACTAAAATAATCCAAATATGATCCCAAAAATATACAATACAAATACAATATGGGCGGCCACACTACTTAAAAATATTTTAGTTGGTATATTGTTGTTGTTGGAGCGGGGCGTAGCCCTGCCCAAATGTCAAACAGGGTCACCTCGAGTGTATTGCTCTTGGCCGGGTCGATATAAGAAAAAGGCCCGGGTCCTTTGGGCACGATGGGTACAGCACCGTAGCACCGGCAATACTAGAAACTAGCCGTGTAGGCCATGTAGGTCATTTAGCGTTACCCAGGGTGCACCAACGGAGAGGCGACCTACTCTTACACCGGACGTATGTCGACGAAAATACCTTTCATATGATACCCATATTGGCATATCTCCCTCCATTATTTAAAAAAATGTAGATAGGTGACAACCCTGTACACCCCCCAAGTGGCAACCACCAAGTGGATAGTCTTAGAATCAATAATACTATCTCTATACCAAATTTCGTCCCAATTGGTCCAGCGGTATTCGAGATAGTACCGGATATACAAATATATTGCGGTAAGGTGGCAATTCTAGGTGGCAACCTTACTTGAACATAGTTTATATGGCTGATACATTAGCGCGAATTCCGAATTAACTCTGCTTTTGCGAGTTAGCATCATCTTCATTATAAACTCCGAAAAATTAAGAAGATTTGAGCAGATATCAGAAAACGAGCTAACGATTTGACCGCTACTGTCCTCGATAAATAAACAAAAATAGTAAGGACAACTACCAAAATTACGAGTTTACCGCTACTGGACACTAGAGCCACCAAAAAATAGCGACATCTAGTTTTAAACCGAGATTGGTGATAATCTCCGTGAGTGTATCCATAGCACTAGTTGGTATGTCGCCGAAAATACCTTTCATTTGATACCCATATACGTATATCTTGCTCCATTATTAAAACAAAAATGAAATAGGTGGCAACCCTGTAAACCACTCTTAGTGGCAACCCCCAAGTGGGTAGTTTTATAATCAATCATACCATCTATATGCCAAATTGCATCCAAATCGGTGAAGCTGTTCCCGAGATAGTACCGCATATAGAAATATACAAATCACTTATTTGTTTATGAAAAGGAATATAAGTCCACTTCGTGTTCTTTGCTCAAATGATTTTAAGTCAATTATTTCACTTAAAATTAGTCCACTACCTTTATATAAGTAAAATAAAATTATTACATGGGTTTGACAAGCAAACAAAATACTTTAGTTTCACAATAACATTAGTCAAATTACCCAAAGGAATTGAAAGGTAACGCCTTTTCCAAATCGAAAGAAAACGCGAAATTTACATTTGGATTATTTCGGGCCAAATCTTGATCTTCTTTTAATGATTTTCTGGCCAATTCATCTTAAATGAATATTATGCTCTTCCGTGAGGTTTTCAGTGGACTTAAACCACTTTCAAAATAAATTTTTTTGCGTTTCGCTAACTAGCCAATTTTCAAGTGCCCCAAATCATAGTGATTTTGATAATACTAGACTTAAATTGTTTATAAAAGAAAAGATTATGTACGGCTGTGACTATTGTCATCGTTAACTAAATTTTTTTAAAAAGTGGACTTAAACCACTTTCAAAATAACCGGTACACTGTACTTGTATAAGCATAAGTCAACACGTATTGCACAATTTGTCTCATTTTGACCGCAGATAGAACATAACTCTTCGCAATTAAGTTAATAATTGTTGTAACTAAGTTAATGACAAACGAAGACCGCAAATACCGTCGAATGTTAAGTCAAGTTTAATATGAACCCAGGAAGCATTTTGAGAATTTCTTGACATTATCAAGAGACTGGTGAGTTGCTTGAAAGAGTATTTGAAGATAATTCTTCACCGCGATAAGAGGATGTGTCCACTTGTTACTGTCCTTTTTTTACTACTTCTTTTGAGAAATCGGTTTAATTCCATTCCCCGATCATTTTACCCCCAAACACAAAGTTGTTCCCCCAGGGGCGGATCCACGGGGGAGGTTTTCAGGTTCAAAAAATATAATAAAAGGTTCAAAAAATATAAATAAAAAAAGTTAAAACTACTCAGAAATATGGTCAAAATTATGCACACAAAAATAGGCTAGCTTTGAGAAACAAATGTCCTCGAAAAAAAAAAAAATTTAAACCTCCCCCTTCCCAAAATCCTGGATCCGCCATTAGGTTCACCAGTTGACTCTGTCGATGTTGATTCAATTTTTATGACAAAGTCCAATGGGAATATTCTATATGATGTTCAAGCAAGGGCAGGAATATTACGACGAGATGATCTGAATGCAACCACCATCATACCAACCCGCCATAGAACAAAACTGACCACTTCATACCCTATGAGATACCTTTCAGCTGTTGTGAAGTGCATATTCTAGTACAGTGTTATTCATCGCAATAATTAGGTGATTTTTTGCCACCTCATTGAAAGGTTTTCTCGTAATGAAACCACAGAAACCGCAAGTTTAAAATCAAACAAAGAATAAAATTTAGTATGTGGTAAGCTATAGCTGCTCACTAATCTCTTTCCCTGCTTTTAAACCTTTTGCAATAATCATTCGCTTAGAATCGCTCAGAATTTCTAATTTTGTACTTCGCTTTCATCATCTCATCTGTTGACTTACATGTACCAGCACCGGTGTTTGACTTCTGCCCATGAGCGCCATGAACTTTGGCTTTCAACACTGTCCTTTTCAGCAAATGCTTCTTCTTCTTTTATTAACATTTTTATCTTATTCCGTCGGCATTCGGTGCAATTCGAATTTCACATTCTGGCTGTCTTTCATTTGGCATTGTGTGATGCTACACACAAAGAAAATTGAGCTGGTGATGGATAAGAATTGACAGTAATTTGCTCATATCAACCATAATATAGTTATATCAACCAGAATATCTGTTGATTTAACAAAAATTAGGGGTTGATTTAACCAAAATCACGGTCAATTCTTATCCATTACCATCTCTTTTTTCTCTGTGTACTGCGTGAGCAACACTTTGAATGCTTCTTAATATACAACTTGCACGCATAAACTCAATGTAGGACACCATGGCGTAAGAGTAGGTGTAAGAGTAGGTCGCCTCCCCGTTGGTGCACCCTGGGTAACGCTAAATGACCTACACGGCCTACATGGCTAGTTTCTTGTATTGCCGGTTCTACGAGAACGGTACCAGTGCTTGTGCTGTACCCATCGTGCCGAAACGACCCGGGCCGTTTTCCTATATCGACCCGGCCAAGAGCAATACACTCGGGGTGACCCTGGCTGACATTTAGGCAGGACTACACCTCGCTACTACAACAACAGTAACCTGCAGATATTGACAGTGGCGATCTCATTATTAGGGACAGGCGAATTTGATGAAAACTATATATTTTTTCTTTTATTGTAAGAATTTTTTTTTATCACTTCTCGAATGATAAAAGCAACGAATACATATCTAAACAAAATTTGCCGTTTTACATTTTTTGCTGTCCTTTCAACATTAGCTTTTTATTTCTGAAAACTAAATTTAGCCACACAAGTCACTTTGAATATCTGCATTCATATAATTTTTCCCTTTAGGTTATTGCTCTATAAATGAAAGCCGACAAATAATATTTCATTTCAATAGTAAATAATCAGAAAATAAAATTCCTACCGTGGTCCTGTGAGTTCGCAATATGAACATTAATGTCGAAGTTTGCTTTTATACTATAAGCTCACAACAGCTACACTAAAGATATTGGGATGTGCATTTGAGTTTATTTATGTGTATTTGCTCAGTATTGTGCCAATCTCAAATAACGAATGTAGCTTCAGCTAACTGTGCAAATAAATACAGTCACACATTATACATTAAAATGCTTCAGAAATATTTAGCCGCACGTAAGGATAAAAGCACACACAGGTGAAAATGCAACATATTTGCACATATTTTAATGGATGTATGTATGTACATTAGACAGGACCAACAATTTACGAAAAAAAAAAAAAAAAAAAAAAAAAATTTAATTGTATTATTCAATAAACTAAAATAAAATAAAGTAAAATAAAAAAGAAAAAAAAAAATTATGTAAAATAAAATATAACATATAATAAAAATATACTATAAAAAATATTTTATTATATAAAAAAATAAAAATAAATAAAATAAAAAAATAGTACAAAAAACTAAATAAAGTAAAAAAATAATTAAAAAAAAAATAAAATAAAGTAAAAAAACTAAAATAAAATAAAATATAATAAAATGAAATTAAACAAAATATAATTAAAAAAAAAAAAAAAAATAGAAGAAAAATAAAAAATAAAATAATCTGTAGCCATTCCTTCGCAAGCCGTAATAACTTTAGATTCTTTTGCGGCATCCCAAAAGCCCAATAAAACCATTAGAAAAATCCCTAAGAGCTATCCAACACCATTGATAAGCTTTTCCCTCCATTTCAAGTTTTTGTGGATTTACCCATATGGGACTGTGTGGGTTGGTAGCTGTTACGTGTGTGAGAGCAACTATTCACATGTAGGACCTATGCCAAATGAATGAATGACTGGCTGAATGCTCGCATAGTTGCATGTCGACATGCATGGCCGAAACCAAACTTGTGCTGTGCTACTGTGTGACCATCTTCCATACATACTTCCATACATACCAGAATAACTCAGCATTTCTATGTTATTCAACTTTTACTTCGCAGCCAACCTGACGCTTTTCCATTTAAGAAGCTTCTGTTTGTTCGTAGTATGCTATTTATTCATGTGTTTTGTTGTTGTATAAATGATACGCTTGTGGTAGGAGCCATTTAGTGTGTAGCAAATGTATACCACAAATTCCCATGTAAGTCCTACTCGTGTATGCTATACGTACTAGAGATCTCCACATATACCCGCAATGTGAAAATGCTGACTGCTTGATTAGTATAAATGTGTCTGTGTGTATGAAAGGCAATAAAAGCTTAGTTTTCATTCTTTCGATCAGGTGAGAAGAAAGCAAAGTTCAAATTGCGCAATTTCTGCTGTGGCTTTAAATTTTAGCAGCTTAAGCATTTTGTTTGCGAGAACTTTTACTTTCACGTCATGGGAGAAGAGTTGTGTAACATCACTTTAAGCGCAAATCACTTTTGTAACTGTGTAAAACTAGTGAAAACTTGGCAATTTTAGGCTAGGAGGTGTTAAAGCAGAGAGTAGAAGATTTTACTGGGAAAAGGCTAAAATAAAACAAGTAGGGAAGTCTAAGTTCGGGTGTACCGAACATCAAATACCCAGCGCTAATTCTCAGAACGGGATAACAATGATAAAGGTCCTAGGAGGATTTACCTAAAGTTTTTACTATCTTTCCGAATTATGTCAATTTATGGGATTTTCGAAATTTTCCATATCGAAAGTGGCCGTGGTCGGGAAGGGATTTCGTCCAATTATATCAGGTATGCTCCCTATTATGCTAGTATACCTTGTACCAATTTCTTTTCATCGTTCTACCGTAATCAGTTTAAAAGTTATGACCCGTGAAATTTTCAAATATGCCTCCCTGAAAAGAGGGCGATGCCGCGCCTACTTTTAAAAATTTATCAAAAAATCATAATAGAATGACTAGGGGGTTCATCCTACCAAACTATATCATTTTAGCCATTTCCGTTACCGATTTATTGCAATTTTTGTGATTTTCGAAATTTTCGATATCGAAAGTGGGCGTAGTTGGAGGGCGATTTTATCCAGTTTCATCAGGTATACTCCCAACGATATTAGTATGTTTTGTGCCTAATTCCATCGTTATATAGTAATCAGTTTAAGAGTTACGACCAGTCAAATTTTCAAAAATGCCTCCCTTAAAATTGGGCGGTGCCACGCCCCCTATAAAAAAATATGGAAAAATCATAAGAGAATGACCAGGGGGATTAACCTATAAAATTATATCATTTTAGCCATTTCAGCTGCCGAGATATGTCAATTTGTGTGATTTTCGAAATTTTCGATATTGAAAAAGGGGGCGATATTGAACTCTATATCTATCTCGCTTATTTTGTGCCGTTACATACTACCGTTATGTGAAGTATTAGTACGCCGGGTATAAAAAAGAAGCCAGAATAAAGTCAGATTTTAATTTTTTACATTTTTAACATTGATTTTTGGCAAAAAAATATTTATCGATTTTACCTAAAGCGAATTAAAAATTGGAATATGGCGGCCGCCGTGGTGTAGCGGTTAAGTGTTCGGCCTTCTACACCAAGTCGTGGCGGTTCGATGCCCGGAAAAAGAATTTTTCTAAAACGGGGTCGCCCCTCGGCAGTAGGGTGGCAAACTCTCCGGGTGTATTTCTGCCATGAGAAGCTTCTCAGCAAAAAATTCATTTGCTTTGCAAGTGCCGTTCGGAGTCGGCAAAAAACTGTAGGTCCCGCCAACTTGTAGGAAAAACTCAAAAAGCAACACACCACAAGTTGGAAAGAGAAGCTCGACTAAAAATCTCGTTAGAGGTTATGATAACCTGTTGGTATATCGCCGCCATTAGTTAGTTAGAATTAAAATTGTTGTCCTTTTTGTTTTAAAATTTAACACCAGGTCATATACATGGCTGATTTAATTGATGCAGTGAAATAACGCCCGCGGGCGTTATTTCCTCTTCAAAAGAGAAATAACGTCCGCCAATAAAAGGAAATAGCGCCTGCGGGCGTTATTTCCTTTTTTTTGGAAATAACGCCCGCTTTCAAAACTAAATAGCCCCATGTGGAAATTTAAATTTTCATTTTTTATTTTGATAAAAATTTAAAATATTTAGTCTTATTAATTTAACAATAATTGGAATTTTTTTTTGTTTTTTCATAAAAAATCGCGCGATTTTTAATTCTAAATTTTAATTTTTTATTTTAATAAAAATTTAAAATATTTAGCTTTATTAATTTACCATTTACCCAAAACTGAGTTAAAAATACTGGGTCTATTAAAAAAAGCGCAGCAGGCGAAAATCGCGCGATTTTTAATTCCAAATTTTCACATTTTATTTTAATAAAAATTTAAAATATTTAGCCTTATTACTCTAACTTTACTCAAAACTTAGTTAAAAATACTGGGTCTATTAAAAAAATCGCCGCAGGCGAATATTTGGAATTAAAGATCGCGCGATTTTTAATTCCAAATTTTTATTATTAAAATGTTTTTATTAGGTCGCTTTCGTAGTTCTTGTGCCCGGAAATCCGCTAGATGGAGCTGAGATCGGGGTAATAAAAACTGAAAATCCAAATTATGGACAGATTTAGCTAATATTTAGAGTGTGTATTACTTAAACAATTTCCAAATGTTTCAAAAAAAATTGGGCCCGCTTGGTGGCGCGTGAGTCGCTCTATTTAAGAAATGCGAAGGTCTGTTTTCGGTGTCGATTAATTCGTTTTTCAACGAACTTCCCGTTCAGTTAGGATCTTGAAATTTTCATCATCGCTTAGTTTTATACCCCAATGCATTATAATAAAAAAATAATTCCGATAGGTGGCGCATGGGTAGAGATATTTGAAAAATTTAATTTACAGAGATTTTGCTTTTGATTTTGAACTAACTCCCCGTTGAGCTGGGGTTTTGAAATTTTCACCATCGATCAGGTTTTACTGACAAGCATTATACAAAAAATATATATATAGATGGTTCTCATAAGTTTCTAAAAATCTTACTACCGATATGAGCTTTCCTAAAAGATCATCTTTTCACCATATAGCAAGCGCCAAATGTTTTTATAGATTTCAATCTTACCATGTACTGTAATACCTATAAGAATTCTCATAAATGTTCAGGACAAGCTCTACGTGGTGAAAAATCTATTTAGGCAGAGGAGAAATTATTTTGCAGTTTTTAGTTCATTTTAAAAACATTTTAAATTAAAAATATTTTTTTATTCTATTTTTATTTTTTATAATAAAGGAATGCAATGATTTAATAATTTTTATTATTTTATTATTCGAGAACTTTAAATTTCCGCACGGAATTATCTCCTTTTGTCAACACTGGCGTTATTTCTTTTTCAAAAGGGAAATAACGCCCGCTACAAAAGGAAATAGCGCCCGCGGGCTTTATTTCCTTTTTAAAAGGAAATATAATCTAATCTTGGCTTGCGTCATAATGACGCTTAACCGCCTAGGCGATTTTGGCCGTTTCGTATCAAAGCACGCCAGTCATTCCTTTTTAGCGATAACTGACGCCAATTGGAAACCCCAAGGAAGTTCAAGTCATCCTCCACCTGTTGTTTCCATCTCAGTCGAGGTCTTCCCCTTCCTCTGCTGCCGAATTCGGGTGCCGATAGGAAAACTTTCTGTGCTGGTGCTTCTTTGTTCATTCGCATAACATGACTCAGCCAGCGGAGCCTTTGGGCTTTAATCCACTGAACTATGGTCAGGTCTGCGTAAAGCTCGTACAGCTCATCTTTTAATTTCCCTCGATACTCGCCATTGGCATCACGGGAAGGACCATAAATCTTCCGGAGAACTTTTCTCTCAAATACTCCAAGGGCCATCTTATCTTCTCTTGACACTGTCCATGATTCCGAGCCGTACATCAGGACTGGTATGATGAGAGACTTATAGAGCGTGATCTTTGTTTGTCGAGAGAGGACTTTACTTCTCAATTACCTACTTAGTCCAAAGTAACACTTGTAGGCAAGGGTGATTCTCCGTTGGATTTCTAGACTGATATTATTTTCGGTGTTAATGCTGGTTTCCAAATCAGTAGTCGGCACGGAGAGAGCGCTTGCTATGTTAAAGCATTGGAGTTTTCCTCCCAGGAAAGTAATTGCCGGCCTTTGTTCCAAATAGACGAAGTCTCTCACCGTTTCAAACTTGTAGCTATCAACGGTGACTTGGCTGCCAAGGCGCAGGTGCGCCGATTCTTTCTTTGATGACAGCAGATACTTCGTCTTGTCCTCGTTCACCGCAAGACCCACTTTTTTCGCTTCCTTATCCAGTCCAGAGAAGGCAGCGCTTACGGCGCGGCTGTTAAGGCCAATGATATCAATATCATCGGCATACGCCAGCAATTGCACGCTCTTGTAAAAGATTGTGCCATTGCGGTTTAGCTCTGCTGCTCGAATTATCTTCTCCAGCATCAGGTTAAAGAAATCGCACGAAAGGGAGTCACCCTGTCTGAAACCTCGTTTGGTTTCAAATGGCTCAGAGAGGTCCTTCCCGATTCTGACGGAGCTGTTGGTTTTGCTCAACGTCATTTGGCAAAGCCGTATAAGCTTTGCAGGGAAGTTAAATTCAGACATGGCAGCATAAAGGCAACTCCTTTTTGCGCTGTCAAAAGCGGCTTTAAAATCGACAAAGAGATGGTGAGTCTCGATTCTTTTATCATGGGTCTTCTCCAGGATTTGGCGTATCGTGAAAATCTGGTCGATGGTAGACTTACCAGGTCTAAAGCCACACTGATAAGGTCCAATCAGTTTGTCTAGTTACGATGGGCTTCAGTCTTTCACACAATATGCTAGAAAGAATCTTATATGCGATATTAAGAAGACTGATTCCGCGGTAGTTGGTGGGGTTACCGGGATCGCCTTTCTTGTGGATTGGGCAGAGCACACTTAAATTCCAATCTGGAGGCATGCACTCATCTGACCATATTCTGCATAAGAGCTGATGCATGCTTTTTACCAGCTCTTCGCCTCCGTGTTTGAACAGCTCGGCGGGTAGTCCGTCTTTCCCAGGCGATTTGTTGTTTTAAAAGGAAATAACGCCCGTTATTTCTTTTTTAAAAAGGAAATCACTGCCCCATTTTTATTATTCAAATAAATTGAAAATCACTCGGGTAGGAAACCTGACAGCACATGTCAAAGGTAATAGGAATCATTATAGAGTCATGAAATCCTCCAATAGTTATGACTACAGAGAGGATCCAAAAATTATAAAAACTGTGGAAAAGATTTGCCTAAAGAGAGAGCCAGAAAAGCATAAAAAATAATACAATGTGACTACTTTTAGTGTGTCTGCGAAAATCTATTTGTTGCTTATTTTCGCTGGGTCGTTTCTCTCTCCATCCGAGGCAAATGGTGTTATGGAACTCTCCTATTGCTTAAATCCCTCATATACAATGAAAGTGCGTTGAAAGATAATGCTCTCTAATTAGAGTCATTCTAAATAAAAATAGCGGTTTAAATGACAAATCTAACATGAAAACTAATAGGTACTTGTTGAGAGCGTTGGACTTATTACTAATAATACGTACTAATACATGTAAAGCTAACCCGTCCATTTTATATGTAACAATGTGTATTAGAAGTATCAGTAGCGCTTATGCACCTCTCTATTGTGCTATATGTGCGCTTTATGCTTATTCACACAACTTAATTGCTGTGTTTGTATTCACGCTAAATGAGCATTGGTTCATTTAGATGAAATTTGAATGCTAATATATGAAAGCTGCTAAGGTGACGTGAATAGCGAAATCCCCCTGCATACAAACCTATGTACATAGGTACGTGCGAATTAATGCCAATAAAACCACATTTTTTTAAAGCTTATATTCGAACTTTAGTTTTCATATCCAGGATAAAAACTCAAGATGCAGAATTCGTTGTTTGCTTTTTTTGTTACCCTTAAACAATTTAAATTTTTCGCGTGGCTATATTTTCGTTGATACACTCAGCAGAGCACTTAGGTTAACCAAACACTTGCGAATGTCTGCACAAATAATCATCATAATTCTGACATTTCAGCATTTCGGCTATGCAAATTTGAGTAAAGCTGTCAAAGCCAAAACTTGTGTAAATATTTACATAGCAAAATATTATGCATGCGAGCGTAAAAAATTTATTTGCGCCCCTGCGTCGACTGTTTTGTTTATCATTATTATTGCGCTTGTAGTCGTAAATCTTTATTTAATTTAAATTAATTTAACTTAATTTAATTTAGTTTAATTTTTAAAAAAAATTTTTTTATTTTTTTTTAATTTAATTTAATTTTATTTATTTTGTTTGATTTTATTTAATTTTTTTTTTAATTTTATTTAATTTTATTATATTACATTTTATTTTGGTTTATTTTTTTATTTTCTTTTATTTTATTTTTTTTTATTTAATTTAACTTTTATTTTGATTTATTTTATTTTATTTTATTTTATTTTATTTTATTTTATTTTATTTTATTTTATTTTATTTTATTTTATTTTATTTTATTTTATTTTATTTTATTTTATTTTATTTTATTTTATTTTATTTTATTTCATTTTATTTTATTTTATTTTATTTTCTATAATTTTATTTTATTTTACGGCGGCCCCAATGGTGCAGCGGTTAAGTGCTCTGCCTACTACACATTAAATATCCAGCGGTAGTTTTCATTGCATTAGGTCATAGGTCGGCGCCCCATAGATCTTAAGATCAGCCAAACAGGTTGCGTTTATCACACAGACACGTTGCGCTCATCACACAGACACGTTGCGCTCTTTGTCTACCAAATGATTTAGTCGTCGCTGAGCAAGTGGCGAAACCACATTGCGTGTGGGTGTCGCTGGTTTGCTAAGCGAATGTTAAAAATATGTGCATATGTACGTAAAATTTTAGGTTTTATAAAATAAAAAGAAACAAAAAATGATGTCTATTTTAGGTAAGTTGGCGGGAGTAGTAGAATAGGAGGGGGCGGGGATTAGATATGTAAACAGAAAAAACTATGTATATTTGTATATTTTATCAATGAATTAAAAAAAAAATACTGTGTATGTACATATGTATATTATAAATAATAATTTAAAAAAATAGTATGTATATGTAGGTATTTTTAGATAATAATAAAGGGATACTGCACATGAGTATAGAAGAATTAAATTTAAAGAAAAAAAAATTAAATATATCAGTCTAACAAGTGAATGACGCGCAACTCAATTGGTTCGCACCAACACAGCGCAACATCAAGCGCTCTCACTTACACACCTGCATTTACAAATCTGCCGACCTATGCATTAGGTACACACCCTGTATACCTTGTACCAAATTTCATCGTTCTACCGTAATCAGTTTAAAAGTTATGACCCGCGAAAATTTCAAATATGCCTCCTTGAAAAGTGGGCGGTTCCACACCTACTTTTAAAAATTGATCAAAAAATCATAATAGAATGACTACCAAACTATATCATTTTAGCTATTTCCGTTACCGTACCGAATTATGTCAATTTAGGTGATTTTCGAAATTTTCGATTTCGAAAGGCGCATGGTTGGAGGGCGATTTTACTATACTAGTATGCTTTGCGCCAAATTTCATTGTTCTATCGTAATCAGTTTAAAAGTTACGACCAGTGGAATTTTATAAAATGCCTCCCTAGTTAGAGGTTATGATAACCTGCCACAAATTTTTCTTTACTTAATTTTATTTTATTTTACTCTGAGTGACTTGATGCAAGTGGCACTGCGTGAAGTTCGGTCATGGTCTTCTTGTTGCGGACTTTGTATCAACCCGAGAAAAGTGGAACTCCTTCTCTACACCAACCGCTATAAAATACCACCCCTGGACCTACCAGAACTTTATGACGTGAGTGTGAACTTGGCTGATAAAGCCAAATTCTTGGGCACAGTTCTGGGCAGGAAGTTAAACTGGAAGGAGAATATTCTTCAGCAAAAGAGCCATTGGCAAAATATGGGGTCTCAGCCCCAAAATATGCAGATGGATCTACACTGCAATTATGCGACCTATCATGCTATATGGAGTCGTGGTGTGGTGGACTGCGCTGAGCAAGGCCACAAACCATAATCTGTTATACCTAACAGTCCGCAGATCTGGCATGATCTGTATTAGCGGTGCACTAAGAACAACGCCCAACGAAGCTCTCCAGACTATTCTAGGCATTTTGCCATTCGATCTAGAAGCGCACTGGGCAGCAGCGTCTCTGTGCCTAAGGGAAACGTCTGGCTGGGGCGCAAGCGCAGCTGGATACTCCAGTAATCTGGGATCGGAGACAGCCGCTTCAGAACGAACATCATCAGTAGGGAGGGATGGGAGAGGATGGATCGCTGCCCCGCTACTAATGGCGGCATCTTTGTTTACACTGACGTCTCGAAGCTAGACGGCAGAGTTGGAGCAGGGGTTTATTCAAGGGATCTGGAACTTGAAATCTCCTTCATACTACCTGATCATAGCAGAGTCTTCCAAGCTGAAGTCTCACCAATCTTGGATGCCGCGATTTACATAAGTAAACGCGCTATCGGCGAGTATACGTTATTTTCAGCGACAACCAGGCGGCCATCATAGCTCTTGGCTCTTATTCGTTCAACTCTGAACTGACGCTCAGCTGTCGTCGATCTCTTGAAGACATGGCCCAATAGAACCGCATGAACCTCTAATGGGTCCCGGGACACAGGGACATTGGGAAACTGTAAGGCAGACGAACTTGAAAGGCAGGGCACGACCAAGCAGGTTCTTCGGGATAAAGAGCGCTTAGGTATGTTATGAAGGAGAGACATCTTCATATTAATAGGTGTTTTAACTGGGCACTGCCTTATTGGTAGGCACGCAGAAAGGCTAGGTGTGCCCTACTGACGATGCTGTAGGAGCTGCAGAGATGATTAGGAAGAGGAAGGGGGTGTAAAAGTAGGTCGCCTCCCAGTTGGTGCACCCTGGGTAACGCTAAATGACCTACATAGCCTACACGGCTAGTTTCTTGTATTGCTGGTTCTACGAGAACGGTACCAGTACTTGTGCTGTACCCATCGTGCCGAAACGACCCGGGCCGTTTTCTTATATCGACCCGGCCAAGAGCAATACACTCGGGTGACCCTGTCTGACATTTAGGCAGGGCTACACCTCGCTACAACAACAAGAGGAAACGGTGAAGCACCTCATCTGAAACTGCCCGGCTTTAAGCGCCTCGAGAACGCTGCTTTTCGGAGTTCCCTTCCTGGATAGCCTACGACAGATTGCGGAACTGGACATAAAGGACTTGATGGCCTTCATAAAGTCATATAAGGGGTTTGAGGAGGAGTAACGGTGTCGGTTTAGGAGTGTCAATCAGGGGTTCTGCTATGTGGGAAATCCTAACAACTCAGGGATTTTCCATATGGCCGGGTCCCGGGACTGACTTTCTGCGGCAGCCACTTGAACCTAACCTAACCATTTTATTTTATTTGAGTTTACTTAATTTAATTTAATTTTATTTTTGTTTAGTTTAATTTAAGTTTATTTTAGTGCTAACTAGTATAGTCAGTCCATCGCGTTTATCTTAAACCGACATACATTGGTCCCGAAAATTTCATTGCCATGCTCCGAAATATCTTTTATTTGAATAGGCTGCAATAATCTGCATGTAAGTCACTCGCTGATTGTTGGCAAACAAGTTTCGTCGCGACTACTGAAAGTTTCGTTTCATTCAAGCAATACAGATACATACTCATTTGTTGTAGAACAGACTTAAAACTGAAATTCATCTGCATATTGTGATAATTTTTAACATTTTCAAAAATTGTTAGGGGGTCACTCGTGTTGAAACACTTGCGAAAAGCAATTAACATAATGAAACATCGTATACCAAAATAGACAACAACATTGGCTTGGATATGTACTCCCAGTCAACATTTGAAAGCAAAAGCAAGTGAGAAAGCTGGGTATTCTTGATGAAGCCTATTGTAAAACAGAACCCTCGAAAGCCAAATACACTTTCTGACGAAAGTTTCAAAATGCTGACTGGTCTCACATGTGTGAAATTTCGCCACCATTGCGTCAGACGAATTCGGGAAAAACATCAAAGCGGCATACAAAAACAATACAACAAGCCATCTCCCACACTCTCATCTATCTTCATGCGTTCAAGGTGCACTATGAAATTTTGCATGCAATTCGCTTGATTGTTGTGGTGCTAATGGTTGGTGTCTGCGCTAATGTTACGGTCGTTGTTATTTATAGATGAATCGAGCTGGGTTTGTTGTTTTTTTTATACCCATTAGCAACATGAAATTTTATTTTAAATTTGAATGCTAGTCTCAAATAACGTTGTAAACGACAACAGATACATTTTTTTATAGAAAAAAAAAAAAAAATAAAGTCGCCAGATAACTTATTTTTCAAACGTCTTAAACTTTTATTAAGCTTAGGCCTTCGTGGAAGGGAAGCAAACAAAAAATAGATTTCAAAATTTGTTTACTGAAATAACGTTTTATATAATTTATTCAAATTTATTATATAAAGTTCCTTCACTCTGTTGTTTGATAAAACGTTATTCCGTTAGGCAACACACCGATTTCTTCCCAACTTGCTAATGTGTCACTCACTTAGTGCGTTTTCCACTGACTACTAGTCTTAAACTGTGTTGAGAGAGCAGAAAAATACTCAATATAGCTCTCTCTTATCAGTCCGCCAATACGTCAGTTGCGTGACGTACGTTCATATTAGAACAAATTCTATTTTGACCTATCTGTCGTATCTGACGTTTCTCAGAATTTTGTGGTATATTTGCCATATTTTTAAAGAGCGCGAAATACAAGTAGAATTTAAATAAAAGTAGAATTTAAATATAGTCAGTCCTAAAGGGTATACATACGTGCTCCGGTATAGCCATTTCCTATTTTCAGTGCTTGTAGCTCTATAACCACTGAACTTGTTTTAGTCTAATTGCTTTGTTTCTTTTTCTCGGGTTAGCGGTTTCTAATTTTCTTTTTCTCCTATTTGTATTACTTTTGTTCCATCCATGTTTATGATGATAGGTTTCGTCCTACTGAAATGTTTAAACAATTTTCCATTTGTCTTTCACCTTCAATCCGTTTTGGAATAGAACCAAGCATATTAAGGTGAAATTATTCCACGAAAATTTAAGTTTTGAAGCAAACTCGTATACTCCCTCATTGTTCAAGTTTTAAAATCTTCCATAAAACTTCTAAGAGATTTATTTTCATTTGGTTTTATTTAATTTTATTTTGACTAACTTTATTTTACTTATTTTCCTTTTATTAATCTTTGACAATTTGTTGGATTTTTTTTGTTTTTAATTATATTTGACTTTATTTTATTCTTTTTTTATTGTGTTTCATTTTATTTTTGTTTCTTAAATTTTTTTTTTAACTTTTTTTTATCAGCTCTACCTAAATTCAGTAGGGACTGCTATAACCAATCAACTCAGGCAAATTTTAGTATTTTCCCGATTTTTTTATTTTTTCTGGCAGAAATTTTACTTTCGTGAGACACCTTTATTTTATTTATTTTATCAAATTATCTTTTACTTTTTTTCATTTCATTTAACTTCATCCCAACTTCTTCTATTTTATTAATCTAATTCTGTGTTTAATATATTTTACCGTCAAACAATTTTGCACAGCCCATTTGCTTTCTTTAAATGCTGAGCCTTAGTGCAGTTTTTTGCTTGTCATTTATTTGTCTGTTTTCTTGTTGTCCCCTTGAACTTGTCATGTTTATCTGATAAACTTTTGTAGCTGGGCGCACATGATCGTTAAAGAGCACCAGTTTGTCGAGATAGGTGCCTCCTTGTCGATTGAATGTATCAAATGTTTTTGCCGACTGCCAAAGCAATTTATTTATTTTGTAGTCTTCTTTTTATACATATTTTTATTTAGTGAGCTTTCGCTTTCTCATGCAGATCCCAAGCCATTTCGGTCATGTTGACAAATTTCATATCTGCAACTTTACAACTGATAAGAAAAAAGAATTTGGGTTGGGAAAATGTCATTTAAAACAAGTTAGAAATTGCGAGTTAGGCTGCAGAAATAACTCTTGGGATAGCTTGGGTAGCTTCTGTTTGCATTCAGTGCAAGTTTCAACTACAGTGCGAGTAGCATTGGCAGGTATTAAATGTAGTCAACTTCGTCAGTGGTTTAAGTTTGCGTTTTTAAGTTATATTGGCCTGACTTCCTCGTGAGTGGGAGCTTTTAATGTAGCTATTTTCTATTCTTGGCGACCGCCGTGGTGTAGCGGTTAAGTGTTCGGCCTTCTACACCAAGTCGTGTCGGTTCGATGCCCGGCAAAAGTAACATCAAAAATTATTTAGAAAAATAATTTTTCTAAACGGGGTCGCCCCTCGGCAGAAGTTTGGAAAACTCTCCGGGTGTATTTCTGCCATGAGAAGCTTCTCAGCAAAAAATTCATTTGCTTTGCAAGTGCCGTTCGGAGTTCGCAAAAAACTGTAGGTCCCGCCAACCTGTAGGAAAAACTCAAAAGCAACACACCACAAGTTGGAAAGAGAAGCTCGGCTAAAAATCTCGTTAGAGGTTATGATGACCTGTAGGTATATCGCCGCCATTAGTTTTTTTTTTTTTTTTTTTTTTGTTTTCTTTTCTATTCTACACACTCATCAAATATATGAAGTCGTTTCGTGATAAAAAAGAAATGCACAAAACTTTATTATTAGGCGGTAACCCTAGGTTAAATCCTTGGCTAGAAATATTTTTGTTGAAATACTGTGCAAAAGACCTTGCAGAGTTGCGTATCTAACTAAAAAAAAGTATGTTAGAAAATATGGCAACTAATAAAAACTTTCACCATATTAAAAAACAACAAGTAGGGGAAGTCTTCGGCTGGGCCGGCGGCTTCATACCTTCAATGAATATGAGTCACATTATTTAAAACTTGTACAAACCAGGGACTTGTAACGCGTTTCGGTTTCGGTTTCTGTTACATAGCTTGTAACGAAACTGAAACAGAAACAAAACCTCAGAAACAAAACCTGTAACGAAACTAAATTAATTTTGTTCCTTGTAACAGAAACCGAAACAGAAACAAAACTCCTTTGTAACAAAAGTCGTAACAAAACTCCGAAACGGTTCCAGCAGAAACAAAACCTGTAACGAAACTAAATTAATTTTGTTCCTTGTAACAGAAACAAAATTATTAGTTTTGTTCCTTGTAACAAAACCCGTAACGAAACTAAATTAATTTTGTTCCTTGTAACAGAAACCGAAACAGAAACAAAATTAATTTTGTTTCACAGTAGCAAAACTATATTTGCAGTACATTAGGATGGATTTATTATTTTCTGGTATATAATATACATGTATATCGTCACCATAATTCACAAAGGCCCTAACTGACATAAAAAAAATTTTACAGGAGAAGCAAAAAACAAAATTTTTTTTACATTGAACGCATGTAAATATAGCTTTGTAAATTTGGAATATCTCCGTTATTACTGTTAGTAACTCCTTGAAATTTGATGTGAGTGTGTATTTAACTATATTATACTTAAATATGTAAAAAAGTCATTTTCGAAAAATGTGTCAATTAGGGCCTTTGTGAATTAAGGTAACGATATGTATGTTGCAACTAACTAAAGTAACTTCAGTCGACCTCTGAAACCTCGTGTGGTACATTTAAGTTCTAAGTAAGTACCAAAATGAAACTTCGGTAGGAAAATCCGGGTCCTTGGCACAAACAAATGTAGTATCACACTTTAAGATCCGACAAAAAATGCTGAAGATATGAAGAAAAATATAACTGCGCGACTATATGGTTGTCTTTTTTATTTTTTATTTTTAAATGATATATAAAAACGCTTCATACATTGTAAAAAATTAACATTAATAGTTATCAACAAATATTTCATTTTCTAATGATAACTCATTCAAACTACTTTGTAGTGCATCATCATCATTTTTATAAGATGTCGAAGGAGGATGCTTTTGCGGGTGTAAAATAGTTTTGTATGGATAATGGGATATTGGGCAGATATATATATCGTCGCTCGGCGCGCAATACCGCGTATTTGCAAAAAGCAATACCGCGTATTTGATGGAAGATGAGTGTCAAGTTAGCTAAGCACCCTAATGCAATCGAGTCGGGACCAGGTGGATAATTTGCCGCTATTTTGCCGTGATTTTGCCGTGATTTTGCCGGGAAAGAATTAATTTTGCCGTGTAATTTTTTCCCGAAATTTTGGGGTGCTTTGCTAACTTGATATCAACTTAGCTAAGCACCCTAATGAAAATGGTGTTAGAGACAAGATATCGAAACCGGACTTGTTTCATATTTTGCCGTTATTTTGCTTAGCTAAGTTGACACGAAACTTCGTATATGAAAAAGTCCAAAAATAATTGCCCGGCAAAATTAATTCTTTCCCGGCAAAATCATTTCATCAATTTACGCGGTATTTCGGGCCGAGCGACGATATATATTATATACTCGTATATAAATATTATAGGTCCATCCTAGTGTAGTGCAAATAGTATTATAAGAATGTTTAGAGTTCTGCTACTGAGAAACAAAATTAATTTGGTTTCTGTTTCGGTTTCTGTTACAAGGAACAAAATTAATTTAGTATCGTTACAGATTTTGTTTCTGCTGAAACCGTTACAATCATTTTGTTTCGAATTTAGTTTCTATCCTTTAAAGTTTCTTGGAACAGAAACGCCAGAAACGCGAGTTTCGTTTCGGTACGAGTTTTGTTACAAGTCTCTGGTACAAACTATAAAAACGGGGCGTTCTTTCGCTATTAAATACAAGATGAATGGCCCAATCCCTGTTTATCGAAACAATCGATTGTATGGGAGCTATGTGTAATATCGGCATTATCTTGCTGACGGGTCTGGTACGATATGTCGAAAAAAAAGAAGTCGAAACTAAAAATGTCGAAAAAAAATATCGAAAAAAAATTTGCCGAAAACACAAAAGGTCGAAAAAAAAATGTCTCGAAAAGAAATGTCGAATGAAAAAATGTCGAAAAAAAAAATATATAAGATGTAGAAACAATGTAATGAATGATGTGTAAAATTCGCGCGATTTATTTTTGCCATTGGTGACTCCAGCATAGTTTAGCTCAATAAGATAACGGTAACTTTCTCGAAATGATCATTACCAAATGATTAGTGTTATGCTTTTAATAAGTACAAATCATAAGTCATTCTCAATCTTAATTTTTACATGTGCAGTTTGTAGCCCGAAAATGTCTGAGAATATTTCTGTTGTTACCTCTAACAAGGGGAAAATATGAATAGACTTTGTATTGGAAAATGGTTGAAAAGTTCTTGGTAAGAGGTAAGGAAGTGATAAATAATTGTATACTGTCATAAAACACGTTGTTAAACTCAAATTTCCGAAGTTTTACATTAAGCATCCAAATTTCGACCTTTTTTGGTCATTTGCATTTTATCGACTTTTTTTGTCGGTTAAAAATCTCTTCGGTATTTTAAAATTTTTTTAAATTCGGTCTTGGAAATTCGCCATTTTTTTTTCGACTTATCTTACGGGACCCCTTGCTGACAAATGTCTAATCCCAATTAAAATGTCACCTGCACACCAAATTTCAGCCCGATATCTCAAAAACTCAGGAACTAGCTTGCGTCCAAATAGACGGCAGCCGGACAGCAGACAGGCGGACATTGTTCAATAAACTCAGATCATTGTCCTGATGATATCGATATACTTATTGGTGGGTCTATCTCTTCTTCTTGGACCAAAGTTATAAAACCCTTTCGTGCATGGAAGGTATACGAATTTCAGATATGTAGGTGGCCATTTTCCTAGAAGTAAAAAATTAGTAGGCGAGCTTAATAATATGAAGCTTATTAGCTATACTTAAAGGTCTCCAAATAAGTTTAGTCGGATATCCACAAAAATTAATGGAGGACTAGGTGGCAACTCTGTGTGCCTCTGCGGCAGCCACTTGAACCTAACCTAGGTGACAACCTAGTAAATAGTTGTTAAAAGCGTGGCGTAAAAGAGTATAGCTATGTTGAACGGGTCATATCTTGTACTTATTCATTTATTTTCACTATTTTCAATCAATTTGCTGGTGGATTTTTATTAATAACTTCTGAACGAAACTTCATTAAAATCTTAGTACGATACTATATCGTACTTAAATATTGCAGGCATTGATATTTGTATTTTCGAACAAGCCATCGTTGATATGGTTTACTTTACATTCAGTAATTTTTCGAAGAAAATGTGAGTTAGGGCCTTTCTATATTAGGGTAACGATATATAAGTAATTCATCCCAGCAACGATTACATTTCTCGACAAAAAAGGGACTTAGTTCTCGATATCGAAAAAAAGTTAGATTTCTAATTGAATTCTTATGTTGTTCTCTAATGTGATTCAAGTATGCTCGAATTTACATTAGTTCTTTAATCGTTCTCGATTTTGGATATCGATCACGATCGCTCCAAGTTGATACATTCATATGATTTTTGTAATGACAATAAATGCAATTTGAAATTTCTGAGGCCTCCTTACAAAATTAATATAAACACCATTGAGCGGAAGTTATATGTTACTTGTGCTCCTTCTTTTGTAATTTGGTGATTTATCAGCTTTATTCTGTATTATAAATTTCAGAACTTTTACTAAAAATTTCGTTCCTTTGTAAAAGTGTTGAATACAGTCCCAATACATACGTATCTCCATGTAGACAACATTATTGTTAGCCGTCAGTTACATTGTCATCTTACTTATAACTACTTAGAATACTGGTGACTTATGTAGGTGGTGTATTGGGCCCACGGCATTTGCAGTTTATAATCAAATCTCACGCTTAGTTAATTCGAAATGTTTGTCCTTTCGTAAATTGTTAATGTGTAAACAGCAACAGCAACAACAAAAAGTTTGACAAATGTGGACAAAAAGTAGGATCTGTAAAATACGTAAGAAGTGGGCGATAATAACACGAAAATTTAATGAAGATAAACACAAAATTTGCGTAAATTTTCAAAACAGCAGAATTGTGGGGTAGGCATTAAGACCAAAACCCTACAACGGACGGTTGTTTGGAATATGATATGGCTTATAAACTCCATCCGCCTTGTGTGTAGGTCTGGCGTGTGCGTTTATGTCTACCACAAATTTAAACGTAGACAGAAAACAATAATAACAATAAATATGTATTCCACAAAACTTATTCAAGTGTCTAACGCATTCAAATTAAGTGCGTGTTGGCATGCTCAGCGAACATATGTGTCTACATAGATATAAACATATGTTACTGCCAGAAGCATGAATGTGTTAAATCGAAAATTTTGGGAAATCGTATTTGAAAGTTTATTGTTCTCGCAAAATTTGAAATTTTAGCTTTTGACATAAATATATTCTCATTATACTCTTTCCACTGATGTAGGTTTATAATATAATATAATATTCCTTCAAATCCTCTTTTAAAATTTCCAAAGTACATTTTTTAAAGTTTTCGAATGAATGTGTAGCACATTCATGTTTTTGGTGCAACGGAAATGTAGCAAAAATGTTACGTATACACGGTGTCCGGGGTTCACTGTAATATATTCTTGTTTCTGGCTCAACGAAAATTTTTAAAAATTTAGAAATTCAATTTTTAAATATTTTCGTTCCGCCAGAAACATGAACATGTAGCAGTTTCGTTTTTCTGGCACAATTTCCAGAGAGTGAACTACAATTTTTCGGGGGTTCCTTGTACTTTGGAAACCCAGGATTTTCGTGAATCGTAGAGAAATGAGAGATTAGTCACATGAGCCTATTAAATCAAATATAGAAAATTTTCCCATTCATGCCTCTGGCAAGCGAGCGACGATATGCTTACCCAGCAAAAATGTGTTTGGGATAGAATTCGTTTGCGATAGTGGATTTCCTAGGAAGAGGTGCCACAATGGGTATCAGCAAAATGCTCCACTTTCTATCCTATATTACACAAATTAATAAAGACTTATCCCTTAACAGTATATTTGTGATTAGTTATAGCCCAATGTCGGTCTCTGTCTGTTTTTTGCCTAACGAAAATATTCACGCGAACGTAGTAAGTATAAATGCATATATTGCTGCAATGAATTATTTCCTATCGATAACATTATTGGCTCACTACCCCCCCGGGACCCATAACGAGCCAATTTTTATTGCTTCTGTTATTTGTACCGTATTTAGTTATGCGCATATCTGCTAAAATGCTTAGAACTTGTTCAAAGGCAGTTAGCCTGCACGATGAAATGTACACTCGAGACAAATTTAGAGGTTAATCATGTATCATCATGTGATAACAAATGATATAAAATAAAATTAAATTAAGTGAAATAAAATAATAGTACCTGGGTGATCGAGCTTGTTCGCGGTATTCGATTTTGTCGCATAGTATTATAGTACAATTTGGCGTTTTTTTCCATACAAATCTCATATTTCAAATTTGGAATTCCATCGCATTTGACCTCATTTGTCGCACAATACAATCCAGTTTCTCAAAATGCCTGTGTTCCACATTTAGAATTGCCCAGCAAGAACCTTAATGGGTAATTAACGTGTCATAACTTTTGCATTATGCACAGCTGTAAATGACAATTTCAAATAGTTTTTTTTTTAAGAAAATGGGCCAATTTATTATTACTCTACAGGTGTGTAAAACATCACGGTGGTGAATTTTCTTTTGGTGGCTTTGTGTTCTGGTGGAAGATTCTTGCAGGGAAGGTGAAGCCAAATGCAAATTTGCCATTGTATACAGTGTAGAACTGGCTTATTTGAATTCGCCAAATTTGGTGCGGTGTCAATGTACGATTACTTACCAACATAAACTTTTCAAAATAGATTTCCGAAAAAATCTCAAGTGGCAAAATCCAAGTAGACAATCTTAGAATGAAGCATTTCGAATGAAATAAAATTATTCATCAATTATAAATCTTTGAGTGATGAGTGACCGGGTATTTTTATTCAATTGCAATTTTATCAAAATGATGCCAAAATAAAAACAAACACATCCCAAAATGATCCCAAACTGACCCCAAAATCACCCCAGAATTATCCAAAAATTACCCCAAAATAATCCTAAAATGACATCGAAATGATCCTAAAATGACCCCAAAATGACCACAAAATTATCTTAAACCCAAAATGACCCAAACAATTTTCCAAAATGATCCCAATTTGACCCAAAAATAACCCCAAAATTATCCTAAACTGACCCAAAAATAATGCCAAAATGATCACAAAATTATCCCAAAAATTATTCCAAAGTGATCCCAAAAAGACCCAAAAATGATCCCAAAAATTTTCCTAAAATGATCTCAATTTGAACCCAAAGTGACTACAAAAGGATCAAAATAATCCCAAAATGATCCCCAAGTCACCCCAATATTATCTAAAAATGATCCCAAATTGACCCCAAAATAACCCAAACAATTATCACAAAACAATCCCTGATCGCAAATTCACCCCAAAATGACCGAAAAATAATGCCGAAATGACCCCAAATAAACACATATAAATACAATTTGGTAAAATGGCATCCCTGGTCAGCAATCTTACATGAAAATGTTTTAGTTGGTATGTCGCCGAAAATACCTTTTATTTGATACCCGTACTGGCACATCTTGCTCAATATTTAACAAATTGAGATAGGTGGCAACCCTGTAAACCGCCCCAAGCGGCAATACCCAATTGGATAGTCGTAGAACCAAACATACTATATCTATGCCAAATTTCATCGAAATCCGTGAAGCGTTTCCCGAGATAGATATACTAATATACAAATGAAGAAATATAAAAATATATACATATATGAATAGCTCATTTAGGGTCAATTTGTCGACTATCCGTTAACTTTAACGCTCACTATAAATTTATCGTCCAGTTCATCCTCCTGTTAAAATAACAATGAACCTTCACTTAACAAACAATCTAAAACTAGACTAGTCATTTTCTGACTTACCAAAAAGTGCCTTCTATATTCTTCGACCCGAACATGCTTTCATTTGCACCTTTCGTTCATTTGTTATAGAGTGCCCTCAACTTCAATTTGGTTAAATTAAGAGTGTGCTGAAAAGTAGTGAAATTTTAAAGTATGCAATCATTAATATCTTTTAAATAGCTTTGCTTGTTGCTGAAAGTCGTCTACTCTGTTTTCTCGCCCTGCTGCGGTACACCACTGCGTATAAGTAACCGCAACTGGCGCGCTTTTTTATCAGTGTGTATTGTGCGTTGCGAGTGGGTTGCTTGTTGCCTATCACGAAATTTAGTAAACAACTGATAATTAGAGTGGGTGTGAAAGTATGTCGTAAAATAAGTGGTAACTTATGTATTTGGTAGACCTTTATTTGTAACTACATAAATCAAATATCATAAATGAAAGCACGTAAAAATCAACACTTTTCCAGAGTTTTCGTTGAAAAAAAAAAAATCATTAAAAATCAACCAATTTTGAAATTTGGTTTTGGGTAGGAAGTTGTTGACCCTTTCGGAATATATATAGTGTTTTGTTCATTTGAAAATGGTATGACATGTTTTTCACGCAAGAAGTTGAATTTTTTGAAATTTTTTTCGGTTTTTCCGGTTTTGACGTAATTTTTTTTACCACTAATTGACTATGAATAAATCTTATTGGCCATGCGTCTTCCAGAGGCATTCACTACTTAATTATGTCAGGTTTACTAACACGATTGGGCCACTCTAAATGGGTCAACTTAGAACTTTTCAAACTTTGGCGCTCGAAGTCAAATGTAAAAAGTCGGGACATCGGAATTGGTTTTAGAAGCATGCTTCCTTCGGCAAAGTATCTTATTTTGATCCCTAAATCGCCCTCCTAATTGCACACAGTAGTTCTGAAGGGCGCTTGAGACCAAAAAATTTAATTTTGGTTTATGCTGGATATCTTGAAAACTTGAAGTCCTTTTCAAAAAAATAAAATTGGCATAATTAAGTAGTAGTTGCCTCTCGATGATATATAACCAAAAAATATCATTTAGTTATTGTCAATTAGTGCCAAAAAAGTGATGTTTTCGTTTTTTGTTACAGAGTTCCCATCAATAATGAAAATAGTCATTTTTGTAAAGCCTATAGAGCTAGAGCCACCTTTTCCCCATGTATAATATCAAAAAATACTAGTCCGGTAAATTTAGTTTATCTTGTATAACAAGAATTCCGACAAGGAATTTTTTTTTTTTGGAGAGCTTAGGTTCATCCCAAGTAAGAAAATTGCAAAAGTCCTCATCGATTCCATTTATGCTAAAGAAGTTATTCGGAGTTAAAAGTTGAGAAAAACAAAAAAAAATCAAATTTGGATTTTCCTCTACTTTTGTCCCCGAATAACTTTTTTGATACAAATAGGATCGATGGGGACGTTTGCAGTTTTCTTCCTTGGGGCGAACCTAAGCTCTACAAAAAAATTGTTCCTGTCGGAATTATTGTTATACAAGATATACTAAATTTACCGCACTAGTATTTTTTTCTACTATGCATGGAGAAATGGTGGTTCTAGCTCGAGAACTATAGGCTTTACAAAACTAAAAATTTTCATTGTCGATGAAGAACTTCGTGACAAATCCTGAAAAGTCCATACGTGGCATATATTTTCATATAATTTTCAGAGCTAATTTTTCAGCGGCGATATCTCAGAACTGGTTACCCTTAGAGAAAAAATGCTAGGACCATATTTGTAGAGAACTTCCAGGTCTACAACTTGGTTTAAGGTATTTTTTCGAAAAATTTTGACCTTTGACCCCAAATAACTTTTTTAGCACACATGGGATGGATGAGAACTTTTGAGGTTTTCTATCTGAAGGTAAACCTAAGCTGTATGCAAAAATTATTTTTGTTTAACCACTATTTTTATGTCTATATTGACCGGACTATAAATTGTTCTGTGGTTTTGAATTCCTTAAGCTCACCTACATTATTTTTTATCTGTTTGTTATTCCAATGTTTATGCTTTTGTTTGTCTCAGCAGTTATTATTGCCAAAAGCAGACACCATTTTGAGCTGAAATGTTTACATGCAAATAGCTATCTTAACGCGCTATATGTCATCAAATTATATCTAAAATTTAAGAAAAATTCGGTACAGCAGTACATACGACCCCATGAATTCTTCACGTTTGAATAGTATGTAATTTGGATGACTATTATTATTTGATGCCCCATTGCTCCCATAAGTATGCATTGAAGCAAAGTGGTTTCATATTTTTGCTCGCTCAAAATATACCTTTTTGCCATCATGTAAATTTTTGTATCTGCAATTTTAATATATATTTGACCAGTTGCCTGCTATGTTTCACCTTTTCAGGAGAAAATTTAAATATGAATATCATCATTAAGTTTGTAAATTGAGTGTGAAACCCATAGTAAATAGGTACTTAGCGATTAAAAGCTACCTTTTCCAAATTTCATCAATTTAACAATTTCCAGACCAAATTGTGAGATTTTGAAATTTTCATATACAGCCAACGTATTTAAAAATTTTTATTGTTAAATTTTATCGTTCTAATTTTTTATTTTTTATTTTTCTTTCCATTACAGGTAAGATATGGCTATTTAAATTTGGATTCGACTGGCAAATTAAGTAAGAAACATACGAAAATATCAACCTGTTAATTAAATTTGTTTCATTGCTTTTCTTTAATGAATACTTCAATAATACAACATTTTTTCGTTTTGGTTTGCAAAACCTTCCCCTTTCTAACATTACATTCTTTTGTTTTAATTTATTTATATTTAGAAGGAGAGCAGTAAAGAGCTTTAGCTTAATTAACTCCTTTTTTGTGTGTGCTTTGATTTGCTATCCCGCAGCTGTATACAAAACAAACGCCTACACACACTTATAAAGCCATTATCCTGCTACACAATACCTGGTGTTTGTTTGTATGAATACCACTTATCCCTACGCATTTGCGTGTTTTGCCTAGAGGCGTTCTTCTTCGAATTTCTATGTTTGTACCTACGAGCTTATGTAGTATCCATTGAAAAGGTGGGTAAATGAAAGCTTGACTGTGTGCGCTGAAGTGAATGAATTAGTCAGTTCGTAAGTATCTACACAAAAGGTTTAGAACAACAAACGGCCAGCCTGTAATAAAGGAGAGTGAGTGCAGAAAAATGGCAATGCTTATTGAGCTGAATCTTTGAAAAGCCGCTTTTGTTTTCAAATAAATTTTGTTGTCTATTTGTATTAACCCATAATGAACTTTTGGTTGTGTTTTTGGATACATGAAGTACCTAATAATTATTTCATTATTAATATCTAGCAGAGATCTGAATTTTGTTCCAAGATTCTAGTCTATAGCTATTCGAAAAGTAGCTTAGAAAATCACGATCGGGTCTGAACTATGTTCCTAGCTTGAAGCATATAGATCACTGGGTTGTTCATATATCCCATATGTATTAATTTTTTACCAGGTGTCAAGGTAAAGAACTTTTTTTTCAAGTTTCATGTAGGATCTAATATCATGCTATACATAAAAAAAAAATTCGCTTGGGGCACACGAATTAATTTATGTATTTGAAAAGGCGTTATAGGTACTTGAGACTGCTTCTTAAAAAAGCCCAACAAAGGGTTAATAATGTGCATGTAGCTTTATTATTTCAAGTAAATGATTGTTCAATGTCAATAAAATTCCATTTGCACTTAACATAGACAACTAAACAAAATAAGTAAAACAATAGCAAATCACTTTTATTTACCGACATTCATAAGCACGACCCAAAATTCACTTGTTCACGCATTTAAACAATAAAAACCAAGGCATGAAAACGATAGACCACAATAAGTATAAATAGAGACGGTGAAAAAATTCACTTGAAACCACTCAATCAATTGTTTTCATGTTTGCCCTGCGGATAATTAAAGTTCAACGGCCACCTAGGATGACAGAAGCTAGTTGATGTGAAAGGAAAATCACTCTGCTTAATTGTATAAATTTTTCTTGTTAAGGGTTAATTTGTCTAGTACTTATTTGGGTAAGGAATTGAATTCTTAGAAAACTTTGAATTGACTTATAAAGAAAGTCACAGATCTTTAAGAAGTTTCATTTAATTATCTTGAATTTGTAATCGTGGAAATGACTTGAACATACTTCCTTTCTATGCATCATTGGTAATCCGATGTCCGTGTCGATCAGCTTTCATTGATTTTCTTAGCCGAAGCTCACCTAATTTTACGTATGTATGTATAAAAGAACTACTCTTTAGAATGCAGGAAATTTATTTCTTGTTACCTATTTACAATTTAATGTAATTAGTTGCTTTATATATATGTATATACCTAGTGTCTTAAGTTTACTAAATCGAAAGTAGCTGAAGCCAACGACCTAATTTCCTGCGACTAAAGACTAAGTCCCTCGCTTTAACGCAGACACAGGCACAAACCTTATACATTAATTTAATAACTTTTAACAACTTGAATGCTTCTCATCTGCTATCTTCCTTATTTTATTACGTCAATATCTCATTACAACGCTAATATGGTTTTCTTTCCACTTATTTCGCATTTCTTTCACATTTTATTTCTATTTTTTTATCTTCTTTGTGTTTTGTTTATAAATTATTTCCATTGCACTGTTTACTACAAGAAAAGTTCAACATTATTAACCTACTTTCATAAGCAACAAGTACCTGGGTGACCGAGCTTGCTCGGTGCTATCAATTTAGCGCTAAATTTACTTACCCAAAATGATCCCAAAATGACCCTAAAATAATCCAAAAATAATCCTAAAATGATCCCAAAAAGACCCTTAAATGTTCCCAAAATGATCCGAAATTGAACCCAAAACGACCCAAAAATGATCCGAAAATGAACCTAAAATTATTCCAAATTGGTCCAAAAATAATTCCCAAATTACCCCAAAAATACCCTTAAATGCACACTAAACGATCCAAAAAATACACCAAAATGATCCCAAATATATCCTAAAATAATCCCAAAACCACCCCAAAAAGATCCTCAAATGTTCCCAAAGTAACCCAAAAATTATCCCAAAATGATACAAAAATTATCCAAAAATGGCTCCAAAATGAACCGAAAATTACCCAAAATTGTACCAAATTAATCCGAAATTGAACCCAAAATGATCTCAAGCAAGCCCCAAAATTATCCCAAAGTGATGTTCTCAAAATAATCCTAAAATATCCAAATATGATCCCAAAATACAAAATACAATTACAATACGGCAAAATGGTAACCCTGGGTGGCAACCCTACTTGAAAATATTTTAGCTGGTATGTCGGCGACAATACCTTTACTTTGATACCCAAAACTACCCAAAAATGATCCCAAAATGACCCTAAAATATCCCAAATTGGTCCAAAAATAATTCACAAATTACCCCAAAAACACCCTTAAATGTACCCTAAACGATTCGAAAATTACCACAAAATTATCCAAAAATGATCCCAAACTAATCCTTGAATAGTCCCTCAGATGTTCCCAAAATAACCCAAAAATTATCCGAAATGATGACGTGGCACCGCCCAAATTGATAGTCTTAGAATCAATCATACTATCTACATACCAAATTTCATCCAAATCGGTCAAGCGGTTCTCGAGATAGTACCGGATATAGAAATATATTGTGGTAAGGTGGCAACCCTAGGTGGCAACCGTACTTGAAAATATTTTAGTTGGTATTTCGCCGAAAATACCTGTCATATGATACCCATATTGGCATATCTTGCTCCATAATTAAAAAAAAGGGATAGGTGGCAACCCTGTAAACCGCCCCAAGTGGCAACCCTAAAGTGGGTAGTCTTAAAATCGATCATACTATCACCATGCCAAATTTCAGCCAATTCGGTCAAGCGATTCTCGAGATAGTACCGGATATACAAATATATTGTGGTAAGGTGGCAACCCTAGGTGGCAACTCTACTTGAAAATATTTTAGTTAGTATCTCGCCGAAAATACCTTTCATATGATACCCATATTGGCATATCTTGCTCCATAATAAAAAAAGGGATAGGTGGCAACCCTGTAAACCGCCCCAAGTGGCAACCCTAAAGTGGGTAGTCTTAGAATCCATCATACTATCTTTGTGCCAAATTTCATCCCAATCGGTCAAGCGGTTCTCGAGATAGTCCGAACATACAAATATACAAATATACAAGATTAACTCGTTTAAAGATATTAGATGTTACTTTGTTGTTCCTGCTTTTGTTTTGTCTTTCAGTTCTCTATTTGCTATTTTTTGCGCTGCTTTCGAAGCTGATGCGAACTTGAGTGCCGTTACGACTTGTCAGCAAATTGCTGAGGGTGGACACTTCTTCCTCGTTATTGTTGTGTGTAGAAAACTGGAAAGAAAATTCTGAAAGAATGGGAAAGTATTGATTTATGTGAAGGAATGGCCTTTATAAGAAGTCGTGGAGTCAGATACTTATATAGGTATACAAGAACTCAAAAGTAACTCTCCAATCGGTAAGTCTGGTGCCGCTGTTATCTTGTGAGAGATACATTTCGGTTAACCTCTCAGAAAGATTGGAAAATACAATACAATAAGCACGATGCTAAAACAAACTTCCAAAAAAATGTAAACATTTGCTCGCTTGCCAGAAGCATGAATGTTGTAAAAATTAAATTTTGGGAAATCGTATTAACGTACGTATTCCTCTCGCAAAATTTTTAATTTTAGTTTTTGACATTAATATGTTTTTGCAAGTAATATTCTCATTATACTCTTTCCACTGATATAGTTTTTATGTTAATATTCCTTCAATTCCTCGAGATTCGGCACATTCATCTTTTAGAACATTCGTTTTTTTTTCCGAAATCGTAACCGATTTCCTTTCGAAGTTGCTGAGAAATTTGTATGGGAGGGTTGCCGCGACTTTGTTACGAATTTTTCGTAAAATCGGTAGTTAAAAATAAAAAATTTAAAACTTGAAAAGGTTTCGGCAGGTATCGAACCGACGCACCTGCATACTTGTACTCAAGTACTATCCACTCAGCTACAGAGTACAATGGAATTCTTTGGGCAATAGTCAATATCTTTTTTTGCGTAGAAGACTAACACAGTTCGCATAGAACTAAACTAACGCACATCGTTCTCTGCGTCGAAAACTAACACAGTTCAGTTCTATGCGAACTGGGTTAGTCTGCGACGCAGAAAACTGAATTGTGTTAGTCTTCCACGCTAACTGAACCGTATTAGTCTTGTTGTAGTAGTAGCGAGGTGTAGTCCTGCCTAAATGTCAGACAGGGTCACCCCAAGTGTATTGCTCTTGGCCGGGTTGATATAGGAAAACGTCCCGGGTCGTTTCGGCACGATCGGTACAGCACAAGTACTGGTACCGTTCTCGTAGAACCGGCAATACAAGAAACTAGCCATGTAGGCCATGTAGTTCATTTAGCGTTACCCAGGGTGCACCAACTGGGAGGCGACCTACTCTTACACCCCCGTATTAGTCTTCGTTGGGAGCGACGAAATGATTACACTGAACCAAAAAAAGTGCATATTTTCTACGAAAAAGTATATATATTTTACGAATTTTTTTCATTAAAAGCTCTCCAAAGAACGCTTTCGTAGAATGTAAGAACAAAAATTCGTAAATACTCATGTCAAACAAAATTTTAATAATAATACTTAAAATCTAAGAACTCATTCATAGAATCTACGAACTCATTCTTAGAATATGTCAATACATACTACGACCTCATTCTTAGAACGTATGAAAAGATTCTTAAATTGTACGAACTGATTCTATATGTCAATCCATTCATAAATTATACGACCTCATTCTTAGAATGTATGAATCCATCCTTAAATTTTATGAACTCATTCTTAGAATTCAAGAACCCATTCTTGAAATGTATGAACCCATTCTTAAATTTTACGAACTAATTCTTATAATATACGAACCCATTCCTAGAAAAATCAAAAAACGAAGCATATTATCCATGAAAGTTTTATTATTATTGTTAAATATTATTTACAGAAAAATAGTGGAAAACTAGCATAGAACTGAAGCGTGTTAGTCTTCGACGCAGAGAACGAAGTGTGCTAGTTTTCCACGCAAAACAACGAACCGTGCGGTGTATCTCTAGCTTTTGTGAGCAGCATTTTTGGTTTACATGAATTTGGTTTTTTTTTGTTTTCCTGCCTATTATGAGTTTGTCTGCCCTTTTTTTCTTATCTCTTCTTATGATACTTATATTTTAACTCTTTTTTTTATCATTTTTTGTGTGTGGTTTGTTTTTGTAATATTAAATTGATCTTTTAATATTTAAGTGTTTTTTGTTTTAATTTTTAATATAGCTTTACTTTTTTTAATTTCAAAATTAATTCCAGCCTCCGCCCGCTTGCTGTTGGTATACTTCAATAGTGTCATCTTCTTCCATTTCCAATGATGTTGTCGTATCATTTTCGTGTATGGGTTGGCCATCAAAGTGAAACCGTACCACTTGCATGGATAGATCCGCTCTATCGCAATAAGCATTCATAAGCTTCCTCAAGCTTGTGTGTTTCTTGATCTTAAATTGTCTTGACCCAATACTTTCAAATTGATGTGTTCTGTTTCACCCTTCTTTTGATCAGACATTTTTCTTAATGGATTTTCACTTAGTTAATTTAATCGGTGCAAATTTTCACCCTTTCTCCTTTCCTCTTTGTGACTTGAAGAATGAAAAATTTTTCACAGTGACAGCTGTCTGCTCAGGTAAGAAAATGTTGGTTCAATCTATGACACTTTCATAAAATATAAGAAATAGTTCTTAAAATCTACGAAACAAGTTCTAAATAATAAGAAAAAGTTCTTATAATCATATAACGTACGTAATTTATTAAAATTTAAGAACAAATTCGTAACATTTAAGAATAAATTCAGCCAAAAAATTAATGAATATTAGTTCTTATATTTTATGAACGAAGTTCTGACGTTAATACAATTTAACGTATTTTTACATATATAATAAGAATTTTTTCTTAAATTATATGTAATTTTTCTTATATTCTAAGAAAAAATCAGCGTGAACTTCTATGAAACTTTGTTCGTTAAAAACATGTACGTTTTTGGTTCAGTGTACGAATTATTTACGTAAAGTCGAAATTCTTTCAATTTTCTTCAGAAAAGTCTGATATCCGACTATTTCGGAAGTCTTAGATTGGTGGGTACACATTCATGAAAATGGCATTGCAAATTTCCGGGGTTCCTTGTACTTTGGAAATCCAGGATTTTCGTGAATTGTAGGGAAAAAGAAAAGTTAATCACGTGAGCCTATCAACTCAAATATCATTTCGGTATACTTATTGATGGGTCCATCTCTTCTTCTTCTTCTCATACTTAGAAACATCGGACCAAACGCTCCTTAAATGTACCCGAAATGATCCGAAAATGACCCCAAAATTATCCAAAAATGGTCCCAAAATGACCCTAAAATAACCCCCAAAATGATCCAAAATTGAATCCAAAATGATCTCAAAATTATCCCAAAATGACTCCAAAATTATACGAAAATTACCCCGAAATTGTCCCAAATTAATCCAAAATTGAGCCCAAAATTATCTCAAAATAGCCCCAAAATTATCCCAAAGTGACCCGTAAATGATCCAAAAATTATCCTAAAATAATCCAAATATGATCCCAAAAATATACAATACAAATACAATATGTAAATGGTAACCGTGGGCGGCAAAACTACTTGGCCCACTTGGCCCAGTTTTAACGGTAATTCTAACTGTAAATTTAATAAATTCGTTCAAGCCTAACGTCCGCAACGCCAGGAAATGCCCATATGTATATTTTTTTTAAATAATTCATACAGTTAAGTTGATAATACACATTATGCAGATTTGAATATTACTGTCTTTAACAGACATATGTTTGAATTCACCTACTAAAATTTTCACAACCCTTTTTACCACGCTTTTATTAGGTTCACTTGTATGTTTGCTTGTTTGTATGTATCAGAACTGTTAAAGAATTAAATCTTTTGCTCTTTGAAATCATAGTTTTTCTTCATTCAGTACTTGAAATTCTTTTCATCGTTGAAGAATTTAACTTCAATTTACGCATTCAGCAATTCTTTACAGAAATCATGATTTATAAATCCACCAAGTGTCAATTCAACAAGAATTCAAAATAGAATTACGAAGAAAAGCTCTTTAATTCAGAATGGCCATTCAGTTGATTTGATTCTTTTGGAGAGTTAATTCCGCTAATTCAGTACGAATCAGTTTTTGGAAAAATGCTAATTTACTCCCTTAAATAGTACTAAAAGTTTTCAAGTTCCTTTCACGCTAGAAGAATTTGAAAAAAAAAAATTACATTACATATTATAATAATCTATAACATAAAATTAGTGGAAAAAGCTTATTCGCGTGTAAGAAATATGTGAATTTAAAAAAATTCAAGTTAAAACATAAAAAAGTATGATTTTGAAAGGTATAACATGCCTGGTCTTCACATAAACTGCCTTATTAGTGTTGCTGATGTGTTAGTTATGAAGCTTTTCGGGCATATTTTATTAACCCTCTGAGCACATTATTGAATTTAATTAAATAAGCTTTTGTCACATAAAAAAAAAAATAAATATGAATATGTAATTATTTTATTATCATAACCTCTAACGAGATTTTTAGCCGTGCTTCTCTTTCCAACTTGTGGTGTGTTGCTTTTGAGTTTTCCTACAAGTTGGCAGGACCTACAGTTTTTTGCCGACTCCGAACGGCACTTGCAAAGCAAATGAATTTTTTGCTGGCATATTTAGTTTTGGAAAATTTGGCAGTGTCAAGTTTAAATTTAACAACTTCGAAAGTGCTTCAGTATTATTAAAGATCTTCAACGCACAGCGAATATTGAGTATTTTATTTCGATTTTTTAGTCAACAATAACTAGTAGTGGAATTAATTTCCATTTAATTGTATAACAGAAACCATTTGAAATGTCTTTTAAAATTTTCACAAAGCTCAGGAGAGTAAAGCGGTCATCTAAACTTTCAACTTCTTCGGCAGATTTTGTATGAAATTTTTGAGGACTCAGTTTGGTAGACCAAGCAGTATAATTATATGTAAGTTAGAACTAGTTGAAATATTTTCCTGATTTTCAAGAACGATTTTCGTCGATGGTGTTGAGTAATTTTTTATGCGAAATTAAATTTTGTTCATGCGTTGCATGAAAGATATTACTTAACACCCTCATCGAAAAAAATTCTTAAAAATCAGGAAAATATTTAAATTAGTTCTAACCTTCACATCATACCACTGAAATTGATTGTCCTACAAAACTAAGAAAAATCTGCCAAAAACGTTGAAAATTTGGATGGCCATTTTGCTAAGCTCCCCTGAACTTTGTCCAAATTCTTAAAGACATCTTTAATTTTGTGTCTAACTGTACATATTACTGAAGTGCCTGAAAAAAGCTCATAAAAGCAATAAATCCGCGATTTTACAATCGACGTGGCTGTTTGGTAGTATCCCGCCTTTTTACAAGTCTTCAATGGGTGACCGGAGTTCTGGTCGGTGATAGTGTCGAATTCAGGACATTTTTTATCACGGATAAGAAACGGGTTAATAAAAATTACAGCACCTTAAAGGCATAGTAGGGATGGCAGCTATTTTAGTTTTGTGAGCCCAAAAGTTTCGAGATCCCGAATATGTATTATTTAGATATTTTATACATTTTAACAAACAAACTGAAGACAGACATCAATATTATTTTCATTACCAACAAGATGCTTAAATATATATGAAAAATATGTAAGTAGAGTTTAAATATATCCTATAACTTTTTCTTTACATATTTTTATATTAGTACAAGACCGGGAATAACCAAACATCTTCTTACGGTTTCTCCTAGCTGCTTTGGAAGTTAATGCAAATCAACAAGCGAAAAAGTTAGGGATTTTATAAAATTTCTCTCCATTCATAAGTGGGCTGTAATATTAGGTGTTAATTTTTATACCCTGCTTTTATGATTATATATAAAACCAAAAGCTCAAAAAACTGCCTTAATCCAACTTAATGTCATATTATTCGTAAAAACCTAGCTATTTTAAACATTCGGGATTTTTTAACTGCTTTTCGAGATTTCGGGACTAATAAAAAACAATCCCGGGATTGACTTCAAATGTCAAAGAAAAAATATATGTATAATGACAACATTTCATGATACAATAAGCGCACCAGTAGGAAATTGTAACAGTGAGGTACGTTTCTGACTTATCACAATATATCTACGTTGCGGTGTTGCATCTACAGCTTAAGTGTTTATTATTAAGGAAATTCACAAGGTCTTTTATAGTTTTATGTACAATTTCAACAACACAACACTTGAGAGCACTACATGAGTTGAATGTTGTGTCTGAATACATTAAATTAAATTTTCATACAAATTTGTCAGAAAATATTGAATTTTTGTGTTCGTGGTCTTTTACTTTTGAAACTAGAGAAAACGAAAAAACAAGGAAAAGCAAAATAGCACACCTGCGCATTGGGTTGCTTAATTTTATTGTGCTATTCAAATTTTATATAAGAAATGACAACAAAGAAAATATGACAGTCTTAAATTTTGAATTGCCTAATTTTGATTTTTTCTAATTTTAATTCGCTTTGTTTATATTTTTGTATGATAATTACTATGTATATACATGAAATATTCATGACTTAGGATGAGCTTTTAGGTAAAGAATAATACATTTTTATTTTTTTTTTTAAGATCAGAGGCAAAGATGCAACGACATGTTAATTATAATATATTTCCCGCTAGGCATGGTTCTGCATTGAGGTCTTGTCAATTATAAAAATTTTTTACTTTCCATATTTCAAATTTTTGTTTTGTTTATAAACCGAAAAAAACATGGCCGCTCTTCACAGTGTAGCAATTTCGACAAATCCAAATTTTTTATTTTCTCATTTATCTCAGAATCGGTGGGATTTTTTGAAAGATTTAGCAGCTAAGTAAAATGTATGACATACATATATGGTCCTCGCTTTCGAATTTGCCTTACCGACATTTCGAGTTTTAATTGTCCTGAAAAAAAAGAAGTTACCTCACGTCCATAGTTTGACTTGAAACATCTATGTGTTGAATTTTGCGCATTTACTTCAGTCAGATGGGATTACTGACATATCTGTGGTTTCGTTATATTATAATATTTGCGGACTGATAAAACCTCCCCAAATATGTAATTTAATCACATCAAAAAATAATGTACATATTTCACCTTCGAGTTGAATTGTATGAGTCTATAGTTAGCCTATGTAAATCTTAATAGCTGCTTTCTGTAGATCATTCGTAGCACCATCAAATTCCAAACATCATGGAATACTCATAATAATAATAATAATAATACAAATACCTTCTAAGAGGATAAGGTCCAGCCTGTCTTCCAATTTGTCGTTTAAGTTTTAGTACACATTGGCGAGACCTACAATTTCTTTGGCCCAACTTTACACAGTATCTGGCAAGGCATTTTCATTTTGGCTGAAAAACCCCCGGAGCGTTGCCGAACACTGCCGAAGGTGGCCTCGTTTTGAAAAACTTATTCAAAGAATTTTTGGTGTGACCTGTTTCGGTACTTGCACCAGGTACTTTCAATATGGCAAGTCAGCGCACAGTCAGCGGCGGTAGACAGTAATTTTAATTTCTATGTCTTAAAATATTCCAGAGGGAAATAATATTAAAATTGAAAATTAAATTAAATCAAATGTTTCAATAAATTTATTCCTACGTTTATATTATGACAAGATAAAATAAATACATTAAACAAGAACCTCCCAGCCTTAAGCTATATTCTTTACGAGTCCATCAACTCCGGGTCTGTAGATAAAACACGGAATTTTGTTTGCATTTTTATCTAAATTTTAACACTGTGCGCTGCATTTTGACGTCTACCGCTTCGAATTTTTAAACGCGTTTTTCTCCACTTTCCCTGTAATAAAACGATGGAACTGCACTTCATGTTGTTCCTTTTTTATGTGACGATTATTTTCAACTTACCTTCTTGAAAAATTTGCCATAATCTTCGAGAAATCAGCTAAAAACAGCAAGATTTTATGTATGTATGTAAATATATGAAAACATTGAGTAAGAGTTGCCGTAGCTAAAGAAAACGGAACCAAATTTTCGGGCTTATAGTTTCAAAACAATTTTCCGAAGACAATATCATAGCCGAAATAAGTTTTGAACAAATATATAAATATAACTTTCAGTTTCTGAATGGTTCCAATAAAATTTTGGCCTATTTACATTAAAATCAACAAACTTGAAACATAATCCATCACATATAAAATTTTAGAGTTAGGGCCAAATTTTACAATGATACATGGCAGTCTCGTATTTTATTACTATTTTGACAGCTTCAAATCAATTCCAGGCATGTTAAAGACTGAAAGTACGCAAATATCACCTCTGAAAGTTAAATTTCGAGAGTACTGAATTGAAAAATTGAATTGATTCAGCAAAGATGGCATTCAATTGAGAGAGTTATTGAATGAGAGTTATTTCGATGCAATTCAGTTCAAACTGAATTACTTTCTCGCATTCTTTAATTCTTTGAATGGAAAATATGAATTCAACATGTCAAATCGTATCTACATGGAATTTCAAATTAAATTCAACGAAAAACATGTGAAAAAATGAATAAATCCTGAATTGTAACTGTTTTGATTCATTCAATTAACAGCTCTGGTATGTATGTATGTGACTCTCGTTCGGTCTAAGCCTCAGTGGCCCAAAAACAGTAAAATGTCCCTACAATATGGGTATCAAACGAAAGGGGAAGGCCCCAGGTTTCATTTGGACTTCGATATATTTCGATAAATTTATCGATAACTGAGTTATCGGTCAAAATATGATTGCCCAAAAACCTAAAAAATTCACTACAATATGGGTATCAAACGAAAGGTGAAGACCCCAGTTTTCATTTGGACATCGACATATTTCGATAAATTTATCGATAACTGAGTTATCGGTCAAAATGTGGTTGCCCGAAAACCTTAAAATTTCCCTACAATATGGGTATCAAACGAAAGGTGAAGGCCCCAGGTTTCATTTGGACATCGACATAGTTCGATAAATTTATCGATAACTGAGTTATCGGTCAAAATGTGGTTGCCCGATAACCTTAAAATTTCCCTACAATATGGGTATCAAACGAAAGGTGAAGGCCCCAGGTCTCATTTGTACATCGACATAATTCGATAAATTTATCGATAACTGAGTTATCGGTCAAAATGTAGTTGCTCGAAAACCTTAAAATTTCCCTACAATATGGGTATCAAACGAAAGGTGAAGGCCCCAGGTTTCATTTGGACATCGATATATTTCGATAAATTTATCGATAACTGAGTTATCCGTCAAAATGTAGTTGCCCGAAAACCTTAAAATTTCCCTACAATATGGGTATCAAACGAAAGGGGAAGGCCCCAGGTTTCATTTGGACTTCGATATATTTCGATAAATTTATCGATAACTGAGTTATCGGTCAAAATATGATTGCCCAAAAACCTAAAAAATTCCCTACAATATTGGTATTAAACGAAAGGTGAAGGCCCCAGGTTTCATTTGGACATCGACATATTTCGATAAATTTATCGATAACTGAGTTATCGGTCAAAATGCGGTTGCCCGAAAACCTTAAAATTTCCCTACAATATGGGTATCAAACGAAAGGTGAAGGCCCCAGGTCTCATTTGGACATCGACATAATTCGATAAATTTATCGATAACTGAGTTATCGGTCAAAATGTAGTTGCTCGAAAACCTTAAAATTTCCCTACAATATGGATATCAAATGAAAAGTGAAGGCCCCAGGTTTCATTTGGACATCGATATATTTCGATAAATTTATCGATAACTGAGTTATCCGTCGAAATGTAGTTGCCCGAAAACCTTAAAATTTCCCTACAATATGGGTATCAAACGAAAGGTGAAGGCCCCAGGTCTTATTTGGACTTCGATATATTTCGATAAATTTATCGATAAATGAGTTATCGGTCAAAATGTGGTTGCCCGAAAACCTTAAAATTTCCCTACAATATGGGTATCAAACGAAAGGTGAAGGCCCCAGGTTTCACTTGGACATCGACATATTTTGATAAATTTATCGATAACTGAGTTATGGGTGAAAATGTGGTTGCCCGAAAACCTTAAAATTTCCCTACAATTTGGGTATCAAACGAAAAGTGAAGGCCCCACGTCTCATTTGGACATCGACATATTTCGATAAATTTATCGATAACTGAGTTATCGGTCAAAATGTGGTTGCCCGAAAACCTTATAATTTCCATACAATATAGGTATCAAACGAAAGGGGAAGGCCCCAGGTTTAATTTGGACATCGATAAATTTCGATAAATTTATCGATAACTGAGTTATCGGTCGAAATATGATTGCCCAAAAACATAAAAAATTCCCTACAATATGGGTATCAAACGAAAGGTGAAGCCCCCAGGTTTCATTTGGACTTCGATAAATTTCGATAAATTTATCGATAACTGAGTTATCGGTCAAAATATGATTGCCCAAAAACCTAAAAAATTCCCTACAATATGGGTATGAAACGAAAGTTGAAGGCCCCAGGTTTCATTTTGACATCGACATATTTCGATAAATTTATCGATAACTGAGTTATCGGTCAAAATGTGGTTGCCCGAAAACCTTAAAATTTCCATACAATATAGGTATTAGAGGTATACGCCGTCAAATTTGTCGGCGGCGGCGGCGTAAGGCCCATTTTATAGCGGCGGCGGCGGCTACGCCGGCGCGGCGCGCCGCCGGCGTGCGCCGGCGTGGTGGTATAAAAAAATTGCATGTTGAATTTAAAAACTCCATATATTTCAATTGTAGGGATTTTATTGAACTGACAAAAAATTTTGGGTACATTTTTTATGTAATGTAAATGAACGTAACTTTAAATGTTTCACATTTTATAATATAATATAGAAGAATACTAAAAACATAACGCATAGCAGTCTTTTAATCAAATTCTTACACTGAAATAACAATGTTACATATTGAGTCTAGTACTAAAATTATGTACATTAACCGAAGGCTTTGTTATGATCACTACAATATGCATGTGTGATTTAAAATATATGTTTATAGTGTAATATTATATCAATTCAGTCTTTGTATACATTGTTAACATAAAAGTAAAGCTATTGTAATGCTTACATTGATAGAAATTTACTTATTTAGTTTAAAAAAAAAAATTTGTACCATTTCACTTCTTTGTACAGTTGTTGTTGTGTATATCTTATGTTTATAAAGTTGTATGTGTCTCTTTTCATAGCGAAAAATAATCATTTTAAATATTCTGCACAAGACTCGTAGTTGTCATGGGTAAAAATTGTTTTGTTAATGTTGTGAGGGCTTAGCTGTGACCGCTTATTTGTGACTGCCAGACCATCTATAGAAAAAACTCGCTCACTCGGCGTACTTGTTGCAGGATGCATACAACTTTTTTTGCTAGCTTGGATAGCAAGGGCATTGCAGCCGCCTTTTCCCTCCAAAACTCTAAAACATTCTGATTGGAGGACAGACTTAGCAGCAAATGACATTCTGCTTCTAAATTAGAGTTTTTCAAACTCGAAGAATACCGCTTGGCAAGTTTCAATATTTTAGAAGAAGGTGAAGTTTCTTCAGAATCGTTTACACTATTTCCGTTTTTTGATGAATCACCAACAAGTCTTTTATACATCTCTATCAAAAACTGTACTTCTGTCTTACATTTGCTTTTGCAGTATTCTGTAACACAATCTAATGTGTTAAAGCGCGGATCCAGCAGCGTTGCGCATACTAAAATATCAGTTATTGGTAATCTATAGTCAAGTTTACTCTTCATATTTTTTTTTATTTGTTGCAATAAATGATCGTGACAAAAGCTGAAATTATTCTGATTTAAATCAGTGTCATCGTTTTCAGATAATATTGATAATATCTCAGTTCGAATGATTAACGCAAGAGAAATCGATGGGTATGAGTCCCCAGAAAGAATATTGACAGCATCTTTGAATTTTTGCAAAAAGTCTCTTAATTTATACAATAGTAGTACTTCCGTTTCGAGTAAAATTAAGTCAGTTTTATTACAGTTTAAAAGAAGTTTATTAATGGCAGCCCTTTGAGATCCAAGACTATCAAGTAATGATAAGACACTGTGCCATCTTGTAGATATCGAATTTTTAAGGGTGGTGTTTCTCTTATCCACCAAACTGCCATGCAAGTCATTGGTATTATTTATGTTTCTATATACTTCCAAGGACACATCATCAAGGGGACCGAACCCTTCGTCGTAGTCGACCCATGAAGCGTCTTATGAAGCCAGGAGTTCTTTCAATTTTTGACAAAATCTCTTTTTGTATGGCATCGGCCTGTAACTTCAGAGTATGTGTTTTGAAACGTAGGGCTCGCGCGATTTTTTTACACTTTAAAATTAGACGATTTATTTCTGGAACGGAATCATACCCATCTACCGTAAGCAAATTGTGAAGCCCATGCCCAATACAGAAGTGGTTGTTAAGGCTGCCCAAATCGATGGCTTCCTTCATATTACTGCCTTGGTCAGTGACAACGAAATTCGAACCAAGCTTTACGTTAAAGTATTCAGTTACTTCCTCAATCTCCTGCAATATGTTGTTTCCTGTATGGGACTTTGAGACATATTTTGTTTCTAGTGTGAGACTCGACATAGCGAAGTTTGTTGAAAGGTAATGAAAAGTAAAAGTTATATAATTACGCCTACAGTAGGTATCCGTCCATAGATCGAAAGTTAAAGCAAAATGTTCCATCCCAGATATTTTTCCTTTAACGACTTTTAAAACGCTTTCATAAACATCATCTAATGCTGTTGTTGCAATTGTTTTATAATGTGGTATATCATTATCGTTTACTACTACATGGTATTTTTTTAAAAATTCTTTTATTCCATTGTGTGCAATTGTATGGAACGGTAATAAATCACGTGCCATCCATAAGGCTAAGTCCCTTCCCAACATCCATTTAGAATCAGTTGAACTTTTTTTTGGACATTTTTGAAAAAAATTTGTCAGTGTAGATGAAGAAGTATTTTCTGCATCAAAGTGACGTATATTGTGCTCGTTTTTTAAATGACGTGTTAAATTCCCTGTTGAGACGTTCTTGCTGTGTGAAATACAGCTGCTAGATCCATCATCTTTTGCACTTTGGTATTTGTTTCTTTCAGGGGTCAACTGCTAATAAATTAGCTAAAATTATGGGGGAGGACTCTAAAGACGGGGTTTGGCCTCAGGATCACGAATCCGGAAGCGCTTTTTAGGGACGGCCTAAATAAATTACAATCACATGAAAACTTACAACTTTGATCGCAAATATGTAACTCAAAATAATAAAAAAAGCGCTTCCGGATTCGTGATCCTGAGGCCAAATCCCGTTATATAATTGGGTACACTTCACTTCACTACACTCACCTTTTCACTTGATAAATAAAAAATTATTTGATATTTGATTTTTAAATATAAATTAAACTTTAATTGGCGGGAGCGCAAAAGTAAACCGTGTGGCGGGTACAAAAGTTTGAACAATTGTGATGTTTTTTTTTGTAAAGTGTGGGCGTTTTTGGTGTTGACATTTGGTGTATGTGTGATTGTGTTAGTGTGCGTGTGAGTTGTGGTGAAATAAGTGGGCGCAGGGTTGCTGCGATCACGGCGGTGGTTACGGCTAAGTTAGCCATCCCGGCCCCCCTAGGCGAGTGCTCAGCCTAGCAGTCTCTCCAGTTGCTGCAATGTTTCAACCACGTTGCTTAGCCCGGTTGGGCGTCGGTTTCGTTGCCTAGGAGGGTGCTGATACGACGATGTTGCTGGGGTGCGATAACGAGCACCCGGATGACCCCACGTCTGTTGACGCTGACTCGGGTGCCATGCTGTGTGCCGAGGTTGGGCGGCGCGTGGTGGTTGCGCTCTTGGTCGCGCGTTGTTGTGTATCGCTCGTGGTTGCGATCTTTGTCGCGCGTTGGTGCGTGAAGGCGGTGCTGCTGGGGCGCTACGTCTGGCGGTCCGGTGCAGGAGCGTGTGATGTGGTCTGTCGCACAGCTGGCACAACATTTGAGAGGTGCACGCTTCAGTGGTGTGCCACAAGGCCAAGCAATTGAGGCAGTAGCCATGCGCTTGCGCTATCTGCTGCCGTTGTAGCGGCTGCATAGCCTTAAAGATGCCACACAGACGCAACGCGTGTGGGCGACGACACAGTGGGCAACGAACGTTATGTGCCGCCGCAGGATCCCTTGGGGACGATTCTATAGTGTCCGCGGTATCGGACTCATTCGCAGCCCTACGTGGTGCTGGCGACGGTGCAGCTGTTGCACATGGAGCGTTGGCGCGCGGAGGTGCAACTGGTGTTGCGCGTGCTCGTGGCACGGTAACCGCAGAGCGGATGGATGGTGTCGGGGCGACTGCATCAACTTCCATGTTTGTTGGCATCTGTTTTAAAAAGATAATGGACTTTAGTGTTTTATAAAGGCATTTGGGGTGCTTAATTTGAGCACTATGTATATCTACATATGTATTTCTTATATAAGGCTTTAGGTATTTATTATAAGCGGTTTTCTTTGCGATGTAAGAGGGTATTATTCACGATTTTCAGGAATCTAGTCCTTCGAGCCACCTCTTTAGGAGTAAGATTTTAACTTTTGGGGGTAGCATCGCTTGGTGGATGCATTGCCTTTATTTGATTGGATGCGAGAATTATCGATTTTTAGCTATTCGCGCGATTGAAATTAGTTTGTATTAGACTCGGTTGGCAAAAAGCATAGTTTGACGAGCGGTCGCGTTAACATTCCGGTTTGTGTACGTAGGTCAACTACCCGGATGTGACCGTCGGAACCGTAGTGTACCCTTTCGATGCGGGCTAGCCGCCATTCGGTAGGTGGGAGGCAGTCGTCATGAATTAGGACGCATTCTCCAATTTTTGGAGCTTCTTGAGTGTTTTTCCACCGATATCTTTTATGGATGTCTTTGAGATATTCCTCCTTCCATCGGCGACTAAATTCATGATGGAGAATTTTGATTCGTTCCCATCGATTTATGAGGGAGAGCGAGTCCACGTTTGGTTCTGGTATAGCCAGAAGTGGAGCTCCTCTAAGAAAATGCCCAGGTGTGAGGGCTGTAAAGTCGGAGGGATCTTGCGAGAGCGCTGATAGCGGTCGTGAATTTAGGACGGCTTCAACTCGTATGAGTAGCGTTGTGAACTCTTCAAATGTAAATTTATGATTGCCAGCGGCTTTTTTAAAATGTGTTTTAAAGCTTTTAACAGCTGATTCCCATAGTCCACCCATATGTGGGGCGCTCGGGGGGATGAATTGCCAATTAATGCCTTGAGGTGCATATTTTTCAATGACATGCGGCGAGACTTCCTTTGCGAACTGTACGAACTCCTTTTCGGTTGCGCGTTGGGCACCGATGAAGGTTTTACCGTTGTCGCTCATGATTTTGGAGGGAAATCCTCGCCGTCCGACAAAGCGTGCAAATGCCGCGAGGAAAGCTGACGTTGTCAGATCGGAACATAACTCTAAGTGCACGGCTTTTGTCGTAAAGCATACAAAAACAGCCACGTAACCTTTCGTTATGGTAGATGACCTTAGCATCGAGGCCTTTAACTGGAAAGGTCCGGCAAAATCAACACCCGTGATGGTGAAAGGCAGAGAAAAATTGCAGCGTTCAGGTGGTAGAGCTGCCATGATCTGCGTGCGCATCTTTTGCTTATGTAGCGTACAGACTTTACACGTAAAGATGCATTTTTTGATCAGAGGCTTTAGTCGTGGTATATAAAATTCTTGTCGGATCATTTGTTGCATTAGCCGGTGTTCGGCGTGTACCATTAAAAGGTGAAGATAATTAATAAAAAGCATGGCAAATGCTGATTTTTCAGGTATTATTATGGGATGCCGCTCATTGTAGCTCAGGCTGGAGTTCGCTAGCCTTCCGTTGGCGCGAATCAGTCCTTTCGAGTCTACAAAGGGGTTAAGCACTAATAGAGCGCTCTTTTTGTCAATAGGTTTTGACCCCATTAGCAGTGTTCGTTCACTGTTATAGTATCGAGTTTGCGTGGACTTGATTAGAGCTATTTTTGCCCGCTGCAACTCTTGATGCGTTAGAGCATAGCTTTCGGTATTAGATATTCCTTGCACTTTGTTCTTTAAGCGATTTACAAATTGAAACATATACGCTATTACCCTTAAGGCTCGGGGGAACGACGAAAATCGCTCTAGGATATCCGTGTCCTCCAGAGTGGCATGAAAGCCTTCGATTTTTCGACTTTCTGGGGCTATGATATTTCGTGCAGGTGATTTTGGCCACGCTTCTTGTGGTTCTACTAGCCAGCTTGGGCCGTTCCACCAAAGTGTGGTGGTTGTTAAGTGCAATGGTTTGCAGCCTCTTGTGCCAAGATCCGCAGGGTTATCAGCACTGGCAACATGCCGCCAAGTTGCTGGTCCTACTAAATCAATTATTTCAGCTGTGCGGTTTGACACGTATGTTTTCCACGTATGTGGTGGTTTTTCTAACCATGCTAGGACGATTTCTGAATCGGTCCATAAATACAATTTCCTATTGCTCAGGTAAAGGTGTTTTTGTACGGTCGAGGTTAGTTTTGCGAGCAGAAGTGCGCCGCATAGCTCGAGCCGTGGAAGGCTTACAGTCTTGAGGGGTGCGACCTTGCCTTTTGCTACTAATAAGTGGCTGGCAGTTTTGCCATTGTGCTGACTTCGCACATAAATCGCTGCGCAGTATGCTTTTTCAGAAGCGTCGCAGAAGCCGTGTAGTTCGACTTGGTGATCAGGGGCGAAATTTACCCACCGAGGTATTTGTATCTCGGATATAGTATCTAGGTTATTTGCAAATTGGGACCATTTTATTAAGCGGAGTGGTTTAACCACTTCGTCCCAATCGGTTCCATCTAGCCATAATTCTTGTATCAAGATCTTTGCTTGAATCATAATTGGCGCAAGCCATCCTGCGGGGTCGAAAAGTTTCGCCACAGAGGATAGAATTTGCCTTTTAGTTTTTGCGGATTTTGCAGATATCGACTCAAGAGTGTATGAAAATTGGTCTGATATTGCATTCCATTGTATGCCCAAGGTTTTGGTGGTGCTTTCTTTTTCAAATTTTAGAAAATTGGTATCTAAGAGATTTTCCTTTTTTATATTTGCCAGTATTTCTGGATGATTTGAAGTTATCTTTTTTAATGGAAACCCTGCTGAGTCGAGGACTTCGATAACTTGAGCTAGTGATTCGCACGCTAAAGGCAGGCTATGGCTTCCCGACAGTATGTCGTCTACGTACGTTTGTGAGCTAAGCACCGGGGCGGCTAGAGGTAATTTAGCTTTTGTGTCCTTTGCCAGTTCGTGTAATGTACGAATGGCTAGGAAGGGGGCGCAGTTTACGCCAAATGTCACCGTTTTTAGTTTGTAGTCGCGTATTGGACTACTAGGTGAATTGCGAAATATAATTCGCTGGTAATCTTGGTCGTCTTCATGTACTAGGATTTGCCTGTACATTTTCTCGACGTCACCGTTGAAAACGTATTTATACATACGCCACTGTAGTATAAGTAGCATTAAATCTGGTTGTAATGTTGGTCCCGTGTATAAAACATCATTTAGGGAATTACCTGAGCTTGTGCATTTAGATGCATTAAACACCACTCTTACTTTTGTTGTAAGTTTTTCCGGTTTTATAACCGCGTGGTGTGGAAGATAAAATGAGGCGTGTTTGCCTTTTGTGATTTTTTCATAGGAATTTACTGATTCCATATGATCAAGTTGTAGATACTCCTCAAGAACATTGTCGTATGAGGTTTTTAGCTCGCCTTTTTTAAGTAGGTTTCTTTCCATACTTAGAAACTGCTGTAGAGCTGAGGTTCGTGAGTGACCTAAGGCGAGTTTATCAGGAAATTGTTGTTTAAATGGTAGTCGTACGACGTACCGCCCGTTCTCTGATCTTGTAGTTGTGGCTTTGTAAAAGTCTTCACAATACTTATCGTCAGCTGTAGTAACGGGAATTGGAGGGAGTTCTTCGACTTCCCAGAATTTTTTCAATTGTGAATTAAGATTTTCGTTTGAAATATCTTCCACTTGCGTTGTGAACGTAGAGATTTTCTCTTTGACTTGGCCGCTTAAAATCCATCCAAAGATGGTATTTTGGGCTAATAGGTTGTTGGAGATTTTCTCAACACCTTCTAGTATTATCTGGGGGATTAGATCGCTTCCCAATAATATGTCGATTTGATCGGGGGTATGGCAATTGGGATCGGCAAGTTTCAGATGTGAAAACTTTTGCCAGTGCTCGCTATTTATATTATAGCTTGGGAGCATGTTTGTTAGTCGCGGCAGAACTATAGCTTGTGCTTTTATTCTTTGATCCGCATTTGAAGACATCAAGGTAATGAGGCAGATTTTATTTGAGTTTTGTACTACTCTTCCACCCATACCTGAGATTTCAAAGTTGGCTGATTTGGTTGGTAAATTTAAGGTTTGTTGGACCTTCGATGCTATAAAAGATCGCTGTGATCCTTGATCGATTAAGGCCCTTAGCTTAAATCGTTCTCCTCGGTGTTCGATGGAGACGATTGCTGTAGGTAGTAAGGTTTTGCTTTCATTTTCTGAATGAAGCGTTTGTATTCTGGCTGCTTTTGAGCAGCATGGTTGTTCTTGACAACTTTCAGGACTTTCTGTTTCGTTATTTTCAGGACTAGCTGTTGCCGCTAGTCCAGTGGTTCTATTGAACGTTCGACTATTTTGAGAGTTGTTGTGATTGTTTATATGGAGCAACGAATGGTGTCTCCCTTGGCAATATGCGCACTTGTATGTACTCGGACATCTCTGTACTGGGTGACTATTCGACAAACAGTTTGTACAGAGTTTCTTAGTCCTGACTAAGTTATTTCGCTCGTTTGTTGATAATTTTATAAATTTCTCGCAAGATCTTATTGAATGGCCTCCGTTACACAGTTCGCATGACAAATAACTATGTTGTTCAGATGTGAACGATTGGTTTTTGGTGAAACTTTTATTGTTTGAATTATAGTTACTCCTGTTATGGGAGTTAAAGTTACTGGCTTGGGGTTTAAAGAAGCTTTTATTTTCATTTTTCGGCTTTGTTTCTTTTGTACCTACCCGTTCTGCTATTTCGAACTGGGTGGTTAGAAAATCTTTCATTTGTTGCCAAGTTGGGCATTTTTTGCGGGATGAGAGCGATTGCTCCCATAAAATTAAAGATTTTTCTGGCAATGTGGCAGCACAAATATTGACCAGAATTGGGTCCCAGTTTTCCGTGGGAATTTTTGGGTTTCTAGAACCGACAAACAGTTTGTTACTGTTGATTGTAATTTGAGAAATTCTTCGCTAGTTTCTTTTTGAATTTTGGGCAAGTTCATTAATGTCGTTATTTGTTTATCGACTAATACCCTTTCATTTTCATATCTAGCTTTTAACGCTTCCCAAGCCAGATTAAAATTGTCATCGTTAAGTGTGAACTGTTTTACTATTATCCCTGCTTGACCTTTAGTTTTATTTCTTAGATGATATAATTTTTGCGCTTGTGATAGCTTTGGGTGGTTTATGTAAACGGCTGAGAACATGTCTCGGAACGACGGCCATTGCTCATAACCCCCATGAAATACTTCAGTATCACAGGCCGGCACTTTGAGATATATGCCTGAATTTGTTTCTTTGCTTTGTGTTTGGGGCAGCTCTACTCGTTGTAGAGTAGGTGCAATAATTGGCCTTAATAGTTTTAGTTGATCGGAGATCATGGCCTTTGTTTCTTCATAACGGTCTAAGCAGTTTTCATACTTTGAATAAGCCGATTCTTTAAAGTTTTCTGGCAAGTCTGAATCATCAGTTTCGATGATTGCGTCATATGCCGTTTGGAGCCTTGTCCAAAATCTGTCAAGAGATTTGTCCTTGACTTCTAAAACTGATTCTGTATTATCCTCTATAGGGATTGAGGCGAATCTAGTGCAGTATCTTATGATACTGTCACTTTCAGTTATGAATTTTGCTGCTGAAAATTCTTTGCCCTTTTTTTGCTTTCCACCCTGTTTTGAGCGGGTGCCGTCAGCAGGGCTGCCTTGAGGCTTTTCGTCTTCACCCAGCTTGGGTGGCTCCACTACGATTTGGGGAGTTTTTGGGTCGGACATTATGTTTTTGAAATTTAATAAATATAAATATTATTGAACGGTTTTTTTTTTTTGTATTACCGAGTTTTTGTTTCTATCGGTCGTTATTTTTTCCGCGCGACTGTCGGTTTATAGTCGTTAACGATTTGATCTGTTAATATAAATAAAGATCAATGTCTGTATATTATTCAATAATAGAACTTATTTTTATTGAATCTAGATTTTATTGCTATCGCTGCTTTTATTTTGCACGCGAGTGTATTTTCTACCTTGGCTTTTTATTGTGAAATAATGCAAAAGGCCGATTGAAATATTACCGTTTATTATTTCCTTATATAATTTTTATAAGTACTTACAATATTTTTTGTAAGGTATTGTCACTCTATAAGTACTATCGAAATTTTTTGTTGGGTATATAAGACCGGTTACCCAAATGTAGTTATGTATATATTTGAATGTTTATAAGTTGAATGTTTATGAGTTAGCGGGGTGACTTTTTGCCTATAAGTAGGTATAATGCAATTAAAGCGTTCAGCAGAATCAATCCGGCACGTACGTCACGTACGTCGAAATAACTGACAGCAAAGTAGACTGCGGGTGTTTGTATGAGTAACGCCAGATACGACGGACTGCCGAAAGCTTAAGTGCAAGGAGCTTTGTTGTTTATATTTTTTTTTTCTTTTGGGATGCTGGAGTATAGCTTTTTCCCTAATTTGTTAGTCCGTATATTTTTTTTGTTGATATGTAATCGTAGTACTTTAACTAGGAGAACAGAAAATAGCTTCGCTAACAATTTGAATATTTTCGTTTATTTTTCTTTATTCTTTCTACTGCTTATTTTGTTAGTGTAATCCTGCCTTTGCTTGACTTATGTGCGCAAGGGAATGCAAGCTAAAGGGGGTATTGCCGGTAAAATTTGCAAGTCAGACTTGAAACCTATATTTTGTTTTTGGAATATTTATTTTTTGCTTGACAACACGAAAAATAAGCAGTATGTCCGCGGTGAGATTTTTTTTTTTAATTTCTTTTAGTAAGTATTTGTTGTAATACTTAATGCGGGACTTCAAATGGAAATTATTTTGTAAATATGTATTTAAATATGCAGGATGGTCGGACTTTGACCGGGAATAGAATATTTATGTATATATATTTTTTTTGATCCTGTTATTTTCAAATTTCCGTATTTTGTTGGAAAAATTTTTGCCAAATAAATTTTGATTTTATAGGTATGTATATATATTTTATATAGTTCGATTTTGGGAAATACGGATTTGTGAAAAAGTTCCGTAGAAAGCCAAATGAACATATAATAATTATTGAAAATGATACAACTCACCGCTCTTTGCAAGGGTTAAGGGGGAGGTTGGGTACTTATCCTTTTTTTTTTTTTTTGTTTAAAATTAGATTAGGTTTATTGCTTTTTGTCCTTCCTTCCCTCGCTTATTCTTTTCATATGTGTTGCAACAATTTTAGTTATGTATTTTTGTATTTTTTCCGCGCCCGATCTTATGTTAGTGGACTGTATTTTTGTTTTGTTGTTTTTACTTTAGTTTTTGATGGTTTTGTTTTTTGTTGACCGGCGCGCCCGAATTTTTTATAGTATTATTTTGTTTAAATGTTTAATTTTTGTTTTCTTCGTGCATGTAAAATTAATTAAAAATTTTTTTTTTTTTGATCACCCTAATATAGGGTTTCACTTGTGCACGTTTTGTTTTTGTAAATTTTTTGTTCAACTTGTTTCTTGTGGACTGTATATCACTTTTATATTTAATTTTTTGTTCACTTTTGTATTTTCGCACTGTCCATATATGTTTTGCGCCTTTTTTGTTTTTTATTTTATTTTATTGTTGTGGACTTTATTTAATATTTTTTTTTTTGTTACTGTCCATAGGTGCTATTCACTTAGGCGAAGATGGACCATATATAATTGGGTACACTTCACTTCACTACACTCACCTTTTCACTTGATAAATAAAAAATTATTTGATATTTGATTTTTAAATATAAATTAAACTTTAATTGGCGGGAGCGCAAAAGTAAACCGTGTGGCGGGTACAAAAGTTTGAACAATTGTGATGTTTTTTTTTGTAAAGTGTGGGCGTTTTTGGTGTTGACATTTGGTGTATGTGTGATTGTGTTAGTGTGCGTGTGAGTTGTGGTGAAATAAGTGGGCGCAGGGTTGCTGCGATCACGGCGGTGGTTACGGCTAAGTTAGCCACCCGTCTTTTAAGCCCTCCCGCACAATTTTAGCTAATTTATTAACAGTTGACCCCTAAAGGAAACAAATACCTGCACTTTTAACACATTTAGGGCACGGCCATTAGTGCGTTGTAAATTAAAAAAAAAAATTTTAACTTTAGAAAATTATCACAAAAAAAATGTTAAACGCGCCGGCGCGCGCCGCCGCCGCCGCCGCGCCGCTAAAAAGGCTATTCGGCGGCGGCGCGTCGAAAATGACTTTTGTCGGCGGCGGCGGCGGCGTTTGTCGGCGGCGTATATCTCTAATAGGTATCAAACGAAAGGGGAAGGCCCCAGGTTTCATTTGGACTTCGATAAATTTATCGATAACTGAGTTATCGGTCGAAATATGATTGCCCAAAAACCTAAAAAATTCCCTACAATATGGGTATCAAACGAAAGTTGAAGGCCCCAGGTTTCATTTGGACATCGACATATTTCGATAAATTTATCGATAACTGAGTTATCGGTCAAAATGTGGTTGCCCGAAAACCTTAAAATTTCCCTACAATATGGGTATCAAACGAAAGGGGAACGCCGCAGGTTTCATTTGGATTTCAATATATTTCGATAACTGAGTTATTGCCAAAATGTGAGGCCAAATACCTTAAAATTTCCTAACAATATGGGTATCAAACGAAAGTGGAAGTCCAGAGGTTTCGTTTGGACTGCTGTATTTTTCGATATATTTATCGATAATTTCATAGGACATTTGACTAAAAAGTAAAAAATAAATATAGTTTAAAAAAACTAAAACTCACGCTTTAAGAGAGCATTGAACTAAAAAGTTGAAAATAATTTTAAAAACCCTACACAGTAGTCTTGTGGAAAAAGCGTGGTCCGCTTTGTGCCATAATTTTCGTATATCGAGCGCTCGACGCTTTTCCCACATTAAGCTGATGGCCCAATGCCCGCTTGTTTTGCTGGCTTTGCCTCGAGAAATGTCAAAATTCTTTTGAACTCTACTGAAATGTATGAAAGTTGGCCCAGTGGCAGCTTTACTTTGCTTGCTTGAAGCACTTCAAAGCGTCGAATAGCCCAAATCTCTATTTGACAGCGCTTTACACGCTTCACTGTTTGTCTTGTTGTTGAGTTGTTTGTCTCATCCTGTATTTTTGACAGCTTTTGAAGCTTCTACTTGGCCATAGAAGCTTTCAAAAAAAAGCAAAGTAAGCCTGGCTAAGCAAGGCAAGCAAATCAAGCCTGCATTGGGTCATCACCTTAATGCTAGTTTCTTTACTACGCTTTCATTAGCTTTACTTGTACATACATTCATATATATGTTTGCTTGTTTGTATGTAACTCTACTTCAGTCTACCTGATAGTGGCATATGACTGTCACAAAATTGCCTACAATATGGGTATCAAACGAAAGTGGAGGCCCAGAGGTTTCGTTTGCACTGCGGTATACTTCGATATATTTATCGATTACTTCATAACAGATTTAACTAAAAAGTAAAAATAAATACAGTTTAAAGAGCGAAAACACACGCTTTTAAAGAATATTGCACTAAAAAGGTAAAAATAATTTAAATAAAAAACGAAGATTATGGAACAAAGCGGACCACGCTTTTTCCACAATATCTACTACTGTGTAGGGTTTTTAAAATTATTTTCAACTTTTTAGTTCAATGCTCTCTAAACGCGTGAGTTTTAGTTTTTTAAACTATATTTATTCTATAGTCTGCTTCATATGTAGAAATCTCCCCTTTTATCTTATTTATGAATATGTATATTTTTCCTCAACCATCAAACAAAGCCCTAAAGTATTTATTTACATACTGACTGATTGTCTTGTATTTGTTGTACTTTCAATCCTAGAAATAAATAAAGGGTGTTTTTTCAAATAGGGAATACTCCTACTTAACGTACGATGTACTTTTATCTCTTACTGCCACCCACGCGCGTACGTTAGCTAAAACGGTAAAAAAGCAGACGTACCTTAAGTAAATTCTTCGCGCTTCGTTTATCATCGAAAGCGCGGTATCGGATCGCAAGAATATTGTGAGTAGCTTCCTACCTTACCTTGCACAACCCTCAACTCTTGATCCTTATTTTGGTAGTAGGTTGGTTTATTGAGTTGCTCTAGCTTGCAACAGATTGAGATATTTCACAAAATTGTGTTTCATGAACATTTTTCTTGCTCTATGTTGCTCTATCTTTTGTTTCAAACAAAACTAGAGTAATCTAGATCATAAATTTCTGATTTAGCTTTTTTGTGGAGTAAGTTAGAGCAGAGAAGCAATTGTTAGTCAAGAAAAAATAAGTTTTTGAAAACTTCAAAAAAATTTGCTTGCAAGAAAAGCTACGTTTTAGTATACCTGAATTTGCAAAATCCCACTTTGACCCATTTAGAGTGCCCCCGACCCACCGATGCCAGTGGCACACCCCCTGGAGCCCCCCCGGGGGTGTTCACCATAGAAACATTTAAATACTGGTTGAATTTATAATTAAACACTCTGGGAACACTGAACGGAACAGCTGTTATGTTTCAACTGAATTTGGCTGTGCTTTATTTACAAATTTTTTAACTGATTTAATGTTTAAATTTAAATTAAGATTTATTAGTGAGGTTGGTTAATCCGGATGTGTTTTTCATTATTACCAAACATTTAATTTTATTTTATTTTAATACTAGCGGATCCTCACCCGCTTCGCTGGGTGAAAGAAAAAGAGAAACGAAAGTTGTTCTTTGTTTTTTTCTTGTTTTATCATTTAATTCATGTTCAGCCATTATTTTGTGACTTACTCTAATTGTTGTAAAATAAAAAAACTTATTCTAAAGCCTTCTGATACACAACATTTTTGGTTTTATTTTCATGCGGTGTATAAATATACAGTAACGATGGTTTCCCTAATTATATCTCTATCCTAATTTTCAGCCACCTACCTTATACCTCTATAGCGATTTCCAGGTCTTTACTTTAGACGCTTTCACAGATATTCTGCTTGAAAATTTAAATTTGTATGGGAGATGACGCGCCCTTATTTCTGATAAGCCCCCTTTTTATGCGTGAGAATGCTCTTGATATCATAAAGGTCTATACCAATTTTCAGGTCCCTACCTTGAACCCTTTCACAGATATTCTGCTTGAAAATTTAGTGGGTATTAGAGGTGCCACGCCCCTTTTTCTGATGACCCCCATTTTTATGTGTGAGAATCTTTTGAAATCATATAGGTCTATGCCAATTTCAAGGTCCATACCTTGAACCCTTTCACAGATATTCTGCTTGAAAAATTTATTTTGTATGGGAGGTGCCTCGCCCCCTTTTCTGATAACCCCCCTTTTTATGTGTGAGAATGCTTTTGATATCATATAGGCCTATACCAATTTTCAAGTCACTACCTTGAACCCTTTCTCAGATATGCTGCTTGAAAAATATAGTTTGTATGGGAGGTGCCACGCCCCTTTTCTGATGACCCCCATTTTTATGGGTGAGAATGCTTTTGATATCATATAGGTCTATGCCAATTTCAAGGTCTCTACCTTGAACCTTTTCACAGATATTCTGCTTGAACAATTTAGTTTGTATGGGAGGTGCTACTCCCCCTTTTCTGATGACCCCCATTTTTATGTGTGAGAATGCTTTTGATATCATATAGGTCTATGCCAATTTCAAGGTCTCTACCTTGAACCTTTTCACAGATATTCTGCTTGAACAATTTAGTTTGTATGGGAGGTGCTACTCCCCCTTTTCTGATAACCCCCCTTTTTATGTGTGGGAATGCTCTTTATATAATAAAGGTCTGTACCAATTTTCAAGTCCCTAGCTTGAACCCTTTCACAGATATTCTGCTTGAAAAATTTAGTTTGTATGGGAGGTGCCACGCCCCATTTTCTGATGACCCCCTTTTTCAGTTATAAACCTTCTCCACATGTGTCTCTTCAATGTGGAAAAGTTTGGTTAAAATCGGTTCAGCGGTTCTCCGTAAAGTTCATTACAACGCGAAAAACGGCTAAATTTTTATATGTATAGATTAGCTCATTTGGTTAAGGATATGGAAAACTCTCTTCTTTCTTATGAATACATTAAAAATTGTTTTTGGAGTAAGAGGACTCCTAGCCTTGACTAAGCGTAATCGATAAATAGGTTTTTAGGTGCCGAAAACCCCAGGAATTATTTTTAAGTTAGCAGTATCCCTTTATCGTAACTAATTTAAACCAGATCCCGACAATCCCGGGATTGCTGAAATACAAAAATCCGCAATCCTACAATGAATCACTTGACTGCAACTAAACTGTTGCCTACTTTTAGACTGACGCTGCCATTGCCTCAAACGCGTGGTGCTCGTAAACTTTTCAGGGGTGCTTATTGTGCCACTTCTGGTGTAGCTTAACTTAGCCGTTTTTTGCTATACCAATAGTAGCTGTGATTCGAAGAATCAAATTTCGTTCATTTGCTTTTCTATACAAAACTATAACAATTCAGTTAGGTTCTTTGTGTGTAATATTCTTACGCATTTTGCTCGTTTTACATCCGAAAAGTTTTCCAACTAAAATCTACACCACAGCAACAAAGCGCTCATTTGCACGTACATACGCGCTGACATTCACACTTGCAGGCTTACAATGAAAACTAACACAACCACAGCTAAGCAAAAAAAAAAACTGCTCTTACAACAAATTTTGAGTTTATTTGAATTGTTTTGTATCTTTTTATGGTTACCTACGCTCATTGGCATTTGGTTGCATGCAACTTTTTTAGGCACCTCATACATATTTAAGTGGCAGGCTCACGCTATTCTATGTTTCCCTAGTCACACTTCTAGTTTGTGTTACTATTTAAGTTTTATTGCTCATGTTCTTGTTTTTGTTGTGTCTCGTCTATTTTATATTTTTGTATGTAATGATAATAACAGTTTGAGGCCCATGCGCTTCTTCGTTGTGGAGTTTCTCTACTGTTTCATTGGTGGGAGACCTAGGGCAGGCGCTGTAAGAAGTTGCGCTGATTTTATACAAACTATATTTTGCACCGCACAACGCCCATATTTGTATGATAAATAAAAAAAAATACAAAAAATATATTCTTTGACAGTTTGTGATACTTTAAGTATCAAACTGTCTAACAAGTTAAATGAGTTTTAAGCCTCTTGCAAAATTAATGCAAATTTTCGTTGGAAAACTATGTAAGTGGAATTTTTTTTCTGAACATTTTTTTAACAAAAACCCAGTAACTAAATACTTTCAACAATTAGTATCATAATCTATTGCACAAAATCGGGTTAGTTTTTGGGATCTCTTCGGCACTTTTTCGGGTTTATTTCGGATCACTTCTGGAAAATATCGGAACTTATTTCGTTTCCATTATTTTTGGAGTATTTCAGTACTTTTTGGGATCTTTTTCTGATTGTTTTCTGGATCAAAGCGGTACTCTTATGAGATATTTTCTACATTATTGTGAGATTATTTCGAATCTTTTTTTGGGGTAGTTTCTCAAAATTTTCCATACTTTTTGTGGGATAATTACTGGGCTTTTTTGCGATATTGTCAAATAATTTCGAAACATTTTTGGAAATCATTTTGGGACGTTTTTTTATAGTTTCAAGACTTTAAAGGGATATGTTTCAGTACTTTTTGGAATCCTTTCCATACTATTTCAGTAGTTTTTTCATTTCTGGATTTTTTGTGATATTTGGATATTTTCAAAACTTTTATTTTTATTTGGGTTTCCTTGGGACCATTTCATGACTTGTTTGCGATGTTTTTTTTTTAATGATTTCGGTAATTTTTAAGATCATTTCGGGTTTTTTCGCTATATTTTCTGGATATTAATGAAATCATTTCGGACTTTTTCTGTGCGATTCCGGTTACGTATTATTTTAAATCTTATTCGAAACTGTTTTCGGGATTGTTTACAGGACCAATTCGAATTTATATTTAATCCTTTCTATATCCGCTTGATCTAGAACACCGTAACTATCCATAACAACTGCTTTATACGGCAACTTCGAAAAATATCCGTCAAACGTCGGTATATCAGACAACACGAAAATGCTTACAAAGGTATAAGCAATAGTTGTTGCTCTTACGCCTTAGCTGGTAGTTTCCAGTTTCTAGGTGCTTTTAGCTCTGTATGTCTCAGCTTGCGACCTTATCGAAATAATTATGAGCCAACTCTGAGAGTTTTTCCAAATAGTATAAAAACTCACTTCAATTTTTGTTTGACATAAACTAAAAACTTTCACTCCTAACCATGTGTCTCTCTCACTCTCTCCCATCAGCACATTTGACCTACTTGGCAACTCAGTGTAATGCATAAAATATTACTTTGTTTTTGTTGATCACTTTCGCTTTTATTAGTTTGCAATTTTAATGTTATTAACTTGATTTAGTTAAGTGAATTTATTTATTTTTTATCTTCCACCTTTGCATCGCTCATTAAGAATATCACATTTCTTGTATAAACTAATTACATTTGCCACCACATAGTGTTATACACTTTAGTACCAACTTGCAACTAGAAATTCTTTAATAGTGGAAATAATTTGAGATGGGAGAATGCACGGTAGTGGATAATGTGTTAGCTAATTAAAACTTCTTTCGAAATAGCTTTGGAAAAATGGAAATAGAGGTAAGGAACTTGTATTCAAACTAGCAAATGCCAGGGCATTTATCTGCATAAGTTAACTTACATTAAGGAACCATTTCCTTATACCTCAACTCCAGCCCCACGGGTTTAATTTTTGTAACTGAGTTTTGATTACTTATCAAACAGACTTGCTAAAAAGGAACTTAATCGGATCGCAACTACGGATTTTGCAAATTAAACGAATCGAGCGCCACCTTGCGGGAGGGATAATTTTAACACTTAAATTTGAGGACTTTAAGGTTATTTCGGGATAATTTTGTAATCTTCTGAGGTTATTTCGGGATTGTTTTCGGGATAATTTTGAATTTTTTTTGTTCATTTAAGGGTTGTTTTCGGGAATTTTGTTAGGCTATTTCTGGATCATTTTGGGACTTTTTAGGGATTGTTGTCGGGATCATTTCGGGACCTTTTGAGGTGTTTTCGGGATCATTTTAAGACTTTTTCGGCATCATTTCAGGATTATTTTCGGATTGTGTTCGGGATCATGTTGGGACTTTTTGAGGTTATTTAGAGATTGTTTTCGGAGTCATTTTCGGGAACTTTTTGAGGTTATGTTTCAAAACGCTCCTATATATTGCTTTTTGTTTATATTACACCCACTCCACTTTATAACTTATTTTGATCCACTAATTAGTTATTAATGATGTATCTATCCCTAGAGCGCGAAAAAAGTTTAGTCAAAGTGAAAGTAATAAGCTAGTGAGATTCAAGCAAAAACTAACTAAATTAAACAGAGGATATACCAGCAATAATATGACACTGATTAGATAGCAGGATAAAATACACACTTTTGACCGCAATAAATCAAACCAAACACTTGTGTGGTAGACAGTTGCGGTCAGGTGGGTAGAAGGGCATCAATAACCCAATGCAATTTTTACACACAGAAGGAAGTGTGATTAAAATGCAATGTTTTTTATCTAGTTCTTTTATTGCAAGCTAGAAGTCACATTCAAACTTATAATTGGATTTATAAGACATATAAGGACGAATTGTGAAAAATAGGCGGGAAATTGTTTGAAAGGGCAAAACGAGAAAAATACATGAGTAATATCAAAGGTAAGGCAGACTTTGAACACTGACGTATTTTAGAGGTAAAACGTAAAGTCAGAATAGCCAAAGGCCATTTAAAAAGTTTTAGTTTCCATGACAGACAAAAGAACCAGCACAAAGTTAAATTGTAGGCGGAACGAGAAGACGGAAGCAAAGTGTGGAAATTAGAGAGACGTTGTAAAGCGTATATATAAAGGCTATTTATGTGGTCACTTCAGTGTAGTTCAAAGCCACTGTTTGACAAATTGCTGAGGTTCACTGTTTGACAGTACATACAAAACTAAGTCGCAAACACATAAGAATTGGGAAATGTCACTGCTAACAGTTATACGTACATGCAAACTTTTTCTCAAAAGTGAAAGAAACAGAAGGAAACAAATCTTTACATATATCATGATCAAAGCGTGAAAGAACATAGTCAAGTTTGAACTTATTTCTTTTCTTTCTTCGCTACTCATCTTCTATTTCTTTTTCCTCTTCACTTACACAACAATTTCCCTAACTTTCCTCCCCCTATTTTTCTTTGGGACTGTTCTGGGATATTTTTAGGACTTCTTCGATAACTTTTCGGAACCATATCTTTTTCGGGGTAATGCTAGTATTTTTTCAGAAAAACTTCAAAACTTTTTGGGGTCATACCGGTATCGCTTTCTGGATTTTCTTTTGGGGTTGTTGTCGAGACCTTTTCCCGCCCTTTTTGAGTTCATTTCTGGTTAATTTCGATAATATTTCTTGAAATTTTTAGATTGTTTTCGGGATTTTTTTCATGACCAATACGGAATTGTTTTCGGAAAACTTTCGCGATCATTTGGAACATTTTCGGTACCTTTTCAAAACTGTTTTTTTTGGACTTTTTCGGGACAAATTTTTCTTCGAAAATTTAGGAAATGTTTTGGCATAGCATCGAATTTTGATGGACCAACCAGAAATAGTTCCGAAATTATATCGAATTTCCCCTGAAAAAATACCGAAACATTTTGCAAAGTTCCGAAATAATAAAAAAAGCCCAATGTACCATTGAAACTACCGAAATCATCAAAAAAAGCCAAGAAATAATCGCAAAAATGATCTAAAAAGTACAGAAATTATCAAAACCAAGTTTCGGAATGGGTCCGAAATTACTCCAAAAAAGTCCCGAAATAATTCCAAAAAAGTAGATATAGAAACTATGCAAACAATTATCGCAAAAAATTCCGAATAAACCCATAAATGATCCCAAAAAGTTTCGAAATGGTCCCAACAAGCGAAAAAAATTATATTTGTTCTGGAAATTTTAAACAGAGAAATAAAAGTAACTCCAAAAAGCAACGACGACAGCCAAGAAGATCCGAAAGATATTACTACTTATTGCCATAGCAAAAAGAAAAAGAAAATAGTTGCCAAATAAATACTAGAACCGATACATGATAAATATTATATTAGTACAACATGGCGTATACGTAACATATTATGAATAAACGAATTTTCGTACTAACCTACCCGTAGCCAAGGCATATTGACAGCTTGGGTGAGCGCGATAGGTGACGCAATTTAAGTGAGCTGCCAAATTTTATGCAGACTCACTAATACATACACCACACTTTCGTTTAAGAAAACAAGAAGGACAAGTAAAGTTAACTAGTAAAGGCAATCACTTTTGGCGAAGGCGAAAATATTGATTACCGCCGGCGTCAGCACGTAATTGTGTCAATTTGAACTTACTGCAGCAGCAACAAAAAAAGGTAAAAGTAGCATTATCTTCCATAAGTAAAGTAAATGTGTTGTCAGCAAGAGAAAAACTAAAGCTGCTACTATGATGTTGTTGTTAGTTGTTGTTGCTGTTCTTTTAACGGTCACTGACAAGCATACGCAGCTGACACACACACACACACTTGTATCGATGTATGCATTTTGTACTTTTTTTGCTACTTCAAGTCTTTGGAAAAAATTGAAAATGTCAGCCTGTAAGGATATCATGCCAGCCAGGGAAAGTAATTGCTGGTGTAGGTAAAAAGGGTTGCAACTACAGGGGTGGATAAAAATGTAGTAAATTTTTGAAGAAATGCTATGAAATAGATAAAAAATATAAAATAATAAAAAAATAAAAAATAAAATAAATAAGATAAAATAACTTGCTTACTTAAAATGGCCTTTAACCGCCTAGGGGACTTTGGCCGTCCAAAATGGTTCTTTGTTGAGCCAAGTGGCGCCAATTGGAGACCACGCTCGATCAAAGATCTGCCTTCATTTGGTCCTACCATCGGAGTGGTCAGTCAACTTCCATGGGCGGGTGCTGATAAGAATATCTTGTGGCCGGAGCGCATTCGCAATAAAATAAAGTAAAAAAAAAATACAAAAAATGAAATAAAATAAAATTTGTTAATTTATAAAAAAAATGTGAAAAAAATCTCTACATATAATAAAATTGTAACAGGTCGATGTCTGTACATGGCAGATATCAACAAAAAATTGAATGTGGGAAGCATTATTAAGCGAGTAGAATCCAAATCAACCATTTGAAAAATTTTTGTGTGTCTGTCTGTCTGTCTGTCCGTATGTTTGTGGCCGTATCACTCTGAAAGTAAGGAATGGAATTGAATGAAATGTTTTCGTTGGATTGCTCGACGCTCAACTTAAAATTTCAGATATTACTTTTTTCGATATCTCAACCGGTTGTGGAATTATCGCCCAATATGTGGACCATGTCTTTCTGTATGTTTGTGGTGGTAACACTCTAAAATGCTGAATGGAATTGAATCGTTGGATTGCTAGACGCTCAAATCAAAGTATAAGATATTATTTTTTGCGATATCTCAACGGGTTTTAGGGTTATCGCCCAATATATGGACCAGGGGTGACCAAAAATGTCTTAGTACAATATGGGTGTCAAACGAAAGGTGTCAATGAGTGCTATAATATGCGATGTGATTCATTGAAATATCTGTAATGGTTTGGGAGATATCTTGAAATTTCGACAGCTCGACCGCTTTCGGAGGTGTCGACGAATATTTCCACAAAAATGTCATTTCATACTGTCATGAACCATTTGATTAATTACAATACCTAAGCTACGCATACGAAGTCGCGGGCACCAGCTAGTAAAAAATAAAATTGAATTAAAAAAAATAAAATTTTTTATATAAAATTAAACTAAATGAAGCAAAATAAAATTTCTTTACTAATAAAATAAGATAAAACAAAATAAAATAAGTTTAAATAAAATGAAATGAATCAAATTTATGTAAAATGAAATAGAATAAGGTAAAATAAACCCAAATAAGATAAAATAAAATAAAAAATAAGCGTACACAATTTACAAGTGTCGCTTAGCAAACACATTTACTTGTATAATTTAAAGATTAAATAAACAATTATCACTAGTCCACGAATATCTGGACAAACACAATTGCGTTACTTTTCGTTTGGAATTTCACTTTATTTTACTTGGTTTGGCTATACAGGGTTCACAATACCCAAGCACATTGAATCTGTACCGAGATTACTATCTGTGCCACATACACTTTGTTGATACATTGAGTCTTCAGAGACTCTTATTTGTTATCACCATACATTTTTGGAAACACTAAACCTCCAGAGGTTATCTGTTACACAAATACTTTTGAAACATTAAATCTTCAGAGATTTATTTCGGTTTCATATACACAGTCCTTGTTACACTAAATCTTCAGAGATTTTAGATCGGTTCACAAACACTTTAAGACGTTAAATCTTCAGAGATTTTTCTGGGTCACATACACGTTTGTTGAGACATTAAATCTTCAGAGATTTCTTTCGGTTTCACATTCTTTTTAGAGACATTAAATCTTCAGAGATTTGTTTCTTATACACTTTTGAGACATTAAATCTTCAGAGATTTGTTTCATATAATCTTCAGAGATTTATATCACACACACTTTTAAAGACATATATCTGTCTATCACACATTTCGTAAGATTAAATCTTCAGAGATTATAATCAGTAACACTGTTTTAAATTTCGCTTATTTTCCAAGCAAGACACCTTCCTGAGTCATTTCTGTCCGCTCCAGTTTCTCTATAAGTATACAAAATATTTAAACAAATTAAAAGAATGGAGGCCTACATCCGCCACTCCGATTGTATCGTTGAGTTTGAGCAAGATCTCAACACTCAGGATATACAAGACATGGATAAGCACACCCTTGTAATACAACAAGAGGAGCTTAAGGCATTATGGAAGAAATCCAAATCGACTTATGAAAGCCTTCTTGCCTCAACCGAAACAACTAAGGAGCAAATACAATCAATTAAACAAAAAAATAAGACGTGTTTCGCATGCTACACAAGATGCATGGCAGCAATTAACGCCCAGGTGGAAAAGCTGTCAACGCAAGCAATACAACCAACCAAAGAGACCGAACCATCCAGCCGTGAAAATAACATCCGGCTTCCGCCCTGTGACACCGATGTGTTTAAGGGCGATTATCTATCCTGGCCAACATTTAGGGATATGTTCACGGCCATATACATATTAAATAAACGCCTTACCCCGGTTTAAAAATTGTATCACCTCAACCAAAAAACTCAAGGGGAGGCGAAGGAAATAGTCAGGAGGTGTCCACTGACCAACGAAGGCTTTACTACAGCCTGGAAAAATTTAAGTGACAGGTACGAAAACAAACGTATCCTAGTCAATACACAATTGAAATCTTTGTTTAGTCTGACCGCAGTTGAAAAAGAATGCGGTACAAAGATTAAGCAACTACAAAGAGACATAAATAATTGCATCTCGTCGCTTCAATGTCATCAAATTGACATATCTAATTGGGATGCAATAATAACATATTTATGCTCCACCAAACTTCCGGAATGTACTCTGGCTCTATGGGAACAGACCATTGAGAACAAAACAGAGATACCAAAATGGGAAGATATGGACAAATTCCTGTCCAACCGTTTCCAAACGTTGGAAACAGTTTCCGACCTGAAGGGTAGCACAGGCCCAAAAACACCCATGAATCAACGGTCAAATAGTTCATGGGAAACGCCGAGGAAACTCGGAGTTTACCAAGCCAGCGTCCCTCCTGGCTGGTGTCAAATGTGCAACACCAAGGAGCACAGATTGCGGGACTGTCAAAATTTCCGAAGTCTGTCCCCACAAGACCGAATAACCTTTATTAAGGAAAAAAGGTCTTGCCTTAACTGTTTGTCAGACAAACACACCGTGACACGATGCCCTCATCCGCTTAATTGCACCTTGTGTCACTTGAGGCACAACACCTTACTCCACCTGCCAACAGCACAACCCCAAGGAAACCACCAAAGTTGGAACCGGAACACCAACTCCAACAATCAAAGTCGGAACCGAAACACCAACACAAATAATCGAAGTTGGAACCGCAACTCCAACGATGATAGGCCCTCAACTTCGCAACAGGCTAGGGCAAGGCTTGAGTCTGCAAATAGAAACGAAAATGTTAATAATGTTTCTACATTACATGCCAATACAACTAAAGGGGTATTGTTGGGAACCGCACGCATTAAGATCCACTATAATGGAGTGGATTTCTCGGCCAGAGCTCTTATTGACTCCGGCTCTGAGTGCTCTTTCATAACTGAAAGACTTAAAAGGAGAATAAACCTGCCATCTAAACGCCTGAACATACAAGTGTCAGGCATAAACAATACGCTGTCCGCGCAGGTAACAGAGTCGTGCTCTATTACAATAGGCTCCCTCATCGACCCATTAGTTAGCATTGATACAATGGTCCTAGTCCTACCACAACTTACAGGGGACCTTCCGACTTGTCAGGTCAGTGCATTGACCCAGCAAGCGTTCCCTGACTTGATTCTAGCGGATAAGAGGTTCTTCGTTAACGAACCAGTCGACCTCATCCTAGGAGGCGACATATATGCAAAGATAATATTGAACGGTATAAGGAAGAACGTGATGAGCACGCTTCTTGCCCAAGAAACCGTCTTCGGGTGGATATTGACCGGTCGTGCAGAAACAGCACAGCCCACTAATATTAGGGTATCATTTTTTAACGAGATAAGCCTAGATAAACAGTTAACCGCTTTCTGGGAGTTGGAAGATGTGCCTAAGAAAAAGGCACTAAACGACGATAATGCCTATTGCGAGGCACTTTTCAAAGCAACAACGGAACGGGGCTCTGATGGCAAATACATTGTCTCCCTTCCCTTTAAACAAGAGTTTCCCAACGATATATGCTTAGGACCCTCATTAAAAGGCGTTTGTTCTCAATTTTACAGGAATGAGACCCGCCTGGCTAAGACACCGGACCTACAGAGAGAGTACAATAGAGTATTGTCGGAGTATGAAACTTTAGGACATATGTCCAAAGTCCCTTCAATCGTCCCACCCCTGTCTACAGATTGCTACTTCCTGCCTCATCATGCTGTCATAAAGGAAGAAAGCACAACTACTAAAGTCAGGGTGGTATTCAACGCGTCGTGTCCCACCGCTAATGGCACCAGCCTTAACGACGTACTTCATCCAGGCCCAGTACTTCAGGCCGATTTAACAATACTGCTTCTCAGATGGAGATTCTATAGATACGTGTTTAATAGCGACATCGAAAAGATGTATCGTCAGATATGGGTCAAACCCAATCAGACCAAATTTCAAAGAATAGTTTTCCGGACCAGACCTGAGAACCCTATCACCGTCTACGAGTTACAGACGGTAACCTTTGGAGTTAATTGTGCTCCATACTTAGCCATCCGAACTCTGCATCAGTTAGCGGATGACGTGGAGACTTCATTACCCATCGCAGCAAATATCCTGCGAACAAGTATGTACGTCGATGATGTTCTCTCAGGAGGGCATACTATCGACTACGCTATCAAGGCTCGTGATGAAATTACGCGTGCATTACAGTCCGCGGGCTTATCCCTTCGAAAATGGACGTCGAATTGCAACAAAATACTACAAGGAATACCCAAACATCATCGACTGAACGAGGACTTTCTGGAGTTCGAAGACTCCAGTACGGTCAAAACACTCGGAATCCGTTGGAATGCACATTCTGACCAGTTTTATTTTACAGCTAAGCCCATAGCAAATGAGGATAGCATTACCAAACGGGCGATACTCTCAGCCATCGCTAAACTCTTCGATCCATTAGGATGGCTAGGCCCAGTCATCATAGTAGCCAAAATGATTATGCAAAACATTTGGCTAGAGGGGACAGACTGGGACGAGAGAGTATCTGATCAAACTTTAGATAGGTGGCAAAGCTTTATGCACGACTACAATGAAATTAATAACATTCGGATTCCACGATGGGTGTATTTCACGCCATCCAACGACGTAGAAATACACGGATTCTGCGATGCCTCCGAAAAAGCATACGCAGCCACAGTTTTTTTAAGAGTCAAAATGAAAGATCAGGTTTACGTTAACCTGCTAATGGCGAAAACAAGAGTAGCCCCAGTGAAGACCATCTCCTTACCCCGATTGGAGCTGTGTGGAGCGGTTCTGTTGGCCGAGACTTTGGAATCCGTCATCGAAAATCTGAATTTAGGCACATTCAAAATTCACCTTTGGACGGACTCAACCATCGTCCTGGCATGGATCCGAAAACCACCGTGTTCGTGGTCAACGTTCGTGGCGCACAGAGTCACAAAAATTGTGGAAAAAGTAGGAAATCAAGCCTGGCGACACGTGGATTCCGCATCAAACCCAGCAGATCTGGCCAGCAGAGGACTATCAGCGCGGGATCTAGTCGACAACGTTCTGTGGTGGCAGGGACCTTCTTGGTTACAAGAAGACAAGAATAAATGGCCAGCCCAAGAAAAAGAGTATGGTACAAACATCGAGGCAAAGAGAGTACAAATTCACGCAACTACGCAAACCAACAATAAAGAGGACATTCTCGATAGATTTTCCGATTTTTCAAGAGCTTTGAGGGTCATATCATATATTATGAGATTCTCTCAAAGAACGAGTCCCAAAACAAAATCCACTTTTAAAGCGGAGTCACACCTCATTTCGCCCGACGAAATTAAGGCTACGACTCAACGTCTTATTACCATCTACCAACAGAAACATTATTCTGAGGAATTAGGGAATTTAAAATCAGGGAAACCTATTGGGACAAAAAGCGAAGTCCTTGCTCTCAACCCCTTCATCGATAGTTGTAGCATCCTGCGGGTGGGCGGCCGTCTGTCTGCATCCCTGGACCTCCCGTACAATGAACGCCATCCAATTATCCTACCGTACGCCTGTCACTTTACGCGCCTCCTGGTCCAGTTTGTCCATAAGATCTCCCTTCATGGCGAACACCAAGTCATGTTGCGGCTCCTACGCACGCAATACTGGATCCCAAAAGTAAAAAATATGATCAAGTCAGTTATCCATAACTGCAAGATCTGTACCATCTTTCGGAAACGGGTTCAGACCCAAATCATGGGAGACCTACCTCCCGAACGCACTTCTTTTCCGAGCATACGAGAGTCATCAGCTGCCAAACCAAGGTAAAGTAAACAATTACATTTTCCATACC
>CAXKVI010000003.1:100022631-100088610 GCA_964058755.1 Campiglossa producta
GACTTTGTGTGCGGGTTGACACATTTTCAATCATTAAATGCCATTACTTTTCTAACGAATTCGGTGAATTTTGATTGACGTTGGCAGCGGTAGCAGCAGAGCACACGACCTGTGACCTAAATATGGATGTGCGCACACATTAACTTTATAACATGGAAATGATTTTAACAAAAATTTGCAAAGTCAGTTTTTCATTTCAATTATGTGTATTTCATATTTGGAAAGCGATGTTTGAGTGTAGATATGTATGTATGCATGTATAAATTTGAAAGGATTCGCGTGAAAGCTTTTTGAGCTTTATTAAAATTATGGATGAACTTCCTTTCACTTTCGCTCCAATTCGAATTGCGCTCTTATATTTACATATTTAGTTTCCGCTGTTGAATTGAAACTAAAAAAAAGTCATGAGCTGTGAACCGGAGCTAGTCTTTGGCAGCATCCACCAACTGGATTTCATCCTTTACGTGCTTTGTTGAAACACACCTGCTTTTCATTAATTTTCAACAACTTTTATAATTTTTTTTTTGGGGTTGCAAGTGTCCTGATAAAAGAAATTCCGAATCCGATAATGCTGTAAATTTTTCTATTTCAATCCCCAGGCGCCTTAGCGGCCATTACTCACGCGTAAATTTTTGCTAGAAAGTCACAGAGTCAAAAAGTCAAAATATCGCCTTTAACTTATTTTTCCAATGTCCCTTTTAGTACACATTAGGCTGCGGAAATTTTTTGCTAATAATATCTTGTATATAAATGCGCAATGTTCAAAAGTTTTTTTTTCCTTTTTTGCAATAACTATAATTCTGAGGTATACAACATTTTATATGTATCGATAGGTCTCCTCGAGCTGTGTGTGCATCAACAAACTAAAAATTTAAAAAAATTAACTATGATATAAAAAAATTAATTTGAAAGTCACACCTCCACAAATGCTAAACACGTGTTTATAAAAATAGAATCATGTGAGATTCATGATCAAACTGAGAAGAGTTGTAGTAAAGGGTAAAGCCATGTGAAGTGTGCACAAAATTTTGGTTTTTTTTCAAAACCCTGCCGATTTTGAAACTTGTCATTTCATTGGATAGTGGGCCAGACTCAAACCTCGTGCTAAAAATATTTCGTCAAAATTCGTGTCTTTGTTATTGTTATTGGAGGTTGAATTTTTGATAATTTTCAGAACATGATAATATTGAAAAATTATTTTCTCATAAACTACTGCAGATAAATCAATGAATTTTTTTTTTACTTACAGATAATTGTTTTTACTATATTATAAGTATTTTTATGCGATCTTATTGTTTAAACAATTATACTTTAAATCATTTTTTTTTAAACAAATAATTTTTTTTTTTCGTTCTGTACGATCAAAAAAATTTCAAAATATGAAAAATAACGCGTAAAACAGTCACCTTTAATAACCAAAAAAAATTTTTTGTCCATTCATACCATTCCAAAGATATTGCATATTTTTGTCACCCCTTGCGATCAAATTGTTAAAATAATGATATTTAATAAATTTTTTTTAAAGAAATAACTTTTTTTTTTCGTTCTGCATGCTCAAAAAAAAATTGAAAATGTGTCAAATAGTGCGAAAAACGGTCATCTTTGGTAATAAAAAATTGTTTGTCCTTTCATACCAATCCACAGATTTCTTATTTTTTGTCACCCTTTGCGCTCTCCCAATGCGTTGCACATAGACCGTTGGGTGGTGTGCTGAACAATAGTGTTCTGCATTGGTCGTTGTTATCAAGCTATTTTCAATTATAACATACATACATATCTACATTTAGCAGAATGTATGAGCATAGGAAATAATAAAAAGGGATAACGTTTTTATACCCAGCAGTACTTGTACACAGGGTATTATAACTTTGTTAGGATAACGGTTGGTTGTACAGGTATAAAGGAATCGAGATAGATATAGACTTCCATATATCAATATGATCAGGATCGAAAAAAAATTTGATTGAGCCATGTCCGTCCGTCTGTCCGTCCGTCCGTCCGTCTGTCCGTTAACACGATAACTTGAGCAAATAATGAGATATCTTCACCAAATTTGGCATGCGTACTTATTTGGGTTCAGAATAGATTGCTATTGAAAATGGGTAAAATCGGACCATAACCACGCCCCTTTTTCGATATCGAAAATTTCGAAAAACGTATAAAATGGGTTAATTCAATATTAGAAGCAGCTACAATGATAAAATTTGCAATATGTATTGATTTAGATGTTCTAAGGCCGATTTTATAAAAATTTTTGAAAAGGGGGCGTGGTACCGCCCACGTATATTTGAAGAAATTTTAAAATTTTGACTCTTAATAACTTCAGAACAGTTTATGCTAGTATAACGAAATTTCGTAGAGGACATACTATTGTTGTGGTAAATTCAGCTATAGAAAATAAACGAAATCGCTTCGCGACCACGCCTACTTTTTCATAAAAGTTATATTGAAAGGAGGTGGAAATAATGAAAAGTCCATATCTAATTAACTGATTTCGCTATAATAATATAATTTGGTACATACATCAACTTTCATATTCTTTACATAATTTTTTCAAAATTTTGGAAAGTGGGCGTGGCACCGCCCACTTATGAGTCAAGCAATTTTTAAATTCGACTGCTAACAACTTCAGAACGGTGTGAGATAGATTTACGAAACTAGGTACCAGGCATGTTATGTTTATGTAGAGTACTACCACAGAAAATAAGAAAAATCGGTGAACGATCACGCCCACTTTATGTGCACAGCTGGGTATGTAATGTTCGGTTTCACCCGAACTTAGACTTCCTTACTTGTTAAGTCTATATTTTATATCTTTATTAGTTGTAAGATATTAGGAAACAAGTAAGGAAAGCTGTCTTCGGCTGTGCCGAAGGCTATATACCTTTCATGAATAAGCGTCACGATTTTCACTGTTCGATCCCCAGTACAGCCTGTTTCAATTTAACTATATTTACTATACACATTACACATCTTAGTTATAATTAAAAAAAACTTACAAAATAATAGGATCCGAGTTATCGGAACAATCGATTGTATGGAGGCTATATATTGTACGTGTTCATTTGTACTGACTTACACTATACACATTACATATGTAGAAAGTACTAAAGGTGCAATATTTTACGTTCCTAACTTTTTAATTGGCGGTAGTTATGGCCCAAATTTCTTATACCGGAACAATCGATTGTATGGGAGGTATACATATGTCAAAATGTCTCGATCTTATCGATTTTCACTCTACACACAACAGCACCCTTAACCTAGCCCAACCTTTGTAGCCCAATCAAAAAAGGAAAGCGTACTAAATTGCCCAATATTTATTGCTAATTTAATACGCTTTGATTTAATTTATTACACTTGGGGTTTTAAAATTACCGAGGATTGGGCTAGCTTAACATTAAGCCAGCCCAACCATGAAAAAAATTTCAGCCCAATCAAAAAAGGAAAACGCAGTTGTTTTCTCCTTATTTAATGCTAATTTAGTACGCTTTCATTTCATTTATTACACCTGGTATTTTAAAATTACCGAGGGTTTTAAAGTTAACCTAGTCCAACCATCAACAAAATTTTAGCCCAATCAAAAAAGGAAAGCGTACTAAATTGCCCAATATTTAATGCTAATTTAATACGATTTGATTTAATTTATTACACTTGGGGTTTTAAAATTACCGAGAATTGGGCTAGCTTAAGGATAAGCTAGCCCAACCATCAAAAAAATGTCAGCCCAATCAAAAAAGGAAAACGCAGTTGTTTTCTCCTTATTTAATGCTAATTTAATACGCTTTGATTTAATTTATTACACTTGGTTTTTTTAAAATTACCCAGGGTTGGGCTAGCTTAACCTTAAGCTAGCCCAACCCTGGGTAATTTTAAAAAAACCAAGTGTAATAAATTAAATCAAAGCGTATTAAATTAGCATTAAATAAGGAGAAAACAACTGCGTTTTCCTTTTTTGATTGGGCTGAAATTTTTTTCATGGTTGGGCTGGCTTAAGGTTAAGCTAGCCCAATCCTCGGTAATTTTAAAACCCGAAGTGTAATAAATTAAATGAAAGCGTGTTAAATTAGCATTAAATATTGGGCAATTTAGTACGCTTTCCTTTTTTGATTGGGCTAAAATTTTGTTGATGGTTGGACTAGGTTAACTTTAAAACCCTCGGTAATTTTAAAATACCAGGTGTAATAAATGAAATGAAAGCGTACTAAATTAGCATTAAATAAGGAGAAAACAACTGCGTTTTCCTTTTTTGATTGGGCTGAAATTTTTTTCATGGTTGGGCTGGCTTAAGGTTAAGCTAGCCCAATCCTCGGTAATTTTAAAAAAACCAAGTGTAATAAATTAAATCAAAGCGTATTAAATTAGCATTAAATAAGGAGAAAACAACTGCGTTTTCCTTTTTTGATTGGGCTGAAATTTTTTTCATGGTTGGGCTGGCTTAAGGTTAAGCTAGCCCAATCCTCGGTAATTTTAAAACCCGAAGTGTAATAAATTAAATGAAAGCGTGTTAAATTAGCATTAAATATTGGGCAATTTAGTACGCTTTCCTTTTTTGATTGGGCTCAAATTTTGTTGATGGTTGGGCTAGGTTAACTTTAAAACCCTCGGTAATTTTAAAATACCAGGTGTAATAAATGAAATGAAAGCGTACTAAATTGGCAATAAATATGTAGATAATAACTGCATTTTTACTTTTTGGTTTTGCTAAAATTTTTTTCATGGTTGGGCTAGCTTAACCTTAAGCTAGCCCAATCCTCGGTAATTTTAAAACCCCAAGTGTAATAAATTAAATCAAAGCGTATTAAATTAGCAATAAATATTGGGCAATTTAGTACGCTTTCCTTTTTTGATTGGGCTACAAAGGTTGGGCTAGGTTAAGGGAGCTACACACAACATAAATAGAACGTACTCAAGTTGCAAAATTGTATGTTCCTAACTTTTTAAATGCGGAAGTATTGGCCAAAAAACCTTATATCGGAACAATCGGTTGTATGGGGGCTATATGTTACATTTGCCCGGTCTTGTTGATTTTCACTATATACACTACATAAATAGAAAGTACTCGAGTTGCAAAATTTTACGTTCCTAACTTTTTAATTGCAGAAGTTTTGGCCAAAAAACCTTATATCTGAAAAATCGGTTGTATGGGGGCTATATGTTACATTTGCCCGATCTTGTTGATTTTCACTATACACACTACATAAATAGAAAGTACTCGAGTTGCAAAATTTTACGTTCCTAACTTTTTAATTGCAGAAGTTTTGGCCAAAAAACCTTATATCTGAACAATCGGTTGTATGGGGGCTATATGTTACATTTGCCCGGTCTTGTTGATTTTCACTATATACACTACATAAATAGAAAGTACTCGAGTTGCAAAATTTTACGTTCCTAACTTTTTAATTGCAGAAGTTTTGGCCAAAAAACCTTATATCTGAAAAATCGGTTGTATGGGGGCTATATGTTACATTTGCCCGATCTTGTTGATTTTCACTATACACACTACATAAATAGAAAGTACTCGAGTTGCAAAATTTTACGTTCCTAACTTTTTAATTGCAGAAGTTTTGGCCAAAAAACCTTATATCTGAACAATCGGTTGTATGGGGGCTATATGTTACATTTGCCCGATCTGGTTGATTTTCACTATACACACTACATAAATAGAAAGTACTCGAGTTGCAAAATTTTACGTTCCTAACTTTTTAATTGCAGAAGTTTTGGCCAAAAAACCTTATATCTGAAAAATCGGTTGTATGGGGGCTATATGTTACATTTGCCCGATCTTGTTGATTTTCACTATACACACTACATAAATAGAAAGTACTCGAGTTGCAAAATTTTACGTTCCTAACTTTTTAATTGCAGAAGTTTTGGCCAAAAAACCTTATATCTGAACAATCGGTTGTATGGGGGCTATATGTTACATTTGCCCGATCTTGTTGATTTTCACTATACACACTACATAAATAGAAAGTACTCGAGTTGCAAAATTTTACGTTCCTAACTTTTTAATTGCAGAAGTTTTGGCCAAAAAACCTTATATCTGAAAAATCGGTTGTATGGGGGCTATATGTTACATTTGCCCGATCTTGTTGATTTTCACTATACACACTACATAAATAGAAAGTACTCGAGTTGCAAAATTTTACGTTCCTAACTTTTTAATTGCAGAAGTTTTGGCCAAAAAACCTTATATCTGAACAATCGGTTGTATGGGGGGCTATATGTTACATTTGCCCGGTCTTGTTGATTTGCACTATATACACTACATAAATAGAAAGTACTCGAGTTGCAAAATTTTACGTTCCTAACTTTTTAATTGCAGAAGTTTTGGCCAAAAAACCGTATATCTGAACAATCGGTTGTATGGGGGCTATATGTTACATTTGCCCGATCTGGTTGATTTTCACTATATACACTACATAAATAGAAAGTACTCGAGTTGCAAAATTTTACGTTCCTAACTTTTTAATTGCAGAAGTTTTGGTCAAAAAACCTTATATCTGAACAATCGGTTGTATGGGGGCTATATGTTACATTTGCCCGATCTCGTTGATTTTCACTATATACACTACATAAATAGAAAGTACTCGAGATGCAAAATTTTACGTTCCTAACTTTTTAATTGCAGAAGTTTTGGCCAAAAAACCTTATATCTGAACAATCGGTTGTATGGGGGCTATATGTTACATTTGCCCGATCTTGTTGATTTTCACTATATACACTACATAAATAGAAAGTACTCGAGTTGCAAAATTTTACGTTCCTAACTTTTCAATTGCAGAAGTTTTGGCCAAAAAACCTTATATCTGAACAATCGGTTGTATGGGGGCTATATGTTACATTTGCCCGATCTCGTTGATTTTCACTATATACACTACATAAATAGAAAGTACTCGAGTTGCAAAATTTTACGTTCCTAACTTTTTAATTGCAGAAGTTTTGGTCAAAAAACCTTATATCTGAACAATCGGTTGTATGGGGGCTATATGTTACATTTGCCCGATCTCGTTGATTTTCACTATATACACTACATAAATAGAAAGTACTCGAGATGCAAAATTTTACGTTCCTAACTTTTTAAAGGCAGAAGTTTTGGCCAAAAAACCTTATATCTGAACAATCGGTTGTATGGGGGCTATATGTTACATTTGCCCGATCTTGTTGATTTTCACTATATACACTACATAAATAGAAAGTACTCGAGTTGCAAAATTTTACGTTCCTAACTTTGTAATTGCAGAAGTTTTGGTCAAAAAACCTTATATCTGAACAATCGGTTGTATGGGGGCTATATGTTACATTTGCCCGATCTCGTTGATTTGCACTATATACACTACATAAATAGAAAGTACTCGAGATGCTAAATTTTACGTTCTTAACTTTTTAATTGCAGAAGTTTTGGCCAAAAAACCTTATATCTGAACAATCGGTTGTATGGGGGCTATATGTTACATTTGCCCGATCTTGTTGATTTTCACTATATACACTACATAAATAGAAAGTACTCGAGTTGCAAAATTTTACGTTCCTAACTTTTTAATTGCAGAAGTTTTGGCCAAAAATTCTTATATCTGAACAATCGGTTGTATGGGGGCTATATGTTATACTGGTCCGATCTTGTCAGTTCCGACAAATGATTCCTATATTACAAAATGGTGGCCACATACAAAATTTCAGCCAGATATCTCAAAAATTGAGGGACTAGTTTGCGTTCAAACAGACAGACGGACAGACGGACATGGCTAAATCAACTCAGCTTGTCATCCTGATCATTTCGGTATACTTATTGATGGGTCCATCTCTTCTTATTCTCATACTTACAAACATCGGACCAAAGTTATAATACCATTTCATGTTCATGAAAGGTATAAAAAGGTAATTGTTTCACACATACATACATATTTAACAATATGTTTGTTACAAATTAACCTGACATATTCCACCATAACTTGTAGAAAATGGTTTCAAAATTGTTCAGAGTAATTTTTTGTTTTACGTTGCCTACATGCAAATAATATTTACCACACTTGATTCATCACTTGAGAAAATTTGACTTCGAATCTTTTTGTTAAACATTGGTTGAGAATGATGGAATTGCCGTGTGTTTTTTATTGCTATGGCTTTACTTGTGCGATTTTGAAATTTCTTTTCATGAGCGTCGTGATCCACTTGGGAGCAAAAATCGAAATCTATTGCCTGAAACGCATTTTCTGCCCATTCAAAAAGACTTCGAGCGTCGCGTATGTGATTTTCCGCAATACGCTGCATACTTGCTTTTCGTGCCAGCCTTTTGACAGTGCCCCCCACCCCATCGCAAGCTCCCTTACCGTGGTATCTCGAGAACAAGTTCCACTCAGCTGCAATTCCAAAGTCTTCTTCGTGATTATATAAATTTAAAAAGTTAAATTTATTTTTGTATTGCGCTGCGGCTCCGTCAGAGTAATAGAAAAATTTTTTTACATTCCTGGACCCAAATTTTTTTTCATATAATTCGCAAGTCTTGTATTGAACAAGTGAACTGAACTTGAATCATGAGTCAGTTTTTCCGATATAATCACAAAACATAAGTGATGTAGAACACCATCAGCACGATAGTAAATTACGTAAGGGTGTATGGTTACTTGAGTGTTTGACCAATGGTGTGCCTGGATTTCATCTTGAATCTGAATTGCATAATTTTTCGCATTGGGAGAGCGCAAAGGGTGACAAAAAAGTAAGAAATCTGTGGATTGGTATGAAATGACAAAAATTTGTTTATTACCAAAGATGACCGTTTTTCGCACTATTTGATATATTTTCAATTTTTTTTGAGCATGCAGAACGAAAAAAAAAATGTTATTTGTTGAAAAAAATTTTTTAAATATCATTATTTTAACAATTTGATATCAAGGGGTGACAAAAAAATGCAATATCTTTGGAATGGTATGAATGGACAAAAATTTTTTTTTTGATTATTAAAGGTGACTGTTTTACGCGTTATTTTTCATATTTTGAAATTTTTTTGATCGTACAGAACGAAAAAAAAAATTATTTGTTTAAAAAAAAATGATTTAAAGTATAATTGTTTAAAAATAAGATCGCATAAAAATACTTATAATATAGTAAAAACAATTATCTGTAAGTAAAAAAAAATTTCATTGATTTATCTGCAGTAGTTTATGAGAAAATAATTTTTCAATATTATCATGATCTGAAAATTATCAAAAATTCATCCTCCAATAACAATAACAAGGACACTAATTTTGACGAAATATTTTTAGCACGAGGTTTGAGTCTGGCCCACTATCCAATGAAACGATAGTTTTCAAAATCGTCGATAAAGTGATTTTACCTGTGCACACTTCACATGGCTTTACCCAAAGTAAAATTATGTACATAAAGCAAAAAGAAAGGGCACGACAGGAAATTAAAGGAAAGGAAAGGAAGACTGTAAATGAAGGCAAAGGATAGGAAAGGACAGCAAAGGAAACGAAAGGAAAGGAAAGGACAGACCAGGAAAGGGTAGACAAAGAATGGAAAGGAAAGGAAGGGAAAAGGAAAGGAAAGTAAAGAAAAGGAAATAAAAGGAAAGGAGAGGAAAGGAGAGGAAAGGAAGGGTATTAAAATGTAACGTAATGAAAGGAAAGTGAGAAAAGGGAAAATAAAGGAAGGGAAAGGAAAACTAAAGGAAAGAGAAGAAAGCTAAAGGAAGGGAAAGGAAAAGAAAAGAAAGGATAGGAAAAGAAAGGAAAGGGAAGGAAAATAAATGAAAATAAATTAGAAGAAGGGAAATGTGAGTAGAGGAAAGCAAAAGGAAAAGAAATGACAGTAAGGGAATAGAAATGAAAGGAAATAAAAGCAAAGAAGAGGAAAGAAAAGAAAAGAAAAGCAAAGGAAAGGAAAGAAAGTGAAAGGAAAGGAGAAAAGGAAAGGTGAGGATAAAAGGAGAAAGGAAAGGAAATAAAAGAAAAGAATGAGGGAAATTACAGGAAAGGAAAGTATCGAAAACACAAAAGAAATAAAATAAGGTAAAGAAAAGACACCTTAGAAAAAAGTAAGTTAAAAAATTATATGAACTAAAACAAATAAAAGCAAAAATTGATACCGTGTTATTTAATGGTGTAGAAAGTAAAAGGCAGAAGGAAGAACAATGTGAAGAAAGGAAAAATAAATAAACAAAAGTGAAGAAAAAATAGTTAAATCAAATGAAAGAGATTTCAAGAAACGTAGTAAATTAAAATAAGGTTTTGTGGTTGAATTTTAACCACTGGGCAAACTCTAGTTGATATTATTTTTCAAAATAGCGGAAGTAATTTGTCGGTATTGTAATCGTATACGGCGTGCAGGTCCACTTTGTATCAATTTAATTTTTCCCAGTCTAATGTACACACCTACACTTTTCTTTAAATTTTGTTTTCTCTCACCTTACCATTTTCGCTTTCTATAGACGTGCAATCTCGTTAACCTCTCGATATTTCCGCTGAAATTGCTTGCTGCTGCAAAGCTTAGGAAATATTTCGTAACACCTCCGGTGCACGTTCATTTTGATTGCTTCAGCCTTTTCCGTTTGGCGTTTTCGCACTTTTCATCAGCGTTTCATTGCATTTGCAGCCATTTTTTTATTCGCTTTGGCTTAGAATTTTGCTTTGCACTCGTTTTGCAGGCGTGATTTATGCTTTTGTGCTCGCCAAAGTACGTACTTTTCAAACATAAAAATTCACTTTTCCGCCTACAAATGTGAGTTCAGCTGTAGTGGTGTGGGTGATATGTTATTGGTGTGCGTGCACCCGACCAGGTGTGAGCGTATAACATTTCATTGCACCGGATGTGCACGCATTTGCCTTTGATGTGTTAACTTTGTAGTGCGAGAGTTTGGGAGTCATTCAGTTCGATTCACATTTCCGCTTATTTCATATTCGTTTCGGGTAATGCAAATGTTTAAGGTTGCTGCAGCGGACGCTGATGGATTTACGAATTGCATGCGCAAAATGATTTCATTTATTGAGACGTCACTCACATTTAAAATGTGAAAGTAATTTAACAGAAATCGATTTTTAGGGAAAGCTTTTCATATTCCTTTTATTTTGATTTTGTGACATTTGAACACGCGAAATTAGAAAACTATATCAATGTTTAAGGCTCAATTACTCTCGAACTTCTTCTTAAATGAAACTCTTGATTCATAACTTTTTTTGTGATAAAATGATATCACCCTTGAAAATAGGATTTTTTCGCAATTGTGGAAAATAGTATCAATACAATTTTCAGTAAAAATTAGTCGTGGAAAGAGGAAATATTCTCCCTTTACACCACAACTTGATATGGAAGAGAAAAGGGTGTAGGTAGAGGAAAACAGGGGCGAAGAAACTTGGACTGGTTTCGGTTTTGAAAAATGAATCGGTTTTAATCGGTTACTGTTACGGTTTCGGTTTCAGTCCTTGGTTTAAATGTATTAAGTGACTTTTTGGGAAGGACAAACTTTGCTGGATCTGCTAGTTATAATTAAAATATTGTTCTATTAAATTAAATTAAATTTGTTAATGTTAAATTCGAAATTTTTTGTATCTTTTCAGGTAAATATCTTCAATTGTTAAGCATACGGTATAAATCAATTGGATATACAGGTATACGCGTAAATAATACAAATATTTCACCAATATATTGTTATGTATTTTAATCTTAAAATTTACGAGATCTCTGTAAATTTTACCCTGCTATACACAAAATTAAAGATTAACAATCGGCGACATCTAGTGCTTTGTTTATATAACTTGCGGTTTAAAACTAGATGTCGCTGAGGATTGTTTATTTTTTGGTGACTTTAGTGTCCAATAGCGGTAAAGTCGCAATTTTGGTAGTGGTCCTAGCTATTTTTGTTTATTTATCGATGACAGTAGCGGACAAATCGTTAGCTCGTTTTATGAAATCTGCTCAAATCGTCTTCATTTTTGGGAGTTTATAATAAAGATTATGCTCAAGTTAACTCAGAATTTGCGCCAATGTATCAGCCGTATAAGATTCACTGATTGCTTGATTGATATAAATTTATAAACAGCTTTTGGAAGAGCTTTGTTTCTTGAAATCCAGTTTTTTACTAGAGACAAACTTTATTTAAGCCAGTTAAAGTTATCCTCCACCTCACTTATTATTCAATGATTCTTGCATATTTTTAAACCTGACATAATCTCAAGGAGCATGATGGGCCTCCGGCCTCACCATATCCATGCCGCTGAATTGAGAAACTCTAAGCTCTGAGAAACTAACCAAGCCGTGCTTTCCCAGATATTTAATTCTGATAGCACATCGTCAGACAATGGCCATAATCGGCACGAATTGTTGTGGTCCATATCCATTCGCGCCGCATGCGTCCCAATGTTCAGTGAACAGTGCAAACAACACCTTAAAGGTCGTTTCTTAGTGACGAGAAAAATGGGGAGGGGAAAGGCAAAAATGAGAGAAAGTTAGTGCTTATATTTTGGTATATCACGGAGATTTCAGATTGAAATAGTGTTGTGTGGGAGTGTGTTTTTACAAGCAGATCTACTGTTTCTGCCTAGCAGCCTGCCCATGATCCATCGTCTTCCCTTGCAACAGACGAGGAATATTTTTTCTTAGAGAAAATTTCGTCAATATGCGGAAGGCTTACAAGTTTTTAAAATGTTGAGTAGGCTTTTAAGTACTAAAACAGGTGAAAAATTAGTTGTTAGTTTCGCTTAATGCTTCCACCATCGCCTGCTGTTCCACTAAGCCCCAGCTCGAGTAACCTAATTGTGGTTGTTGCTATGCTTATAAGTATGCGAATACACAGCTATGCTTCGGTTGTCCTGCGGGAAAACCCCCTTAGTCAGCTTATACAAAAACACAGATACAATATGCAACTAGCAGCGAATAAAATCTGCTCTCTCACTCCCACACAATGCCCTGCCATTTGACACTAAAGTGATTTCATTTTAAGTGGATCACATGTAACAACGGGTGGGGATAGGCAGGCTTTATGTGGATATATTCAACTGTACTTATGTACATGTTGATGCGCGTTTTTATCAGTTTTGCTCTTTCGCCTGTGTTGAAGCACATTATTTGTGCACAATTAAACTGTTGAATTATTTGTATATGTACATAAAAGTGTTGCCATAGCAACAGCAGCCCTGCAACAGCCTCAACTGTCAGCGGTGGGCGGTGTGTTAGTTTGTTGTCTCGGCAGTTGTGTGACGCTTGAGGAGTTTGCGTTACACCACAGTCCACTGTGCCACATCCGAACACCCTGCAGCGTTCTCATTTACCCACATTTGATTTTGTCCCAGTTACACGACAACGATCTTTATATGCGCTTTCGTTTTGCTACTTATGTACCTTACATTGGATTTGTTTTCCTTTTTTACGGATTTACATATGTCTCAGTGGTACTTTTGTACGCTTGAACACATTTTAATTATATACAACTGCGCATAAGTTAGAGAGACATATGTAAGAGTGTTGTAGAACTACAACCAGTGTTGCCAATTTAGATGTTTTTCTCACCCTTTCGTCTGTTGTTTTGCAGTTAAATTTATAAAGTACAAGGAGACGCAGATTTAAGACATAGGTACTTAGCTATGCTGCCGCTTTTAGTTGTTAACAATCTCGTCACTGTCTTGCCAGCAGCATGAATATGCAAATTTTCCAGATTTGAGTTAATAGCCTCACGTGATTAACCTCTCGTTTTTCTACGATTCACGAAAATCCTGTGTTTCCTAAGTACAAGGAACCCTCGGAAATTTGTAATGCCATTTTCATGGATTTGTAGTTCAATCTCTGAAAAATTGTGCCGGAAAAATTTTTGTTGCGCCAGAAGCATGAGTCTGTTACACATTCATGTTTCTGGCGCAACAAAAATAACTAAAAATTGAATTTCAAAATTTTTTAAAATATTCATTGTGCCAAAAGCATGAATGTTGCACTCACAAATGGACCCCATGGCGTATACGTAACAATTTTAATCCTTGTGTTTCTGGCACAAGGAATAATTTAAAAAATTTCAAAATTCAATGTTTTGTGATTGGAGCTTAGCTTGAAAATTGTTTATACCTGCGTACTTTTTTTTTACTAGTACTAGGGTATTATAATTTTTGTTACGAATTTATGAATTTTTGATACTTAGAGAGAAATGAAAAACATTTGCACATCGATGGATACCATGACATGTTTCGAAATTTCCAGGCATCGTTTTCAGCCATCGCTGTGTTAATCTTTGTAATTTTTCACTAAGTATAAAAAATTTAGAAATTCAATTTTAAATATTTTTGTTGCGCCAAAAACATGAATGTGTAACAAACTCATGCTTCTGGCGCAACAAAAATTTTTGAAAATTTACTTTGGAAATTTTTTAAAAGATAAATGTGCCGTATTTCGAGGAATTTAAGGAATATTATAGTAAAAACTATATCAGGGGAAAGAGTATAATGAGAATAAAACTTGCAAAAACATATTTAAGTCAAAAACTAAAATTTCACATTTTGCGATAACAGTAAACTTCCAAATACGATTTCTCAAAACTTCAATTTTGGCACATGCATGCCTCTGATAAGCGAGCGACGATATCCCTTTCTAAGGAAACACCACCAAAATCTGGTTTTGAAGTCAAAACCCCGTTTTTCAGTTTGTTCGTAAGAAAAAAAAACTTAATAAAACACAAATTTTCAACCGATATCGAAGTTCTCAACGAATGTGGATGGAGAAATGTTGACAATTTTATATTTTGGTCTCAAACGCCCTACAGGAGTACTATGTGTAATTAGGCGGGGCGATTTCAAAATCGCCCCAGTGACAAGGAAAATCGTACCTATTTTAGGGACCAAATTAAGATGCTTTGCCAAAGGAAGCGTACCTCTAAAACGGATTCTGATGTCCCGACTTTGTACCTTTTACTTTGAGCGTCAAAGTTTGTAAAATCCTACGTTGACCCCTTTAGAGTGTCCCAATCCAGTCCAAATGTATGAGGGACCCCACTAACTTATGTGGACCGACCCACTCATGTTAGTGGCACATCCCCAGAAACCTCTCTTAGGGGGTTTCCAATAAAGTATTTCAAAAAATCAGAATTTTTGTCACTTCACATGAAAAAATCCGGGAACTAAAATTATTTTTTAAATAATATTAAATATTTTACTTTATTTTATTTTATCTCATTTTATTTGAATTTTTATAAATTATTATTTTAATTTTATTTTATTTTACAGTATCTAATACATTTAAAAAATTGTGTAATTTGTGCTTTATTTAACAAATAACTTAATTACTATATATGGGTATATAACCTGCGGTTCAACCAGTACTTATAACTCCTTAGTTGTTTTCTGTTGCCTTATTCTTTTTGTTGTGCCTTTACATGGATTGCACAAAAAAAGTCAGCAACACTGATTCCAACTACATGACTTTGCTTTAACACTTTTCTTTTTGCACTTTGACCCAGTAAAATTTTTGTGATGTATTTCATTTTTAATACCTCTCACCGCGCTTCCACTAGTACATACATACAAACAATGTGTATGGATACAAGCTTTTATTTACCTTTTTTCTTTTTTTGTAGTCTCGTTTTTATTTATTTGTAGAGTTCAACGTTTTAATATTTTGACCCTTGTTTGATATTTTATAATTTTTTTTATACACGTTGATGTGGTCCTTGAAATACTATTGCTCTACGCGTTTTTCTGCCTTACCACTTCAAGCTATCTATTTTCCTTTTTTCAATTTCATTTATTTTGAGTGTTATTTCGTATACTCTTTAGCGTTTTTTCATGCACTTTTTATATTTTAGGTTTTATTATTTAAAGGTTTTATGCATATTTTAATTGTTTAACCATTCATTTATGGTATTCATTATTTAAGTCATAAATTTCTTTCTAGCAAAATTAGTTGATCCTTTTTCTGTTTTTTTTTTTTTTGAAATATAAATTTATTGTCTGGGGTATTCGAAACTGCAAATTTTGTTTTAAAAAGTTAATAGGTTTTTGTCAGCTGTAAATATTTGTTTTACGAGAATTCTTTCCAATTAGCTAAATATTTTTTTTTATTCAACATCACAAACACTAATACTATCTTCTTTTATTGTATTTGGCTGAGGATGCAACGGAAACTATGCAACGGAAATAGAAATTGTAGCCGACTTTTAGGCGTAGGCGATTTTCAACACGATGTTTAGCTGTGCAAATTAAATAGGAGGTGATATTCTAGGATCTAGCTAACATTGCACATATTATAATAGTTCGGCCGAGCAGAATTCATGGGTGTTGCCACTTATGGTGGTTTACAGGGTTGCCTCGTATCCCATTTTTTTTTTAATATAGAGCTAGATATGCCAATATGGGTATCAAATGAAAGGTATTTTCGACCGTATTCCAAATAAGATAATTTCAAGCAGGGTTGCCACTCAGAGTAGCCACCTAACCGCGATTTATTTATTTTTCGGATATTTCCCAATTTTTTGAAATAAATAATTTGCACATGTGGATATCAAATGGAATTTATTTTCGGGCGTATTTAAAAAATGATAATTTCAAGCAGGGTTGCCACTTAGGGTTGCCACATAACGGCAATTTATTTCTTTTTTCGTATATCTCGGGAACTGCTTGACCGATTTGGATAAAATTTGGCATATAGACAATGTGATTCATTTCTAGATTATATACATGAGTGTTGCCACTTGGGTCGGTTTACAGGGTTGCCACATTTCTTTTTAAATATTGAGCAAGATATGCCAATCAAATGAAAGGTATTTTTTTACCGTATTCCAAATATGACAATTTCAAGCAGGGGTTGCCACCTGACAGCATTTTATTTATTCTTTGTTACTTCGACCACTATTTCGGTTGCCTATTGACCCATTTCGATGGAATTTTATTACAGTGTTAGTGTGCTTCATTCTAATTTTTTCCACCTGAGTGTTGCCACTTGCTGTGTGTTACGGGGTTGCGACCTATTTGGTTTCTTTGAAAATCTCTTTTGATGATTTTCAGTTTCTGTTCTAAAGTTGGTTATGATCAGTTAATCCGTTTAGAACGCATTTTAAGTTTTGCATACATACACAAGTACAATATTTGCATCTTATACACTCAAAAAACAGCTGGTATCAGGGCGATGCTAAATAGTACAAATAGTAGTGTCAATATACAACTTTGGAGTATCAATTTTTCTTCATCAAACGTATTATTCAATTGATATTTTATAAGTTGTAATTTAATATCTTTGAATATCAATTATATGATTTATGCTACTATATTGATACTAATACTCTCAATTTGGCATTTTTGAAGTGCCAATCGAATACTTTTCGTCAGCGATTCAATAACTAAAATGAAGATTTGACACTTTTCACTATCTTTTTGATATGATGCATTGTTTCATTGATACGAAGAAAATGATACTTCTAGAAATTTCATTTTAACCCAACCGGTATGAAACCGATACCGATACATATTTTTTAAGTGTATATTATATATGTAGTAGAGGCAGACGTCTTGTCTAAATGTGAGCTTACTGTCCCCCCTTTTACAACTCTCCTTCCCATCTTTCTTCGCCTTCACACTATCTCCCTCCCTTTTTCACTTCATTCCCCTCTTCCTCTATATTTCCCATTGGTAATGGCCCCTGTTAATTTAGGCACAATTTTACCCACGTAGCGTATTTGAAGGAAAACGCACCATGTATAAGATATTTTGGAATTGATCGGTTCCTGGTCCACTTATCGGTCTTTTTTGCTAGATTACAATCTGTCGATTGACAATAAGTAAATCTTATAATCAACAAATATTAACGTTGATGCATTGATTGCAATCATTTAAATCGTAAATGGTTGATTCCACATATCCGATGATTGAAAATAGTCACAATTTTTTTTTTACTGTATAGCCGAATTGATTATGAGTTGAATTTTGTGAAGTGAGCCACTTTTTTTCGAAAACTTTTTCAGAAAATTTTTTGTATGGTTCACAACAACAAAAAAAAAATACGTTTGGGCCAGTTTTTCGAAATTCGAATTATTTTCAAAGTTAAAGCTATCAACACTTTTCGAAATTCCACACTTTTTGATGAATTTCTCACGATTGGTTAAACCGATCTTGCTAATTTTTCAAATATATATAAAAGATGGTATTTTCTTCAAAACGAGTCCCTTAGAGTGCCAAAAAAAATTTTTTTGCTAATAGTTACTAATGGAATGCCCAACAACATCATACAAAAGCGCCATCTGACCACGATGGAGAAGTTGAAAATTGCGAAAAATGTTTGCAAAAAATTTTTTTTGCAAAAATTTGAATAGTTGTTTGGAAGAAGATACCATCTTTTATATATATTTAAAAAATTAGCAGATCGGTTTAACCAATCGTGAGAAATTCATCAAAAAGTGAGGAATTTCGAAAAGTGTTGATAGCTATAACTTTGAAAATAATTCGAATTTCGAAAAATTGTTATATATGTATTTTTGTTTAATCGTTGTGAGCCATACTACCAACTTTCATTAAAATACATGGCCGTCGAAAAAATTGTAGGTGGCTCAGTTCACAAAATTCAAGTCTTATTCTATTCTTAATTTTAATTTTAAAATATATTTTCATACATTTCTATTTAAATTTAGTTACAGATCAATTATGCTTTTGCTCTAACGAATTCATATGACCGCACTTTACATTGATTAAACGTTTTTTTTATGGAGGAGTCCATTTTCAATTTCCGGTGTAATAATTAAATTGTTTGCAAACAAATTAGTTTTTTTTTTTTGTTAAAACAAAAGTATGATGCAAATATATGCAGTCGATCACAAATTCATGTTGAACTAAAAAAAGAACACACAAATAATGTCATTGGATCGGGGGCGTAAACCGAAGGGGATCCGAGGTGTGCGAACCCCTTATTCATGCTTTTATTTCGGTATTGGAAAATATGAAATGATTGGGCAGTCGAAAGCCACACAAACAAAGCTTCGGCTCAACTTTGTTTGCCACATAAACACGGTTTTATTTAAAAACTTGACAAAGGCACGGATGAGAACTCTCTTCACTGTTAAGAGATCGAAAAAATAAATTGATAAATTAAATATTTAGAAATGTTTGTAATTTCAATATTACATTCAAAAACGTTGTGCCTAAAAAGCAAATTTGGACCCCGAAAACATTTCTGAATCGGAGCCTGCCTTGTCTAATAGAAAAGTGTTGAACTATAAAAAAGTTTATATTATTCGAAAAATTTGCTGCCATTTTATTACTGGTTATAATCGCAAAATTTTTGTGTTCAGGGAAAATTCAGGCTTGGCAGTATTGATGACTTTTTACAAACTCTGGCGACAAAGTTATGAAATTATATGCCTCACACTTCCAAAGCCTTTGGGTCTCATTTCAGACTTTCCTAGAATTTTCGAGTGATATAAATGTCCTGATATTTAGTGCCCAATAGGGCTGATACATTAGCGCAAATTCCTAATTATTTCCCTTTTTAGGAGTTATCTTGAGCAATAATCTTCATTATAAACTCCAAAAAATGAAGAAGATTTGAGAAACCGAAATTACGATTTGACCGCTACTGTCACCGATAAATAAACAAAAATAGCAAGAAATACTACCAAATTACGATTTTTCGCCTACTGGACACAAGATGTCGCCAAAAAATAAACCATTTTCAGCGACATCTAACCTTAAACCGCCAGAAATTCGCTAGAAATACACTAGATGTCACCAAAAATAAACAATCCTCAGCGACATCTAGTTTTAAACTGCAAGAAATACAACCAAAACACTAGATGGCGCCGAGATAGTGAATTGTTAATCTTTGAATCTGATTAAAGAAGATTTATTGGAGGATAATCTCCCTATGTGTAAACATAGCATAAGATAAGTGGACGTTGCATCGGCACCTTGCAGCGAAACGTCAAACTAGTGAGAAAACTACTAGTATACAACTAGAATTTTCTGGCTGAACTTATACTAGTCAGGAAATATCCGTTTGAAATGTTTCGTTAGCTTCGTTTTTCTCTTATAATTCACAGATGATATTTTGTGTTTCGGTAAATACAAATCATAGCTGGGGAACTTCGATTAGAATTAGTAATCATTACGATTAGAAAAAAAAGTAATCTAATCAATTAAATTTTTTTGATTCCTAATGTTTTAGTTTACTAATTGATTAGATTAGAAGTAATCAAAAATCTAATGGCGATTAGAGATGATTAGCATATCTAATCAAAACTAATCAAAGGTAATCAAAAAAAAAAAAAAAATCGATTGGATTTCTCTATTAGTTTTGATCAATTATGTTGAAATATTTTTGTAGTTCTTTTTCGTTTAATTCATAAAGTAACAAACTTTAAAGAAGTTTTATTCAAAATTTCATTAACATTATATGTATCACAAAAAGTTTATATTCGACTCCATTACTACCAACTTTCAAAAGAAAAGTCAGACAATGAATTCCGTCTTGGGTTATTGACTATTCCAGCAAATGAAAACAGCCTTTCGACAGGCGCTGATGACGTAAGCGGGGTATTGAACGCTAGACACGCTTCCTTCAGTGCACCATATTTCTTCCAAATTTCAGGACCTGGCGTCGGGTCATTCAAATACGCGTATAACTGATAGCTAACCACTTCTTTGAAATCGTTTGACCCGGTTGGTGAAATTGGTGTTTTGGGAATTGACGCCTCTTCAACATCTTCTAGAACCAGAAAAATATTTAGTTCGAAAAATCATAAAATATTGATAAAATTACCTTCATTATTGAAACCATAAAAAGAGCTTTCATAGTCTAATTGAGGCACGACTGTTTCAAAACATGTGGAATCATTTTGGAAGAAAGTGCTTATTACGTCAATCACCCGTTTACTGATCTGCTCATGAGTACAGTCAGGTGAAGTTTTTTGAATAACCCGCAACCATTTCATTTTCACATTTGGTGTCAATACAGTTGCCGCTAATGCCATATTTACCTCAGGAGCCAATGTGAAATAATCTAATTGTACTGCTGTTGAGCTAACATAGCTCAAAACTGCGGGTTTTTTTTATAATTTTAGCAGTTTATTACTCAAAGAAAATAACGCAGGAATAATACAACCATATTTCACATTGGCTTCACCTTGGAGAAAGTCCAAAGTTTGGGAGATAGGCTCCATTAGCAGCTTCTATGACTCCAAATATTGAAAATCACTTGATGTAAAAGGAGACAGATCCAGCTCACCAGAAAGCTCATTCAATTTCTCCTATGAACAACGAATGAGCTAAGAGGTGCAAAGAGGCGCGTGTACCATTAAAGCTCAGTGCTCTCTTCTCTGCTTCTGATTCTTAAACAAAAAAAAAAAACGAGATTATATGGCTCGTTTATTATATTTACAACTAAAAAATAGATTGGCCTGAAATATTTTTTTATAAACAGGTTGACCTTGATGCAATATTATGAAATATTCAAAAATATTTATATCATGTGAATAAATAAAGTATACAAAAATAAATAATAATAGCCATCTAATCCTAATTTAATCAATTACTTTACAAAAACAAAATTTCTAATCCGATTACTAATCATTAGGATTACTAATCATTATTCCCCAGCTATGATACAAATAGTCTTTCTAAAGGATAAATAAATAAAATAAAATAAAGGGTGTCATGAAAATAATGCGACTATTAGTTTCTGGTCGAAATCATACTAGTCCAGGTTAACTGCTTTTTGGACTAGTATGTTGACTAGTATATTTTTTTTGCTTTTGGAGGTAGTATTAAACTGGCATTTTACAACCAGTATGATTCTAGTATATCATGACTAGTAGATGACTGCTATGTTCAAGTCGAAATCTGACAATTGACAACACGTAAAAAATACCAGTTGCACAAACCAGTTGTAAAGTAGTTTACAACCATTTGCTTTCCCTGCAGGGCAACTCCTAAAATTACGAACTAAACATGCCTTTGATAAACAATATTTCTTCCAAAAAGACAGAAAAGAGAATGGGACTGACCTCTGAAATTAACTACCGGTGGTTACCATTGTCATACCTCAAAAAAAAAAAAGACAAAAAACGAATCAGTTCTAGCTGCAAAACAAAGACAAATATATGTTGCAGCTAATGCAATATGCAAAACTTTAGCTTGTGGCAACAATATGAAACAGAACAGAAAACTACAACACAGTAAAGCAAAAGTTGATTAAGTGAAGTTGACAAAGTTAAAACTACAATGCGGACATCAGAAACCAATGCCAATATAATAGTTAATATACGACTTTGCTTATAACTCATTGTTGTGGCTTATACATATATTTTCTTAACAGCAAGTGCTTCTTATGCTATTTAAGCGGACACACATATTCACACACAATAGTTAGAAATGCGTGTGGCATTGTAGCTTTAGCAAAGAAATTGACAAAGTTCAATCGAGTGTGTCCGTAACGAAATGTTAAAACTTGTTTTCACCAAACACCGATGACACAAAGCCACATGCACTCAAAGTATAAGACACACTCAACAGTTTGCAAGGTTGTTGCATATACCGGTGGCGTCATTCTTGCATAACACAATTCTCGCTCTGTGTTTGTTGTCAAAACGTGCACTGCATTAGCAAACGAAGTCGATATATGGAACGCAATAAGTTATCTGGAAAAATTGTTGAAAAGTGAAAAACAAAAGCTAAAGAAAACAAGTAGTAATGGAAAAAGTTTGTGCTTAGCATGAGAGTGAGTGACTTTTGCAAGGCTGAAGAGGTGACAGTGGAATAATGGCAAAGTTACGGATTGAAAAACTTGCAACACAAAAATTGCACTCGTAAGAGCAAACGCACACAGCCACACACGCGCACACAAAGACTTAGCCAATTCTTGCTTATTTGCGGCTAGTCAAATTGAGCCGTCAAAGGTGTAACTACTCGGAAATAACAACAAGGCACAAGACCAAATGTAAAACAAAGAAGTAAAAACTAATAAACTAGGAGGACAAAAGCTGAAATTGCCAGGAAACTCCAATTTCCACATACGTTTCTCTCTTTTTTTATTTTCTAAACAATCTAATAGAATATAAAAAGTGCCATTATTATTGCTGCACATGGTTATAAGTGGCAATTTGTGGTCACTCTACGTGGCGTGGGTGTGCTGGATGCCACAAGTATATGGGTTGGGCGTTTGGGTGGACCTTCAACGACTGCTGATTGCTTTTAGTATGTTAAAGCGGGAAACAGAATCAGTCCGGAAATACGTAATTTGCGTGACGTACGTCAGTTTTAGAGCAAATTCTATTTTGTCGTATCCGTCGTATCTGGCGTTACACATACAAACGCCCGCAGTCTACTTTGCTATCAGTTATTTCGACGTACTGACGGACTGATTCTGCTGAACGCTCAAGTCAGGCGTCGCATGCTACACAATTCCTTGAATTTCATCAAGTACCTTGAATCATTTTTTATTGTAGCTCTTTGTAAGTTGATTAGAAAATGCGTCCTGTAATGGATGCAAATTGAAAAATTTTTAAAGTTATAAAGATGTGTCGGAAAGCTCATTTTAAAAATAAATTCGGTTTAAATGAGACTTAAAACATAGGTAAAATAAATAAAGTAAAATTAAATAGAGTAAAAGAAAAAAAGAAATAAATAAAACTAAATGAAAACACAAAAAAGTTAAATAAAATTACGAAAAAAATAAAAAAATAAAAATTAAAAAAAATAAAAAAAAAAAATAAAAAGAAAAATAAAAAAAATACAAAAAAAAATAAAAAAATAAAATAAAATACAACAAAATAAAAAATAAGATACATGAAATAATACTTTTAATTCTGCTTTTCTTTTTGTTATTGCTTGAATAATTTAATTTAATAAAAATTTTTTTTTTGATTTTTTTGAATTGAAGGAATATTAACGTAAAAACTATACCAGTGGGTCCCACAGCATGTAGGGCATGACGGCAACGAAAGAGCAGATCACGTGGCAAAACATGGTGCTCTAACAGTATTTTATGGTCCGCAGCCCTTTTGTGGACTCACGAAGGCCCACGTAAAGGAGACCATAAGCAACTGGGAAAATAACAAGGACAGAGGCAGGCCAAACTCTTTATAGAACCCTCTAACCCCCTAATTTGCTTTGCAAGTGCCGTTCGGAGTCGGCAAAAAACTGTAGGCCCCGACAACTTGTAGGAAAAACTCAAAAAGCAACACACCACAAGTTGGAAAGAGAAGCTTGGCTAAAAATCTCGTTAGAGGTTATGATAACCTGTTGGTATATCGCCGAAATTAGTAATAAACTTTTAAATACGATATGTATTTTTTTGTTTTTATTTTATGGTATAGTGCATTTTATATTACTTGTATTTTTTATTTTATTTTGTTTCTTTTTTTTATTCTGCTTGATTTAATTTTTTTGATTTGAAATATTTTATTTTATTTTAGTTTATACTTTTTTATTTTTTAGATTTTTTATTTTGTTTTCAATTTTTTTATTTGTTCGATTTATTTTATTTTATTCTTTTTTATTTAAGTTTATTTAATGTTTTTACTTTGTTTGATTTAAATCAATTTAGTTTATTTAATTTATTTTTAATTTTTATATTATTTATTTTATTTTAGTTTGTGTAATTTTTTTATCAAGCACTGAACTCTTTTGCAGTAAAGGCTCCTAAACATGTATTTCGGTAAAAAAAGAATTTCCCTCTATTTCAATTCTTAGTTGATTCGCATTACTAAACTATAACATAGTATGTTTGTACAAAACTTCATTCATAAAAAGTTGAACAGCTTTTAAGTACCTATTACTTATGTAAAACTAAGAATGCTTTTAATCAAGACTCTGATTACATAAAGCTAAAAGTATCAAAATAATCATATATAAATTACTTGCTAAGTATTTATTACCCATTCACAGCACGGCTCCCTCGCCTTCTCTCTCTAACGCGTATTCCACAAAACCCTGCAGTAACTCAGTCTTGAAATATATTTCAGTCGAATATTTAAGTCACTTCCTTAACTAGTTTGAGACTTTCGTAGTTGAATAATTCTACGCTTTCCTTCACGTGCAATACCCGCAACCAAAAACAACGGACTTATGTAATTTAGCTTGATAACCCACCCAGCAATGCAGGCTGCAGCTGCTACCTATAGCTTGATGTTGGCAATAAATTTGCGAAATCTCAGGAGTTCAATCAACTCGAACATAGTTGAAAGTCATTCGAAGCTTGAGTATAAGTGTGCAGGAAGGTAAGCGGAAGACATAAAGGAAAATCATATCGAGGCACGAGTTTAGCAACGAATACTAAGTTAGTAAGATAGTGCTACCACAAATTTGCTAGTAGAAGATTGCCATTTGGGTAAAGGTTTTGCATGTAGCACGTGCAGAAAATGGCGCAGAAAGTTAGTGATTTTGCTTCGAGGAATAAAAAAAAGCCTAGGAGACCTGAACAGGTGGTTTAATTTAAAATGCGCTTGTACTTACATAGATATAAACGCATTAGTATTTATGTATATTGAAACATTTAATCCACTTGCATTCTCCAACACAAATGCCATTTCCCAAGCATTGATGCGCACGTGTACTTCCAACGTAGAGACCAACCGCGAGACAGCGTCAAATATGCATTTTATGTGCGTGATTTAATGGGGTTTTGCGGTTTCGAGTGCATACCGTGAGCCCGCTGTTCTTCTTTTGTTTTTGTTATACTAGCGAGTACTTGGGGGTATCCTGCGGTGTTACAATGGGACTCCTCATCAGCCGTCAGTAGGTTAATCGGAAGAACATTGATGTCATGACTGAGTGCACAGCACTCGTTGGCTGGTTGGTTGTTGGCTGGCTGATTGCGTGCTGAGTTGTATGACATGTCTGCGGCAGCCTTTTCAATATGTAGCACTTGTTTATTTGCATTTAATTTGTTGTTGGTTTTTGGTTTTTTTTTATGCGGTAGATATTACTACATTTTGTTGTACAAATACAGCTTTCGTGTTCCCCCACAACTGCCATTCGTGGTGATGAAGCTTACAATCCTTTAAACCACCACAGTTTATCAATTTAAAATTGCTGTTGTAGAAATATATTTATATATTATTTATTTTATTTCACTGTATTTTGTATTTTATTTTATTTTGCATTATTTTGTTTCATTTTATTTTATTTTATTTTATTCTATTTTGTTTTATTTTATTTTATTTCATTTTATTTTATTTTATTTTATTTTATTTTATTTTATTTTATTTTATTTTATTTTATTTTATTTTATTTTATTTTATTTTATTTTATTTTATTTTATTTTATTTTATTTTATTTTATTTTATTTTATTTTATTTTATTTTATTTTATTTTATTTTATTTTATTTTATTTTATTTTATTTTATTTTATTTTATTTTATTTTATTTTATTTTATTTTATTTTAGTGTATTTTATTTTATTTTATTTTATTTCATTTTATTTTAATTTATTTATTTTATTTTTTTTATTTTATTTTATTTTATTTATTTTTTTAAATTTAATTTTATATATTTGTTTATTTATTTTTTTATTTAATTTAAGTTTTTTTTTAATTTATTTAATTTAATTTTGTTTTTTTTTTTTAATTTTTTTAATTGTATTTTATTTTAGTTTATTTTGTGTTGTTTAATGTAATTAAATTTTATTCTTTATTATTTTTTTACTTATCTAATTTACTTATTTATTTTTATTTTATTTAATTTATTTTAATTGAATTTTTATTTTTTTATTTTGTTTCATTTTATTTAATTTTATTTTAGATTTTTATATTTTTATTTTATTTAATTCTATTTTACTTTATTTCGTTTTTCTTTTATTTCATTTTTCTTTTATTTGATTTTCTTTCTTAATTTCTTATTTTTTCCTTGGAAACCTTCTTCAAATCTATTTTACATTTAAAAAAAATTAGTTAGGTACCCTCTTAGTACAGTCTAATTTATTTGCATACAAAAACTCACACAGTCCTTTTTTGCAAATCGCTGCAACTCAATTGATCTGGAAAATACTGCGATTTTGTTCGTCCACTGGCTTAATAAGCGGTTTCGTGAACTGAGTAAATTCGTTGTGGCCATGCACTTATGCACACACACATACAAACACACATTCATGTTCTGTTTACCTCTATAATAATTGTATGTGCTTGTGATTTCAATGCTTAGCCTTTAATGCTGGTATTCCCTTATGAAATCTAATAAATCGTATTTAATTATAAAATCGACAGGAAATGCGGTTTTAATTAGTTCACTACTGCCAATGGGTATTTTCTCACACTAAAACATATCTACACTTATGCTAGTGGAACGGCATTATAGAAATCATGGTTGTTTGCAATGCCGTAGCAGCATACTTTTAGGGGTATAGCATGGGATTTTTTTGTGTAGATATAATGAGCTGTTTATTGTTTTAAATTGTGGTTTGCATAAAAATGTGCTGTTTATGGCAGTACAAATTCACCCAGGTAGCAAGCGATAGAAGAGCAGCTGCTTTTTAATTCCCATGCCTTTCGTTGTTTTTATGCGGAGGTGTGTATATTAGAGCGTCGCGCCTTACAGGCAACCCAAGATGCCGCCCAATTGCATTTTTCTTCATATCTTCGGCATTTATTGTCGGATTTTAAAGTTTGATACACCAATATATTTGTCTCAGGGAGTGGGTTTTTCCTAAAAAAAAGCTCATTGAGCTCATTTCTTTCCTTGTGGTACTTACCCACCATATCCCAGTTTCTACCACCCTAATGTAACTATAAATATTAAACTGCCCTGCGGGTTAGGGGTTTAGAATATGCCCGAGGTAGGCATACCGGTTGTAAGAGGCGACTAATATGCACATAGGTAATTGACGTGCTACTCGATGGTTGATCTACGGATATGATGCCTCTCACCTCTCATTACCCATCTTCTCCTTCCTCATGGATGGAGGGATGCCATGACCTAGAAGGTTCCACTGGTCATACCAAATCGCTACCACGACAGTCGGGCAGTACCGCAAGGGAGTACCGCAGCGTACCGGGGTCATATCCGGCCAAGGACTGTCAACTTCGGCATTACTCCCCAAAACCTTCACAACTACAACAACAACAACAACAACATAAATATTAAATTATATAGCGAGTACCTGAGCTCTGTGAAGTTGGCACCTCCATGTCGGAATTTAAAAAAAAACCATATTGCATTCGTTTGTCCATCGTTTGTCCACGTTTGTCCAGGAAAAATTTTCGTTTGTCCACCCCTAGTAAAAAAGTTATTTCGAAAAACAAAAATCCGGTGTGAAGTTGGCACCTCCATGTCGGAACTTAAAAAAAAACCAAATGTCATTCGTTCGTCCATCGTTTGTCCATGTTTGTCCAGGAAAAATTTTCGTTTGTCCACCCCTAGTAAAAAAGTTATTTAAAAAAAATTTATATTAAAAACCCATGAAATTTGATTTTTAAAGTTTTTTTTGGCTTAATCGTTTGTCCACCGTTTGACCATGATTGTCCAACAAAAATTTTCGATTGTCCACCTTTTGTTCAAAAGTTATTTAAAAAAAAAAATTGTTTGTGAAGTTGGCACCTCCATCTCTGAATAATTAAAAAAACTAAATGTCATTCGTTAGTCCATCGTTTGTCCACGTTTGTCCAGGAAAAAGCAACAAGTTGGCGCAAAGATACAAAGCGCTGCATGGCAATAGATGAGGCGTTGATAAACTAAAGACTAAGGACACAAACTTTTCTATTGGCTGTTAGTACGCATGTGAAACAAGTTCATAAATTGTATCAGCTATAAGTGAAGACATGCATGGATGAAGGGGGTATGTCGCATTGTGAGTGAAACGAGAAAATTAACTTTAAAGCTTTGCTTAAACATTTGAGGTTCTTTCAAAAATCGTAAGGAAAGCTTACATAAAAATTATGCAAAGCCATAAAAGACGTTGCATATATTCATAAAGTTTGAGAAACAAAATAAGTTTATTTTTACTTTTTTATATGAAAAAGCGGAACATACCCCTTCTTCCACAATTCATATTGAAAAGTTGTGTACATACCTCCTTCATCAATGAATTATCTTCTACAATTTTCACGATAGCCAGGTTTTGATAAGGCAGAAATCTAGATATGCATAAAAACTATTCACCAATGCCAAAAGCAGAAATTGAGTCAGAATGCGACATACCCCCTTCATCGATGCATGTCTTCAAGTATGTGTCAAGTATCAAGTATGTAAATAACTTCTGAACAAAGGGTGGACAAACGAAAATTTTTGTTGGACAATCCTGGACAAACGGTGGACAAACGATTAAGCAAAAAAAAACTTCAAAAATCAACATTTTTGTTTTTTCAATAAAAACTTTTTTTGTAATAACTTTTTTAATAAGGGTGGACAAACGAAAATTTTTCCTGGACAAACGTAGACAAACGATGGACTAACGAATGACATTTAGTTTTTTTAATTATTCAGAGATGGTGGTGCCAACTTCACAAAAAATTTTTTTTTTTTTAAATAACTTTTGAACAAAGGGTGGACAAACGAAAATTTTTGTTGGACAATCCTGGACAAACGGTCTACAAACGATTAAGCAAAAAAAAAAACTTCAAAAATCAACATATTGGTTTTTCAATAAAAACTTTTTTTTGTAATAACTTTTTTACTACACAGAGCCAACAATGTTTAATAAAATAGAACAAAAGTCATAAGTTATCTCTATAGATTTTCTTCAAGAAGATGTGCTTCTTATTATTGTAGGGACAGTCTTTTTAATGTAATTAAGAAGATTTTCTTTTTAATATTTTAAATGAAAAATAAAATGATATTGCCCTCACCGAGAATCGAACTTACAATTTTCGGAATGATAAACCCAGCTGTTAACCATCAGGCCATCGCTCACTTTTGATTTCTAGCATCTAATTACTGATATGTGTATAGTTGTTAATGTTTCAAAGGAAAATCTCATCAATATAATTGAGAAGATTTCTTTTTAATATTTCTAATTAGGAAAAAAAGAGAGAGAATCGAACTTACAATTTTTCGAATGATAATCCCAGCTGCTAACCATCCGGCCATCGTATACTAATAATTGTCAGCGTCTAACTACACCTTTGTACTAAATGTATAGTTTTTTTTAATAAGAATTTCTTCTTAAAACCAAAAAGATTTCCCTATAGTTTTTTCTTCGTTTCCACCGTTGCACCTACCCCTTTGCCCAAAAACTGATCATGAAGACAATCTTATTAATTTTATTAGGCATTTTTGGCTCTGTGTAGGGGTGGACAAACGAAAATTTTTCCTGGACAAACGTGGACAAACGATGGACAAACGAATGCAATATGTTTTTTTTTTAAATTCCGACATGGAGGTGCCAACTTCACAGAGCTCAGGTACTCGCTATATAATTTAATATTTATAGTTAAACAAACTACTATCTTTCCCCTTTAAAACGCTATATCGAATGTAAAGATATCTCTAATGGAAACATTTTTACAGCTAAAATAGGGTAGGCCTAAAAATGACGTTTTTCAAACTTTGAAACTTGACCAGTCCGAAACCAGTGGGTATAATATGTGGTCAATATGTTCCTTTAGGACCCTAAAGAAGTGTTCCTCAAAGTTTGAGCGAAATCCGAAACTAGCCAGCTTTTTGAATTAGACGTTTTCATATGGATTGTCCCGTGTGGCTTTAGACTAAAAATAAATAGTATTATATTTCTGGTTCCATTGATTGAACCGAAATACTTTCTTCCCAAAAGATTTATGATTTTTTACGGTCTTCAATAAACTAACATTAGCTTGTTACATTAGGGTGGTAGAAACTGGGATATGGTGGGTAAGTACCACAAGGAAACAAATGAGCTCAATGAGCTTTTTTTAGGAAAAACCCACTCCTGAGACAAATATATTGGTGTATCAAACTTTAAAATCCGACAATAAATGCCGAAGATATGAAGAAAAATGCAATTGGGCGGCATCTTGGGTTGCCAGAGAAAAAAATTTTTTTTTAAATGTTTTTCAAAAACACTTCATATGAGGGGAGGTACGGCTGACTTTTTTTGGTGGTACGCTCTAATGTACATATATGAAGGCTCATTGTATGAATGCAATTAGCTTACGCATTGGAACTTCTGAACTTCCTATTCTTATATCGTCGCTGGCTTGCCAGGGGCATGAATGTGCAAATTTTCCAGATTTGAGTTAATAGGATCACGTGATTCACCTCTCGTTTCTCTACGATTCACGAAAAATCCTGGGTTTCCCAAGTACGAGGAACCTCCTGAAATTTGCAATGCCCTTTCCAAGAATGTGTAGTCCAATCTCTAAAAAACTGTCTAAAAATTGAATTTCCAAACTTTTTTAAATTTTCGGTATGCCAGAAGAATGAATGTGTTGCACTCGACAACAGACACCATGGCGTATACGCAACAATTCAATTTTTAAACATTTCTCCAAAAACATGAAAATGTTTAAAAACTTACTTGGAAAAGCGTTTACTTAAAAAAACCGCAAACTAAATATGTATATGAGATTATGCTTGTGTGATTGCGAGGACTTCTTCAAGTTCTAGATCTTTGTTTATATATTTAACTTTAATATATTTCTTCCACTTAGGAAATCACCCCACTGCCCCACCATATTGCACGCATACTTGCACAATTTCACATTTCTTACAATTATATTGCGTATGCATTTTATGCGTTTTCCTTTTCCTTAACTTCCTTTGGGGGCTTTCAATTTCTTTTTGTAAAATAAGTATGTTTTGTTTTTTTTCTTTTTTGCTTCATTCAAACAATGCTCTACATTTTTATGTCTCATACATTTATTCCCAACCAGTTGACTAATGTCACGTATACTATCCGTCGTACCATTATATGTGTATACAGTCAAATGCAATTCAAGTCGTCACAGCAAGGCTTTTATTAAACAAGTAAGGTGTGTGTGTATGGCACTTTGCTTATTCATTGAACTTTCTTTGCTTATGTGCCATTTACTTTCTATTTTCTTTCTGTGGATGTTTTCTTTAGGTCTTCCTGTTGCTGATGCTGCAGTTCATATTTTCCCCATTTCCCTTTGTTAGAGCTGGTTGTATTGCAACAACAATTCTTATATCTATGTTCGTCTGGGCGGCTTTGCTTATGAAAGCAGAAAGCTGATGAAAGGAAATCGATATGACAAGTTTGCTAATGAAATGGAACTAGTGTATAGAAGTCAGATAAAGCTACAAAAGAAATAAAAAGGTAGCAAAAATATATAAAAACTTCTCGCCAGACTGCACTGAAAAATAGGTATGTCTGAGTAAAAAAAATAGTTTTTCCTGTCCCTATATAAAAGTGTAGAAAAAGCGACCCACGTTAAATTTTTTGCACAATTTTATGTTTCCCGGAATAACAATTGCAGGTAAAATTTTAAAGAGATAGGAAAAATCAAAAATAGCGAAAAAAAAAAACAAAACAAATATGTAATTCATAAACGTACTCGAGAGGTTTCAAGCTGTATCATATGTATATGATTAACGAGCGTATAAAACACGGTACAACTGTTAATATGAAAGGAGTTTCGAAAGTATCGAGCTTCATAAAAAATATTGTGGCTTATTTTAAACTGTGCTCATGACTGAATTTCCTACATCATCATCATTTATTGGCGCTTAACCGCCTAAGCGATTTTGGCCGTTTCGTATCAAAGCACGCCAGTCATTCCTTTTTAGCGATAACGGACGCCAATTGGAAACCCCAAGGGAGTTCAAGTCATCCTCCACCTGTTGTTTCCATCTCAGTCGAGGCCTCCCCCTTCCTCTGCTGCCGAATTCAGGCGACGATAGGAAAACCTTCTGTGCTGGAGCTTCTTTGTCCATTCGCATAACATGGCCCAGCCAGCGGAGTCTTTGGGCTTTAATTCGCTGGACTATGGTCAGATCTGCGTAGAGCTCGTACAGCTCATCGTTAAATTTCCTTCTATACTCGCCGTTGGCATCACGGGAAGGACCATAAATCTTCCGGAGAACTTTTCTCTCAAATACTCCAAGGGCCATCTCATCTTCTCTTGACATTGTCCATGAATCTGAGCCATACATCAGGACAGGTATGATGAGAGACTTATAGAGCGTGATCTTTGTTCTTCGAGAGAGGACTTTACTTCTCAATTGCCTACTCAGTCCAAAGTAGCACTTGTTGGCAAGAGTGATTCTCTGCTGGATTTCTAGACTGATATTATTTTCGGTGTTGATACTGGTTCCCAAATAGACGAAGTCCCTCACAATTTCAAATTTGTAACTATCAACAGTGACATGGCTGCCAAGGCGCAGGTGCGCCGATTCTTTCTTTGATGACAGCAAATACTTCGTCTTGTCCTCGTTCACGGCAAGACCCACTTTTTTCGCTTCCTTATCCAGTCCAGAGAAGGCAGCGCTTACGGCGCGGTTGTTAAGGCCAATGATATCAATATCATCGGCATACGCCAGCAATTGCACGCTCTTGTAAAAGATTGTACCATTGCGGTTTAGCTCTGCTGCTCGAATTATCTTCTCCAGCATCAGATTGAAGAAATCGCACGAAAGGAAGTCGCCCTGTCTGAAGCCTCGTTTGGTTTCAAATGGCTCAGAGAGGTCCTTCCCGATTCTGACGGAGCTGTTGGTATTGCTCAACGTCATTTGACAAAGCCGTATAAGCTTTGCAGGGAAGTCAAATTCAGACATGGCGGCATACAGGCAACTCCTTTTTACGCTGTCAAAAGCGGCTTTAAAATCGACAAAGAGATGGTGAGTGTCGATTCTCTTATCATGGGTCTTCTCCAGGATTTGGCGTATCGTGAAAATCTGGTCGATGGTAGACTTACCAGGTCTAAAGCCACACTGATAAGGTCCAATCAGTTTGTCTACGATGGGCTTCAGCCTTTCACACAACACGCTAGAAAGAACCTTATATGCGATATTAAGAAGACTAATTCCGCGGTAGTTGGTGCGGTTAGCGGGATCGCCTTTCTTGTGGATTGGGCAAAGCACACTTAAATTCCAATCCGGTGGCATGCATTCGTCTGACCATATTCTGCATAAGAGCTGATGCATGCTTTTTACCAGCTCTTCGCCTCCGCGTTTGAACAGCTCGGCGGGTAGTCCGTCTTTTCCAGGCGGTTTGTTGTTTTTGAGCCGGGATATAGCTATCCTCACTTCATCATAGTCAGGTGGTGGGACGACTTTTCCATCGTCAGGGATTGGGGTATCGGGTTCGACGTCTCCCTCGCAATTTAGCAGTGAGGAGAAGTGCTCCCTCCATAATTTAAGTACACTTTGTACGTCGGTTACCAGGTCGCCTACATACTGAAGGTAAAAGGGATCTATTATTCGTAATGCTTTTTTAACGAAATATTTCTCAGTGCACAGTTACATTTGTACAAGTTTTTCTTCCAATCTCACCACCATATTTTCCAAGCCAATCTTTTCCGCAGTTTGCATGCGTTATTAGTCCATAACTTTTGCTTGCCTTTCATTTTCTCGTTACGCCAGCAAATTGGAAACGGACTGTGCTAAACTATTTTTTTCCTTTGCTTCAATACTTTCCTCTTCTTTTTTAAACACATTTCTTGGTTATGATTGAAGAGACCAACTTTCTTTTTAAATTTTCCTTGAACGCATACAAATGCAGGTCACTCAATAAATGAAAAGCGGTCCAAGTTGTTAAAAGTTATTTCTGAGGATTCAGCCGTTTTTATTGGTTTGAACTAAAGATGGAATGAAGCACACATTTTTGTTCTTCCGTAACATTCTGGAAATTAAATAAAGCTCACACGTTATACAGAAGAATTTAAGGAGTTGCCTGCGGATCTATGCTTCATAAAAGATTTAAAAAACCCTTACACTTTCTGTTATTTAAATTGATTTCCAATGCTTGCACACTTTGATGTTAAAATTTGCATTTCATACATACATAACAGATATGAGCATTTTCATTTCATTCTCATCGTGTTTCCAACTAATTTCCCAACTGACAGTAAAAGCTTTTGTACATATTAGGTCAAAAATAATCGGGTCAACATTGATCCACATTATTGAATGTATAAATATTAGACCGACCAAAAAAACCTTTTTAATTTCTAGCGTATGACCAATGTTTTGCCATTGAGCTGTGATGTCTATAGTTTAAAGCAAGCATCGGCGCCCCATAGATCTTAAGATCAGTCAAACAAGTTAGACTCGTCACACAGACACGTTTCGCTCTTTGTTTACCAAATGATTTAGTCGTCGCTGAGCAAGGGGCGAATATTAAAAATATAGTTCGGACGATCACAGCGCGTGTATAAGTGCTCTCACTTGTACACCTGCATTAGGGTGGTCCATCTTATAAGGTAAAAAATATTTTTTTTTAATTTCTTGCCTCCCACCCCACAGAAATGTTTCATTACGCTAGAAGTAATTTGTGTCAAAATTTGGGATAAATTGGATAACTCTAACCCGTGCCGCAGGCAGGTTAAACATTTTATATGACGCCACTGAGTGGTTTATGCAAATAAAATAGTAGGCGTCAATTTACCGTCAAAGCGTCTGTTACCCAAAAAACGTACGCGTCCAAGTTTGAGTGATTTTTGTGGCAACTTAGAAATCACTTTTTTCTTTTGTTTTTCTTTGTATATGTAGCGATCAGCATCCCTACAACTCTCAACAGTTGCAACTTAATATTTTTGGTACATTATATTTTCACATATAATATGGCAGCGCCATTCAAACAGGTTCGGTAATTACACCTCATACATTATATTTTGTTCTTTTATTACGCTACCTGCTTTGCTTTTACTAAATTCCTTCCTTCTTATACTTACAATCAGCGCGTGAGCAACATATCTTGTTTCATCATTATCAAAAATGTAATTATCAGTATTTAACATTTGTAGTCAAATAAATAAAATGAATTTAATTATCGTAGCCGATTAAACAATTGTTTCATAGTTGAACGCGCCTAATCGCTACATATACATTTAGAACAATGTTGCCATTGATTGGTTAGCATGCAAACATCCATTTTCGGTTTACAGTTTTTCACATCGTAAAAGGTGGAAACTAATATAAAATATATCTAGCTAGTTCATTTATCTATAATTTACAACTTTTCATATAAATTTTTCGTTAATTTATTAAAATTAGAAAAATATATTATACATTTTCTGTTATAACTGCGAACGGACCATACTCAGCATATAAAAATGTCAATTGGCAACTCTGTCGCTTGAGAGAGCAATCAGGTGACACGTATCACGAGGTGTTTTTCTTCTCGCTTTTATATTATAAGCTACATGTTATCTTATCTTTACGGCAGGACACTGTGTCTATTCGTGCGTTCTTCTGTGAAAAAGGTTTTTCTTAGAGGTTTTTACGATGTCTGCTAAAAGATCTTTCCGGCAATAAATTGCCCTCCAATAAGCAAGTATTACTGGTGCTATTTTACAACATGCGTGAAGTTAAGCTTAGTCTACGTAAAAGTGCCTCTTTAACTCTTAAAGAAGTTTCTGTTTTTTGGGATAAGTCTCGCATTCCGACACGTAGAGATGATCACTGTATCGAGAAGCTTGAGATGCTGCATGCAGAGTGGAGGGCACTACAGAAGTCAACTAAAAGACCTAGTTCAAAAAAAAAAAGAACATATTTTTGTGGAAAGACTTGATGACTTATTTGATGTCTCCCATACAAATGCTTTGGAGTTGCTGAAAATAGACGAAGATAAACAGTTTTTACTTAATCAAAGAAAAAAAGGGCGTCCTGGCTATATGCATGGGTACGATTACCTACTTGCGAGAAAGCTGCTATGGAAAGATCTGAAAAACTATTCGTGCGAATGCAGCGAAGCGTTCAAGAACCAGAATAATGGAACGAGTTACATTTCCTTTATCATCAGGTGATAGTTCAGACGAGTCCGGTAGCTGCAAAGATGAAACAGATAAATTTCCAGAAGAGGTACTTCAAGAGGAACCGGGTCCTTCACAACCAAAAAAAAGATTATATGGTGCACGTAACATTATCACTCCCAAAATATCAGCGGCATTTGATGCCTGCAAAATTAGCGACAGATATGGAGTCCACATTTTAGTAGCCGTAGCAGAAGCATTGGGGCATGACGCTGCAGCTCTGTCCATAAGCAGATATACATTACGCCGGTCCAGGCAACAAATGCGTAAAGAGAGGTCTTTTAATTTAAAGGCCGCTTTTGAAAATGATAAGTTATTGGCACCAGTAATTCATTGGGATGGAAAGCTTTTACCTTCCTTAGCTGAAGCAGAAAAGGTCGATAGGCTTGCTGTCTTGGTTACCAGTGGTGATATTGAGCAACTGCTTGCAGTTCCTGCTCTGCCAAATTCAACAGGAAAAGAGCAAGCCCCTGCAGTCTATGACGTACTTTTGGAGTGGAATTTGGACAGTGAAGTGATAGCGTTCTGTTGTGATACTACAGCATCCAACATGGGTTATATCAATGGGGCGGCCACAATACTGCAACACATGTTAGAACGTGATATTTTGTACTTTCCATGTAGACACCACATATTTGAATTAATTTTGAAAAGCGTCTTTGAAATAAAGATGCCTTCTTCATCTGGTCCAAGCGTACCCTTATTTAAACGATTTCAAGAATTTTGGCCAAAAATAGATCAAAATAAGGTAAAGACTGGATTACAGATAGAAAAAATTAAACACATTCTAGAGCCAGTTAAACTTGAAATTGAAAATTTTATAAATCTATGTTTAACAATTCAACAACCCCGCGATGATTATAAAGAGTTTTTATTACTTTGTAAACTTTTCATTGAAGAACATCCCACTAATCTCAATTTTTATCGTCCAGGTGCATTTCATCATGCACGTTGGATGTCTAAGGCAATTTACTATCCCAAAATATTTTTTTTTCAAGATCAATTTCAATTAACAGTAAAAGAAAAGACAGGAATTGCAGATATATGCCTTTTTATTGTTAAAGTATGTATATGTAAAAGTTTGGTTCAAAGCTCCATATGCGAACAAAGCACCACTACTTGATTTGGAGCTTCGTAAAGAACTGGATGAATATAAAAATATTGACAAAGAGATATCTAAAGTAACAAGCAAAAAAATATTAAACCATTTGTGGTATTTAAATCCAGTCAACATTTCGTTATCTTTTTTTGATAACGAAATTTCGGTTGTTTCAAAGCGGGCTATGGTCGATGCTTTAAAGAAAGTAAAGCCAAATGAAGAAGGCATTAAACGGTTGAATATAACTGATATTAATGACATTAAACACAAGGAAATTGAGGACTTTATATGCGATAAAAGTAAATTATTTTTTGAAAACTTAAACTTACCTACAGACTTTTTGGAAAATGATCCAACAACTTGGAGCACAAGTTCATCTTACAAACAATGTTTAGATATTGTTCGTAAACTTAAAGTGGTAAATGATGCAGCTGAGCGCGGCATAAAGCTTATTGGTGAATATAATCAACTTTTAACAAAAAATAAAGAACAAACCCAATTTTTACTCCATGTTGTTAAAGATTATAAAGCACGTTTTCCAAATGTCAATAAGGTACCATGTTACAAGTTTTTAAGTAATAGAATGAATATTTTTTTGTTAAAAGGCTGTAGTTTAAAATTAAATAAACATTACTTTTCCAATATGTGATTTTATATCTATTGATTTTTTCCTACGCTGCAAGTTTATGATGCCATATTTTTTTACACATTTTACATCATATTAAAGTATTAAATATTCGTATTTTTCGGTTGCCATTACTTAGATAATATGAATGCAATAGGCTGTATAAATATTAGGAATAATTCAAAGTATTCTTATATTGGTAAAGGGGCATATTGTGCGACACGCCTTCCCCTTATTTTAGCTCGCTTATTTTTTAATGGGGTTATTTTTTCATAAATTGAAATCATTTCCACGGGTGGGAGATCAAAATTTCCGAAATTGAAAAAGATGGACCACCCTAACCTGCATTTACCAATTTGCCGACCCATGGTTTAAAGCACAACTTATTTTCAAGTGCCCACAAAAATAAGCTTAATTGCAACAAGCTAGAGATGAGGACGAGCTTGACGTTAACGATAGCATAACTCTGAAAGAACCTTGTATTTAATCCAAAGGGTGTACCACATTATCCCCAAAAACCAAATCCCCAAAACAAAATCCCCAAATCAAAATTCCCAAAATCAAAATCCCCTAATTCAAAATCCCAAAACTCAGAATCCCCAAAATCAAAATCCCCAACCCGAAATCCCCATTTTATGTGTGAAATAAATTCGCGGCGATTTGAAACCTAATTTGAATTTATTTCACACATAAAATGGGTATTGAACTATTGGGTCTGCAGGTAATGAGTTGGCTATTTTGCCATTGAAACTAATATGCAGCATTAGCTAAGTTCGTTGAGTTTCGTTTACCACGCAGGGCGTGAGGCCAATGTCTGATCTATGCTCAATATTTTTTTAAATTTTATATAATTTTTTTTAAATTTTTTTTGTAATTAATAACCTGTTTGTTTTATAGCTGTATTCTGTAATTCAGTCCCATCTCAAACCACTTAATTTGAGATATTTCCTTATGCCCGTATGACACTGCGTTTTTTCTTTGTATTTTTTCCTATTTTTCTATATTTTTCATAACAACAGTTTACAAAGAATAAAAAAAAAACAAGAAAAATACATCAAAATAAAAATTTGAAATAACAATAATTCTCACAGATCCACATTTTTGTAGATAGCTTTGGTTCGCCGGCAAACATCTTCAATCACCATCTATCCCTTATGTGCTAAAAAAGTTATTCGGTGTCAGAGGTCAAAACTTTAGGTTTTCTGGAGCCACCTTTTCTTCCTGCATAATTTAAAAAAAAAATTAAATAAATTTAGTTTATCTTGTAAAACAAAAAATCCCACAGAGCCAAATTTTTATCAGGAGCTTAGGTTCGCCCCTGGAACAAAACTGCAAACGTTCCCATCGATCCGATTTGTGCGAAAAAAGTTATTCGGGACGGAAGTCAAGAAAAATCCAAATTTGAGGTTTTTTTTATTTTTCTCCAGTTTTGACCCCAAATAACTTTTTTACACGCTAATCTTGTATATTCAAAACATGGGGATTTTATGTTTGGGGATTTTTGTTTTGGGGATTTTGGATTTGGGGATTTTTATTTTGGGGATTTTGATTTTGGGGATAATTTTTTTGGGGATTTTTTCAAAGCTGGGTATTTTGTGTTTGGGGATTTATTTTTTGGGGATTTAGTGGCACTCCCTAATCCAAATTGAAAAAAAAAACACAAAATCGTTCAACAAAACAAACCGAGTAAACAAACAGAAGAAAATATTTTTTCTGTACATGATGTATGTATGGTAGGGCCACATATCAATGCATAAAACGAGATATAAAATTTTTAATTTCCAAACGTTTGCAGCTTTACTTTACTTTATTTGCATACGCATATTTATCACATGACATTGAATGTGTATGTATGTACATTAGGGTGATTCAAAAAAAAATGTCTACTTGGTCTTACCCCCAAAAAAGTTAGGTATTGATCAGAAAATAAGCCTTGCAAAAAGTTAGCGCTCTAACTTAACCCTTAGGGGTGGCTATTTTTTTCACCCTTTCCCATACATTTTTTATGGGGAAAAATGGCATTTTTTTTCAAAATGAATTTTATTTTATTTCTTCAAACTTTTTCAATATATTTGAAGCGCTCAGAATCAAGAACAACTGGTACTATGAGGAATGCACCACAGCCTCGGACAAAAAGGACGCTGCATACAGGGACACGTTGCGAACGGGCGCAACCCGCAGTGTATGGCAACGCTATCGTGAGGCGAAGAAGGAAGAGAGACGCCTTTTCAGAAAAAAGAAACGTGAGGCCGAAAGGCGTGAGTGTGAGGAGCTTGAGACGCTGGCTGACAGGAACGATGCCCGAAAATTCTATGAAAAGATCCGGCGGATGACGGAAGGTTTAAAGACCGGGGAAAGTTCCTGTAAGGACAATAATGGCGACCTGGTAACCGACGTCCAGAGTGTACTTAAATTATGGAGGGAGCACTTCTCCTCACTGCTAAACTGCGAGGGAGACGTTGAACCCGATACCCCAATCCCTGACGATGGAAAGGTCGTCCCACCACCTGACTATGAAGAAGTGAGGATAGCTATATCCCGGCTCAAAAACAACAAAGCGCCCGGAAAAGACGGACTACCCGCCGATCTGTTCAAACACGGAGGCGAAGAGCTGGTAAAAAGCATGCATCAGCTCTTATGCAGAATATGGTCAGACGAGTGCATGCCTCCAGATTGGAATTTAAGTGTGCTCTGCCCAATCCACAAGAAAGGCGATCCCGCTAACCCCACCAACTACCGCGGAATCAGTCTTCTTAATATCGCATATAAGGTTCTTTCTAGCGTATTGTGTGAAAGACTGAAGCCCATCGTGGACAAACTGATTGGACCTTATCAGTGTGGCTTTAGACCTGGTAAGTCTACCATCGACCAGATTTTCACGATACGCCAAATCCTTGAGAAGACCCATGATAAAAGAATTTAAAGCCGCTTTTGACAGCGCAAAAAGGAGTTGCCTGTATACCGCCATGTCTGAGTTTGACTTCCCTGCAAAGCTTATACGGCTTTGCCAAATGACGCTGAGCAATACCAACAGCTTCGTCAGAATCGGGAAGGACCTCTCTGAGCCATTTGAAACCAAACGAGGCTTCAGACAGGGCGACTCCCTTCCGTGCGATTTCTTCAACCTGATGCTTGAGAAGATAATTCGAGCAGCAGAGCTAAACCGCAATGGCACAATCTTCTACAAGAGCGTACAATTGCTGGCGTATGCCGATGATATTGATATCATTGGCCTTAACAACCGCGCCGTAAGCGCTGCCTTCTCTGGGCTGGATAAAGAAGCGAAAAAAGTGGGTCTTGCGGTGAACGAGGACAAGACGAAGTACCTACTGTTATCAAAGAAAGAATCGGCGCACCTGCGCCTTGGCAGCCAAGTCACCGTTGATGGCTACAAGTTTGAAACGGTGAGAGATTTCGTCTATTTGGGAACCAGCATTAACACCGAAAATAATATCGGTCTAGAAATCCAACGGAGAATCACTCTTGCCAACAAGTGCTACTTTGGACTGAGTAGGCAATTGAGAAGTAAAGTCCTCTCTCGAAGAACAAAGATCACGCTCTATAAGTCTCTCATCATACCAGTCCTGATGTACGGCTCGGAATCATGGACAGTATCCAGAGAAGATGAGATGGCCCTTGGAGTATTTGAGAGAAAAGTTCTCCGGAAGATCGCATAACATGTTCTAACCAGCGGAGCCTGAAATCGATTTATATGAAGCATAGCTTGGTTTAAGTGGAACATTTACCGTGAAATGGGAATTACTGATTAACATTTCAACCTAAGGATCATTTATATCGTTTTCCGAAACATCATTTTAACCTAGCCCTAGCCATTAGTTCATTTGGTTTGTGCAAAATATACACAGAGGCAAAAATGCCTAATAAAATTAATAAGATTGTCTTCATGATCAGTTTTTGGGCAAAGGGGTAGTTGCAACGGTGGAAACGAAGAAAAAACTATAGGGAAATCTTTTTGGTTTTAAGAAGAAATTCTTATTAAAAAAAATATACCTTTAGTACAAAGGTGTAGTTAGACGCTGGCAATTATTAGTATACGATTGCCGGATGGTTAGCAGCTGGGTGTAGCAATCGAAAAATTGTAAGTTCGATTCTCTCTCTTTTTTTCCTAATTAGAAATGTTAAAAAGAAATCTTCTTAAATATATATGAGATTTTCCTTTGAAACATTAACAACTCTACACATATCGGTAATTAGAAGCTGGCAATCAAAAGTGAGCGATGGCCTGATGGTTAACAGCTGGGTTTATCATTCCGAAAATTGTAAGTTCGATTCTCGGTGAGGGCAATATCATTTTATTTTTCATTTAAAATATTAAAAAGAAAATCTTTTTAATTACATTAAAAAGACTGTCTCTACAATAATAAGAAGCACATCTTCTTGAAGAAAATCTATAGAGATATCTTATGACTTTTGTTCTATTTTATTAGGCATTGTTGGCTCTGTGTATCGACCAACACAATTGTACAAGTTTGAGTTGTGCAATTTTCAAATCACTACGCTGATGGTTTTATAGTACTTTTACACCGCACCAAATTTGGCGAATTTGGAGTTTTTTCCATACAAATCTCATTTTCCAAATTTGGAATTTTATCACTTTTGACCTCATTTGCGGAACAATACAATCCACAGTTCCTAAAAGCAGCAACCCTACGGATGTTCCACATTAAGGATGGCCCAGCAAAAACCTTAAGGAGTAATTGACGTGTGATAACTTTTGCACTATGCACAGCTGTAAATAACAATTTCCACTAGTTTTTTTTTTAAGAAAATGAGCTAATTCTACCAGGTAAGACAGAAGCCTTCTTGACTCTTATTTTATTATTACTCTACAGGTATTTAAATCATCACGGCAATGCATTTTCTTTCGGTTGCTTTTTGTCCTGGTAGAAGATTCTTGCAGGGAAGGTCAAGCTGAATGCAAATTTGCCAGTGTATTCGCCAAATTTGGTGCGGTGTAAATGCACTATTATTTTACTAGCAATAAAATCTCCAGCACTATAATCCCAAATATCAACCAAAAATTAATTAAATTGTATGCTCATATAGCTTAAATAGTTAGTTTTAATTTGAAAATAACCAGCTGTCAAAAGCAGAATCGCATTTGTAATAACTGTCCAAATTTGCATTCAGAACCAAATAAATAGCAACAACAATAAACAGCGACAATCATAAGCCTCAACAACAACAACCGTGTATTATCACTCATATTGTTTAGAGTTGATTAGTGTGTAATTTGTTTGACATCTCGTATTATTAGTTAATATTCATACGCACAACCACACTCACATTGCCTTATAATTATGTGCATACATTTAACATACATATTTTATTCGATAATGGGCAATACTAATAATTTATTGAATTTACGATTGCAGGCATATGTATAATCAATACAATCGTAGCCCTGCAAAACGTCCAACTAGTTCGCGTTGTGTTGTGGGAATACGCCTTTTTCGGTTATACTTCAGAGTTCATGAAATTTCAATGGGACTTCAGAAATTGAAAAATTTACTTTAGAAAAATCAGTTTTACTTCAGACATCGTAAAATGTGCTTCAGATTAGTCAGTTGTAGTTCAGAAGTCGTAAATTTTCCTCAGAATAGACAATTGAGCCCCTTAAAGCACAAGTGGTATAAGTCCACCTTTTCTCGAATTTCTCATTCAAGGTTTTGTGTTGTCAACAAAGTAGTTCTGGTATTTATTTGGTTGCTATGCGAGCTAGGAGTTACCCCGTTAGGGTATTCCATATATAAAACACATTTTCCCCTACATGGCGCCATTCCTAATAAAAAAAACCAAGACTGAAATTACATTTGCAACATCCCGAGTACAATTGATTCTTCTTCAATACATTTCGAATTTGTTTCCTAGACTCAGAATGACTCCCCCAAGAGACCCTACAGTGAAACCTCAAACTAGTCAGAAAAATATTAGTATACAACTACAATTTTCTGGCAGAACTCATACTAGTCAGAAAAATCCATTTCATACTAGTATACAACTAAAATTCTCTGGATGAAGTCATACTAGCTACAAAACTCATTCGTTTCGTTTGCTTCTTTCTTCTCTTATAATTCACATATGCTTTTTCGTGATAGGGGAAATACAAATAGTCGCTGCTTTCTTAAGAATAAACATGAAAATAAAAGCAATTGACAAAATAAAGTGTAGGTCATGAAAACTCTGGTTGAAATCATACTATTCCAGGTTCAATGATTTTTGGACTAGTACGGGACTAGTATATTTCATACTAGTCCTTTTTGGACTAGTTCATTTTTTGGAATTCATACTAGTCCAGGGTGGACTAGTATGGGACAGGTATTTTACAACTAGTATAATTCTAGTATATCATGACTAGTAGATGACTGGTATGTTCTGGTCGAAATCTGACAATTGACATTTCGTAGGACATCAACACGTAAAAAGTACCAGCTGCTTATATAGAAAAAATACAAAACACTGACTAGTTGGGCGCGGTGCACCAACTAGTTGCTTTCGCTGCAGGGATTTGAATATGTAGGCCCTTATATTCATATCCACTTATGCGTTTGAACACATTTAAGTATAAATAACTCAAATACTATTGCCTCAAACATTTTATACTGAAATTATTTTAATCGTTTCAGCCATCATCGAAAATGTTAATAATTTATCACTCGTTTTTAATATTTATATAGTTGAAATATTGCATTGTTGTTGTTACGTTTTGCATGACGGGTGGTACTTGAATGATTATTTGGTTAGTAAAAAAGCAAAATAGTTGCGAAAGCCTGTTTGCCATTTAATGTTAGATTTTGTCGCAGGAAGTGTTCTAAATAACAAATAATACTAATTTTCATAAACGATAGTTAGCATAATTTATATGTTTTTATTTTTCTATTTTTTTTTTTTTTGGTTTTTGTCTTGGCAATTTAAAGTTTCGCTGTGGTAATATTTATTTATGGCGCACCCGAATTGGTTCGAATGCCTTTTGTGCATACCTCCTAATTGTGTCAGCTTCTTGTTGAGTTCCGAAGGCAAGAAAGTTTTACTTAAACTTTTTTCTTTAATCTGTCGGAGGCTTTCTGAATTTGTTTTTTGTTTAAGAGTTTCATTGCACATTTTCAACACTAAATAGAAAATTTCATTCGAAAAAACACTGACACCCTTAAAAACTTAGTTGACACCTTAAAAAGCTTAAAGCTCACCTATCAAAAAGATTAAATATTTTCAAGGATGGAGGCGAGAGTAAGCTTTTAGCCTTAAAAAACTCACTATAAGCTTTGAAACTCGGAAGCCCTAAAAGACTCGTTAAGTCTGATCTGGCACTTTTCTGACAAAAACTGTGAAGCAATAAAAGTTCGCTGGGAACGAGAGAGTAATCTTCGCAGATTACGAGTATTATTTATGTAAAATATAAGATTTTGTCAATTTCAAATATTTTGTCTTTTTACTCCCTTTTTAGCGCAATCATTAGTCAGAGAACCAAGAACCTTTACAGTGTACACTCCCGCTATTTTTGATTGATTCTGACTGTTACTGAATCGTGTGAGGTCCCAGCTATTTTCAAGAATAAAGGTATCAAACAGCTTGCTACATTAAAAAAGCTCACAGCTCACTCATAAGATTTGAATCACTAAAAAGCTTAAATACTTTCAATCAATGTTGAAGTTATCATAAAGCTTCCAGCTGTAAAAAGTTCAAACCTCGCTTAAAATCTTTGGATAACTGAAGACCGAAGAGCTTGAATTTTTCCTATCAACGGTTTAACGAGCTCAAAGCTCACCAAAAAAAGCCCCAATATTTTCAATCAAGGATGAGCCTATCAAAAAGCTTATAGCTTTAAAAAGCTCAAAGCTGACTAAAAAGCTTTGTGCAACTGAAGACCGAAAAAGCTAAAATATTTTCAAACAGTGCTACAGATATCCAGAATCTTGCAGCCTTAAAAAGCTGAAAGCTCACTAGAAAGTTTTGGATAAATGGAAATATAAAAAGCTTTTTTATTTTTACCGACGAAGTTTAGAAAAGCTTAAAGCTTTAAAAAGCTTTAATTCTATGAATTACAAATTAGCCGAAGTGCAACTGACTATTTTTAAATACATTGTATGGTTTATGACGAATATCCGACTATTCCGGATATGAATTAATTGGCCAGAGAAATTTAGCTAAATAACCAAAATAAAGTCAAAAATAACTATTTAAGCGTACACATTAATTTACCAGCGTATAAAGAAAAATATTTCTGCTAACCATTCCATTTAAAATGTGAAAAATTTCTACTGAAACTGAATTGATTGTAAGAGTAGCCAATAGTTATCAGCTTCTCTTGCATAAATCTGTTTCGCGTTCCTTATCAATTCTTAAACTTAACTTTCTCAACAAGCAAGTCTGAGTGCCTTGTTATTTTCAAAAACTAATTACTCGATATTTTGCTTCTTCACATAATGACTTGTACTTGTTTGCTATTTCTTCATTTTCACTATGCTTTCATTTGTCCACAAATCTCATTTTTGTTCATAATCTGCTAATCGAATGCTTTTTCATTTCTCTCTTCAAGTTTCATTTACACTGAACCAAAAACGTACATGTTTTTTACGAACAAAGTTTCATAGAAGTTCACGCTGATTTTTTCTTAGAATCTAAGAAAAATTACATATACCTAATTTAAGAAAAAAGTCTTATTATATATGAAAAAATACGTTACATTTAATTAACGTCAGAACTTCGTTCTTAAAATATGAGAACTAAAATTCATTATTTTTTTTGGCTGAATTTTTTCTTAAATCTTACGAATCTGTTCTTAAATTTTAAGAAATTACGTACGTACAATTTGTTCACTATGATTATAAGAACTTTTTCTTATTATTTAGAACTTGTTTCGTAGATTTTAAGAACTATTTCTTATATTTTAGGAAAGTGTCATAGATTGAACCAACATTTTCTTACTTGAGCAGACAGCTGTCACTGTGAAAAATTTTTCATTCATATTAAATGCTGAATATAGTCAAGGCAAATTCGCTATATGAAATAAATAAATAGTTAATATAAATGAATTTGCCTTCAATTTAGTGTAAAAAGGTAAGTTTACTATTTGCCATTAACTTTAAGTGTGTGCTAAAAAATTTTCAATTATTTTACAGATGGGCATAGACTTCAAGACACAAACAACACACTACAAGACACAAGAGCCCTGGCAATCGCAATCCTGGTGGCGCGTGGCAGCGCTTATGGCACTTAATGGTAGCAACGAGATTTTTTTCCCGCCTTTGATGAATTCTGCATACGACACTATCTACTATCTATCTATCCACCCGACGTGTAGATCGTGCCCGAATTCTGGTAGCGCCGTGCCAATCTCTACGTTAGTTCAACTAAGCATTATATTAGCTACATATCGTCGCTTCCAACGAAGACAAGCATGGTTCAGTTAGCGTGGAAGACTAGCACGGTTCGTTATTTGCGTGGAGAACTAGCACACTTCGTTCTCTGCGTCGAAGACTAACACGCTTCAGGTCTATGCGAACTATGCTAGTTTTCCACACAGAAAACGAAGTGGGCTAGTCTTCCACGATAACAACGAACCGTGCTTGTCTTGAACGCAAACAACGAACCTTGTTAGCCTTCGTTGAGAGCGACGATATATAAAAACTATGTACTTTGACAAATTTTGTTACTCATTTTAAATACAATTTTTTTGTAAATAATATTTAACAATAATAATTAAACTTTCATGAATAATATGCTTCGTTTTTTGGATTTTCTTGAAATGGGATCGTATATTAGAAGAATTAGTTCGTAAAATTTAAGATTGGATTCATACATTTCAAGAATGGGTTCTTGAGTTGTAAGAACGAGTTCGTAAAATTTAAGAATGGATTCATACATTCTAAGAACGAGTTCGTACAATTTAAGAATCTTTTCATACGTTCTAAGAATGAGGTCGTAGTATGTATTAACATATTCTAAGAATGAGTTCGTAGATTCTAATGCTATGGATACACACACGGAGATTACCTCCAATAAATCTTCTTTAATCAGATCCAAATTTTACGCTGATACACACAAAATTGAAGATTAACAATCAGCGCACTAGATGGCTTTGGTTGTAGTACTTGCGGTTTAAATAGATGTCGGTGAACTCGTAATTTTGGTAGTGGTCGTTGCGATGTTTGTTTATTTATCGATGACAGTAGCGGTCAAATAGTTATGATATCTGCTCAAATCTTCTTAATTTTTGGGAGTTTATAATGAAGATTATGCTCAAGTTAACTCCCGAAAGCGGAGATAATTCGGAATTTGCGCTAATGTATCAGCCGTATAAGAATGAATTCTTCGATTTTAAGTAGTATTATTGAAATTTTGTTTGACATGAATATTTACGAATTTTTGTTCATAAATTCTACGAAAACGTTCTTTTGAGAGCTTTTAATGAAAAAAATTCGTAAAATATATGTACTTTTTCGTAGAAAATATGTACTTCTTTGGTTCAGTGTATATTTCGGCTTATGAAGTCGATATTCTATTTCTAACTAAATCTTTTTTTGAAAAATATGAAATATAAGCAGTTAAGGAATTAAATATCGAATGAAACAAATAAGGAAGTCTAAGTTCGGGTGAACCGAACATTAAATACCCAGCGGTAATTTTCAGAACGGGATAACAATGATATAGGCCCTAGGAGGATTTACCTAAAGTTTTTAATATCTTAGCTATTTACCTTACCGATTAATGACAATTTAGGTTGTTTTCGACATTTTCCATAACGAAAGTGGGCATTATCGGGAAGCGTCTCGTCTCGTCCAATTTCATCAAGTATACCCCTATATTGCTAGTATATGTTGTGCCAATTTCCATGAGCCTGTTGTAATCAGTATAAAAGTTTTGACCAGTCGAATGTTCCAAAATCCCTGCCTAAAAGGAGGGCGTTGCCACGCCCACATGTAAACATTTATCAAAATGTAATAAGAGAATGATTGGGAGGTTCATTTTACCAAATTATATAATTTTAGCCATTTCCTTTACCGAATTAAATCAAGTTAGGTGATTTTCGAAGCTTTTGATATCGAAAGTGGGCGTGGTTGGAAAGCGATTTCGTCCAATTACATCAGATATACTTCCTATTATGCTGGTATACCTTGTACTAATTTCAACGTTCTATCGTAATCAGTTTAAAAGTTACGACCAGTAAAATTTTCAAAAATGCCTCCCTTAAAAGTAGGCGGTGCCACGCCCATTATACAAAATTTATGGAAAAATCATAAGAGAATGACCAGGGGGATTCACGTATAAAATTATATAATTTTAGCCATTTCAGCTACCGAGATATATCAATTTTTATGATTTTCGAAATTTTCGATATAGGAAAAGAGCGTGGTTATCATCCTATTTCTCCCATTTTCAATAGCAATCTACCTTGGCCAGAAAGTAACCTGTATACAAAATTTAAGCAAATATCTCAACTTTTACTCAAGTTACCGGGTACACGGATAGACGGACATGCCTTAATGAACTCCTCCTTTTAACCTAAGAACTTTCATATATAGAACTCTATGTATATCTGGGATAGGGATAAGGGCTGGGATAAGAATAGTGATAGGGCAGACGGATGGGCGGATATGACTATATCGACTGAGCTCATCGCCCTGATCACTGCGATATACTTATTGATGGGCCCATCTCTGCTCGTATTTTCTTGACCACCACTCTCCTTCAATGGTCAACAAGTTAAACGCATACTTTTACATTTCTGAAATAAATATAAAATGATATTCTTGCACAAATATTTAATTAAGTAAATATTTTGTTGTGCATTGTTTTGAAGACAAGACAGATATTTGCTCGTAAGTTTTGTTCAGACTTCATATTTACAAAGTTACAAATAACATTATAGGATTCACAACAAAATTTTTGTAGAAGAAGAATATTTTTGGCAATCAACTATATATTTACAACTTTGTATAACCGGTGTACATACACATCTAAGAATATTCGTACATACAATTCCATGTATATATACATACATATATTCATAGCTACAGAGAAGTTGAATTTTGTTGAATTTGCAATTTTCTATAAAAATTTCAACTATCTCCGGGTGGGCAAAGTTGAGTGAGTGTGGCCCACATGAAATTTAGGGTACACAATATAGTTTATAAAGCCAAGCTTGTTAAGCTTTTGTGGTTGTGTGTGCACAACTGTACCTACATGTTCTATGTGGCATATATTTATAAATACAACAATGTCAGACGCACACTGGCCCAGTTTTTACAATAGTTTCAGTTGCAGTTTTCCAACATTGATGCACTTGACTTGAATTTATAGGGCACAAGTATAATTCTTGCTCTTGTTCTAGTTCGAAATGACAGTGGCAGTGTCAGCAGACAAGGAAACACACAGAAAATGAAAAATAAAAAGTAAAACTAAAAAAAAAAAATCAACAATTCATTTAAAAGCATTAAAAGAGATTATGCACGAAAATCACACAAATCACAATTATCGGTGGATGTCTTATGAAAACTTATCGCACGCCTAAAGAAAGCTAACTTACAAATCTCAAATATGGGTAAACATTTTTTTCTGGTATCGATAGAAAATATTCCAAACTTTCATTTTGTTATAGTTAGACGCTGTAGCATACAAACTTTTTGTCTATCCAAAGTTGCAAAGGTAGCATTTATGAAGTATAATTTTTGCTGGCTTATATTTGTTATAATATTGCAGTGATTTTGTCTTTATTTAAATAATATTTTGTGTTATGTATATGTGTTGAATAAAGATAAGATAAATAACATGTGTAGCATAGTAAAAAAATAAAAGTATTTCCACACTTTGCGCACAAGGAAAAAATGGCTGAAAAAAGATGCAATTTTTTCGAATAACGACTAACATCTGTAGATGGTTATGTTACTCCGTGTCTGATTGCGGATAAAATAATGCGAGGGTGGAAAATGCGCTTGCCAACTCAAAGAGCCGCAAATTCTTTAGCATACTTACAGGCACTAGAGCGTGGCAATGAGTGAACATAAACATACGTTGATGCAGTGTGGTGGTATAATTGTAATTCGCCTTTTGCAAACGAAAGGGAAATGGGACGACTTGACAAATGTATGAATAAGTGTGTGATTTATGGATGTATGAATTGAATGCGATAAATATTTCACTTACCACTCAAGTTTATTTTACAGCGAAAAGTCACTCCCATTACCACCAATATTCGATTTTTGAGTGGAACTTCATTATTTTCACCACTCAAAACTTTCTTTAGTGAACGAAGGATATGGCTCAATGGTAGTGAAGTGCACATCTAACTTAAATTTACGAACAAAATAATAAAAACATGTGGGTTTGACACAAAAAAACCTAACCTAACACAAAAATTGCTCATCACCTTTTTTTATTAACCCTAGAATGGTAATATACGTAAATTTTAGGTGTATGTCTCATAAAAAGTGCCGTTACAGTTGCAGTTCCGTATAGCTGTGAGCACTCGGCAGTGCTTTCTTCATTTTATTGTTTCATTAAAAAGTGAATAATTAATCATTTGTCAGTTCCTGGTTCGCTTTTATCGTTCTTACAAAAAAAGTGTGTACGTAAATTTTACGTAGTCTTAGCATTAACGTATGTATTATTATCCAAACTTTCTATACAATTGAAGAACAGTTTCTGTGATAAACCTAATAAAACGCAATTACTTTAACTTTTTCACCAAAAGGCGAACCTTTATACTTAAAACTTTGTAACTATTTAAAAAAAAAGGCTGACAACTACCTCTTTTTGAATACATAATGAAGCTGCCCTGTGTGGTGAGCATCAAATTAAAATATTCGACGGATGTATGTAGAAATTCTTATTATTTAGTTTTAAAAACAAAAAAACTTTGTACTTTCATTTAATAAAATCAACACAAAAGAAAAACAGGTTTTTATTAAACATTTATCTAAAATTACTGCCCCAAACGGTGTAGTACGTAAAATTTACGTATATTAGCATTAACGTAGAGTAAAACTGTATTACGATTCTAGGGTTAAGGAAGTATTAATACCAAACTACAGTTACTTAACATTTAATTATATGCTATAATTTTCGGCGGTTTCCACCCATTGCTTACTTTTTGTTTCTTTTTCCTAGCTTTTATATCGTTCGTAAATTTATGCATCCCTTTTTGAATCCATTTCCTGATCTAAACGGTAAAATGTTTAAGAAAGTTCGCAATTTTTCTTTCTTGTAGTCCCTTTTTAATGAGTCCTTTCATAGCACTTAATTTTTTGCTCTATTTTTGCCCGCATAACCAACAATTAACCCCAAAATTTGTATGCATATTATGTAAGGCGGCATTTTCTTCTTTGTAAAAGGGTAAACGGCAGCAAAATAATTACAGGTAATAAAACAAGTGGCAATCGAAGCCAATTTGTTTTGACCTAAAAATATTTTTGTGTCTACACAGAGCCAACAATGTCTAATAAATAGAACAAAAGTCATAAGATATCTCTATAGATTTTCTTCAAGAAGATGTGCTTCTTATTATTGTAGAGACAGTCTTTTTAATGTAATTAAAAAGATTTTCTTTTTAATATTTTAAATGAAAGATAAAATGATATTGCCCTCACCGAGAATCGAACTTACAATTTTCGGAATGATAAACCCAGCTGTTAACCATCAGTCCATCGCTCACTTTTGATTTCTAGCATCTAATTACTGATATGTGTATAGTTGTCAATGTTTCAAAGGAAAATCTCATCAATATAATTGAGAAGATTTCTTTTTAACATTTCTAATTAGGAAAAAAAGAGAGAGAATCGAACTTACAATTTTTCGAATGATAAACCCAGCTGCTAACCATCCGGCCATCGTATACTTATAATTGTCAGCATCTAACTACACCTTTGTACTAAATGTATAGTTTTTTAATAAGAATTTCTTCTTAAAACCAAAAAGATTTCCCTATAGTTTTTTCTTCGTTTCCACCGTTGCAACTACCCCTTTGCCCAAAAACTGATCATGAAGACAATCTTATTAATTTTATTAGGCATTTTTGGCTCTGTGTAAGATTTGAATATTAGAATTTATGGTAATGGTATGGTAATGGTATGGTAATGGTATGGTAATGGTATGGTAATGGTATGGTAATGGTATGGTAATGGTATGGTAATGGTATGGTAATGGTATGGTAATGGTATGGTAATGGTATGGTAATGGTATGGTAATGGTATGGTAATGGTATGGTAATGGTATGGTAATGGTATGGTAATGGTATGGTAATGGTATGGTAATGGTATGGTAATGGTATGGTAATGGTATGGTAATGGTATGGTAAGGGTATGGTAATGGTATGGTAATGGTATGGTAATGGTATGGTAATGGTATGGTAAGGGTATGGTAATGGTATGGTAATGGTATGGTAATGGTATGGTAATGGTATGGTAATGGTATGGTTATGGTATGGTAATGGTATGGTAATGGTATGGTAATGGTATGGTAATGGTATGGTAATGGTATGGTAATGGTATGGTAATGGTATGGTAATGGTATGGTAATGGTATGGTAATGGTATGGTAATGGTATGGTAATGGTATGGTAATGGTATGGTAATGGTATGGTAATGGTATGGTAATGGTATGGTAATGGTATGGTAATGGTATGGTAATGGTATGGTAATGGTATGGTAATGGTATGGTAATGGTATGGTAATGGTATGGTAATGGTATGGTAATGGTATGGTAATGGTATGGTAATGGTATGGTAATGGTATGGTAATGGTATGGTAATGGTATGGTAATGGTATGGTAATGGTATGGTAATGGTATGGTAATGGTATGGTAATGGTATGGTAATGGTATGGTAATGGTATGGTAATGGTATGGTAATGGTATGGTAATGGTATGGTAATGGTATGGTAATGGTATGGTAATGGTATGGTAATGGTATGGTAATGGTATGGTAATGGTATGGTAATGGTATGGTAATGGTATGGTAATGGTATGGTAATGGTATGGTAATGGTATGGTAATGGTATGGTAATGGTATGGTAATGGTATGGTAATGGTATGGTAATGGTATGGTAATGGTATGGTAATGGTATGGTAATGGTATGGTAATGGTATGGTAATGGTATGGTAATGGTATGGTAATGGTTTGGCCTGGAGTCTCCCTAATATTTTGCTAATGCTTCAAGACAATTAATCATATAGCTGTGTGTATTCATACGTGTAAAGCAATATTTACGTAAATCCATATATGTATAAGAAATTTTGCGCCATTTACAATTTGCTTTTCACATAAACTCAAGAAAATTGTGATTTAGTGTCGCAACAACCTTCGAATGCTTACATACATACATAGAAACATGACTTTGCAATATTTTGTAATCTTTGAAATCATTCATACACACACATTTACACATTCCCACACACATTCCAACCGACGTGCACACAAATACCAAACGAAGCATTTAAGTTATCTCATTTCTCGCGTCGCTTCGTGGCCTCGTGATTCGTGGCCTCGTGATTCTTGTTGACTTGCGCTGTCAATTTCGCTTTTAATGTTTTTGTTGTTGCTTTATCCTTGGCATCTTTTTGTTGTATGTACGTCGCTTTTTTAGGATTTTTCTGTCGTCTTTCAGCTGCATTTTCATCTTTTGATTTTATTGCTTTCTCAGCTTTCATATGTTTTAAGTATCTATTTTTTAGGTATATAGGGCTTAAACGCAAATGCGTGCTTTGGAGAAGAGCAAGAAGCCATTGTAACTTCACCAATCTGACTCTCAATATCTTTACAACCAGCACTTTTATAATTTTGCAATCAAAGAAAGTGTTTTCCTGCACTTAACTCTTGGTATGGATAGGAGTCAGCATCTTATGAAGTTTCTTCATTTTTAAAGCAGAAGCAGAATTTAACAAGATATACATATTTCTGAACTTCACCATTTCAAAGTCATAATAATTAATTAATTATACTATTAAATAATTAATATTTCATTACACCAAAGTCCGAGTAATTCTGGCGTTTCCAAAAATATTGACCGGATGAAAAAACTAATTTCTTGAAAATTTTCAAGGAAATGAGGTTAAGTAGAGTGTCATCCTCCCGTGCAGGAGAAGCTCACCTGGATAATGTGTAGGCTTTTTTATGAACTACTCTTTCAAAGATTCCGTACGCATAACTTCGTTTAGTAGCTGCCTGGTTTTCCGAATAAATATTGTATGCACTATTATTATTACTAGAGTTCGCCCAGTGGTTGAAATTCAACCACAAAACCTTATTTTATTTTCCTACCTTTTTGCTATTTCTTAAATTTTCCTTTCTTTTCCATATTTTGTATATTTTTGGTTTCTATACATTCCTATTCATTTTGCCTCCCTCTTTACACCATTCAGTAATATAGTTTCAATGTTGATAATTATTTAATCTTCTTAGGTCGTCTTCATACGTATTTATTTCCTTTCCTTTCCTTAGCATTCATTTGCTTTTATTTCCTTTCCTTTCCTTTCCTTTCAACTCAATTTATTTCTTTTGCTTTTCTTTCCTTCTCTTCCCTTTTATTTCCTTTCCTTATCTTCTCCGTTCTTTTCCTTTTCTTTCCTTTTCTCTTCTTTCATTTTCTTCCCTTTTCTCTTCTTTCTTTTCATATTATTTCCTTTCTTTCTTTCTTTCTTTTCTGTTCTTCTCTGTTCTTTTCTTTTATTTTTCTTTCTTTTCGTTTCTTTTATATTCTTACCTGATCCTTCTTTCCATTTCTATTACATTCCTTTTTTCATTTTCTTTTCTTTTTCTTTCCTTTCCTTTCGTTTCCGTTGCTTTAGTTTCCTTTCATTTTATTCATTTTTTTTTTTTCATTTCATTTCTTTTCTTTTATTTTTTTCTTACCTTTATTTTCTTTCACTTTTTTTCTTAAATTTCCCTTCCTGACATTTCGTTTCCTTACCTTTCCTTTTCTTACCTTTCCTTTCCTACCGCTTCCTTATTTTCTTTTGTTCCTTTCCGCAACTCCTTTGCTTTTCTTTTTCCATCCCTTTCCTTTCCTATTATTTTCTTAATTTAATACTTTTATTTATTTCATTTTATTTCATTTTTATTTTATTATTCCCTTTCCTTTCATTTCCAACAAATTTTATTTTTTTACTTTCAATCACTGTTCTATTTCTGATTTTAATTATTTTTTTAATTTTATCAATTTTCCATTTTATTTTATTTCACTAAGTCTAGCCACGAAGCATGATCTAGCTTATTTGTGCTTTTTTTTGCAAAAGCATTTGCTTCTCTGAATCCCCACGCACAGATTTTGTTTTTGTAAACACTGTTTGTACCTAAGCTCAATAAAGTTGACGCGCTGGCTCATGTTATCTTATTGCTGCCAACAAAACAACTCAAAACAACTGCAATGAATGCAAACACAACAATGCACGTGGTCATACCTACATACACCCATAACAGCGGCTCTATAAAGCGAATGCGTGTATAGCACTTGTAGTGGTGTGATTTTCAAATCATATTATAATTAATTTTTTTAAATTTTTGGTTTGTTGTCGCACACCCCGCTCGGCGAGACATATCGATACATACCAAATTTTATATACCTTAGAATTGTGGTTATTGCAAAAAAGGGAGAAAGCTGTTATGTTTGCGCATTTATATATAATGGATTATTATTATAAAGCCTTATTACCCCAAGCTGTATGGTGGGAGTTTGCGTCACACTCAATGAGAGATTTGGATTCAGCAGTTCGGGCTGTTTCCTCCTTACTCGGAAAGTAAGCTTATGTCAAAATGGCCTCTTTTTCGCCTCTTGGGGCTGGAATTTTTGCCCAAACTGCAACCACATCAGCCGTCATGAACTGTAGAAGCATCGCCGCCCTGGTGCGGGAACCGAGGGAATAGATTAAATAACCGCCAGTACAGCTTAAACCTTTTACAGAACCATGTGAAATCTATGGTTCTGTAATGAAGGCCACTCCCAGACCTTCTCTGTTGAATCTTCTGCTAAGAAAATTCGAAGCTGCCTTGGCATGGTGAAGATTCACCTGAGGCGTTTTAGACGCCTCGAACTGCGAGTGTTTGCTGGGAGACCTGAAATTAAGAAGATTGTTTGCGGTCCCTATTCGCCACCGATGACTTTAGGTTACCGCTGAGCAAAGCATCCCCATTAGATGCCTGACTTAGGCCCGTTTTTTTTGTCGACTCCGGGTCTAGCGTCTCACTACATAATTGATTTGCCTGCCGGCTTTGAGAGGGCGGTGGAGTCCCGATAATGGTAGCTTCTGCGAAGTATTTCAGCTGAAGCTTAGTTGGTACATCCTCCAAGCCTTGTGTCACGTCTGCCAATTTTGTGTTGCAGGCTGTTTGCCTTCTTTTCTACCGCAACATTTTCATCACTGCGCTAAATTCATCAGGTACCCAGGGTATGCCGATATGGGTATTGAACGACAGGCTATTCTATGTTGGTGTTGTAATGTTCACAACTCGTGTTTCACGTCGTATTCAAGCCGGGTTTACCACTAATGACTATATAATTTTTTGCATATCGACGTGCCATACGAAAACTAACACTTTTAAAATTTTTTACGAAAACTAACACTTTTCAAATTCTGTAAGAAGACTAACACTTTTATTTTGTGTCTGACGAAAAATAACACTTTTAATTTGTGTCTGACGAAAACTAACACTTTTATTTTCTGTCTGACGAAAACTAACACTTTTGGCTAGTACATTTTCTTCAGAGAAAACCTGAAAGTGTTACTTTTCGTCAGACACAAAATAAAAGTGTTAGTTTTCGTCAGACACAAATTGAAAGTGTTAGTTTTCGTCAGACACAAAATAAAAGTGTTAGTTTTCTTCAGACACAAAATTTTTGGTGTTAGTTTTCGTATGGCACGGCGATATCCACTATTGTTTACGCGGCATAAGCTATGATTATTTCGTTCATTTCATATCTCCTGCATTACATACCAATGTAATTCGCAGACAGTTTATAGAATTTTCTGAATACATAGCTTATAGCTGCTTCAACAAAGTGTGGTTTTAGCACTCACGCTAGCCTCCTATGCATACGCTTCGAAGGGGATCTACGCCCCTAATGACAACGATGCATATAAATAACTTTTGGAAGGGATCTACGTCCCAAAATAAATACTAAGTATAAAACAATATAATGTGGGTAAAGTGAGTGTCAATCAGCTAAGGCTGCTAACTGCCTCAGGGCCTAGTGCTGAGTATCATTCAGCTGTTGCTGCTAACTGTCTCATTAGGCCTAGTGCTCACCCTCATTAAATAACTTTTGGAAGAGATCTACGTCCCTAAATAAATACTACGTATAAAATAATATAATGTGGGTAAAGTGAGTGTCAATCAGCTAAGGCTGCTAACTGCCTCAGGGCCTAGTGCTGAGTATCATTCAGCTGTTGCTGCTAACTGTCTCGTTAGGCCTAGCGCTCACCCTCATTAACAATATACTTTAATAAAATGATTTTACAGTCCACTAAACTAAATAGAAAATTAAAATAATAAAATAAATAAAATTAAAAAGACTTTGGTTGAGGTGGGATTCGAACCGGCAACCCCGGCCAACTCCCTCAACCATATAATATAACAACAACAATAATAATAAACTGCTCGCCGCCCACCATTTAACTCCAGCTTAGATAACTATTATTTCGAAGCTATATTGACACATTTCTAGTAAAATTTTGCATATGTATACATATGTGCTACAGTCTAAGCTCCCCTACACAAGTGTTGCCACTTAGAAGGCTTCTACAGAGCTGCCACCTATCTGAAATTCTCTACTATCCACTTTTACTTTCTGGGCTAATAACGACCTTCTAATCAATCAGCAGCAACAATTTCACAAATACTTTATTAACTGCAGTTATTTGAAAATTCGATAGTCTGTAATTATATATTTGCCAAAAGCTGAGGGAAAAGCACAAAGAAAAACTACTCATGAGATAGAAATAAGAAACCATTGGAAAAAAAATCCAATGAGAGTTTGATTCGATTTCTCTAGTTGTGCTTTGTTTTATGTGCCACCACTTAGTTTCATTTCTACCACAAAAGCAGCACTCATAAACGAAGCCAAAAGCGGCTCTTAAGCGCCAAATGTGGTCAAACTCAATTAGAGAAGGCAAAAGTGAATGAAAAGTGGAGAGAAGAGAAAAAAAAACATTTTAGCTAGAAAAGTGGAGGTTAATGGGCAAAAAATGTAACAGTGCGGGTGTGTCGACATAATCACCAACATAAACTTGTTAGCTGGCACAAGTGTTGCCCTAGATCACTTACCATCATATATTTATTGACGTTCTTTGGAAAGAAGAAGAGAAAAAAAAAACAGAAATGTGGCCAAAGCAAAAGTAAAAACTAAGTTGTGTTGGCCACTGCCAAAACGTGCTGTAAAATTGAAATCAACTGAATGCAGCAAAACTGATTGCAGCTGTTGCAGTCGCACGGAAAATTGCCAACTAAGCATGTGGGCAAGTGTAACAACAACAGCAACAGCCACCAATGAGGAAAGCATACCAACAGCAATCATGGCCGCAACAAAAAAACTTGTTAAGTGGAGGCCGAAAGTGCTGCAAACAGTTGGTACACACATACACACGCACTTTCATAGAGGCGGAAAAAAATGTGCAATCGGGAAATGTTGCAAGTAGTTAATGGACAAATAGGCAGCGCTGCACTGTGTGTCGCGATTTTGTTTACCTAATTCTGCTGACTGTTATAGAAATCTCCATCTAACAAATAGTTTAACTTTAAATGCGGTATTCTTATACATTTGTATATCCACTATTCTTCAGAAACCGATTAATCAATTTAGATCTAATTTGGCTTCGTTCTACTTGGGCGATGCAACTTTGAGCGGTTTGTAGGGCTGCCACCTGTCTCATGTTTTTTTTTTCAAATATTGGGCAAGATTTGCCAATATATCAAATGAAATGTATTTTCGAGCGTATACCAACAAAGCTATTTTCAAACCGTATTGCCACCTAAACGCATTTGATTTATTTCTGGGAGCAGCTGAAGCGATGGATAAAATTTTGGTATATAGATAGTTTGCTTCATTCTATGGTTTTTTTAAGTAGAGTTGCCACCCATATACATTTTTTCAAATATTGGACGAGATGTGGCAATATAGGTAACAAGTGAAAGCCATTTTTGGCCGCACACCAACTAAGATATTCCAAAATACGGTTGTCACCTGACCAAATTTTGACATAAAAAATTATTTAGAAAAAAGTTTTCAGACGGGGTCACCCATAGGCAGTGGTTTGGCAAACTACCCGATTGTATTTTTGCCATGGAAGTCTTTTCAGAAAAAAATTTATTGCAGGCCCTCTTCGGGGTCGGCAAAACCTGGTGGACCCGCCAAGTTGCAGGGAAAAATTCAAAAGCAGCAGGCTGTAATAATTCGCGCCAGACGTTTTTTTTACTACATTCTAAGAACTCATTTCTAGGTGTGGCCACACAATTAAGGTTTTTATACTAAAATAAGATATCGTCGGCTAATATGGGCATCATATAAAAGGTATATTTCTTTGTAGTAAAAACATATTTTTATTTACCGTTGATCCCTAGAGTTGCGAAATAATCCTATTACATTAACTTTTTGACATATTCGCTTTTATCCCGAAAACGACTAGACTTATTTCAAAGCTTTTTTTTTAATTTGTGTAGAGTATGCCCAATAGGGTATCGACCGAAAGGAATTTTATTTCGTGTTTCAACAAAAACATATGGATCTGGGGTTACAACTTTGGGTTGGCATCTACTACCACTATGTTTATTTCACAAAACGAAAAATTATTCCACAATAAACTACAAACAAACGCTAAAAGTTTTGCTAAAAAAGTTAGTCTTCTGGCCCACTTTGTGCTGCACTCACAGCCAATACATGGTGGCTACACCAAATTAAATATGCCAGCGGAGGTGATTGTTTGTTCTAGCTGCAAGTCGTACAACAACATATAGACGCACATAACAAATGCTAGCAATTGTATGCAACAATGGCAAAAAAGAAGTTACAATCTTGTTGAACTGCTGCCAGGCGCTTTGGATTAGGCACTTTGGCGCATTCGACGAAGCCATCCATCTCGAATAGCGTGTGCACGGTTGCCATTGGCAAACAAAAAAAACTAACCAATTTAAAAAAAAATACCAAATTTCATTTTTAGGTACTTATTGTAAAGAAACAATAATGTATTAAAAAATTTTATATAACAAAATAGTATTACATACATGTCAGATTTAAGATTAAAAAAAATATTTGGGGGTTTCATCGATTCTATATGATATCTAAGCAAAAAAAAACTACCAAATCAGAAAAAAGACTACCAAATTCGAAAAAGTAAAAAAAACTACCAAGTTTGATATAAAACTACCAACTGTGGCAACCGTGAGCGTGTGCATATATGGGAGTATAGTTAGGACACTAAAATGGTATTGTGGTGGCAACATGTGGCTAAAACTTAACAGAAAACCACGCAACCAACTTTATAGTAATAGCAGCTAAAGTGCTTGAGCCACGTTGGTATTGTCTCAAGATGAGTGTATGCAAAGTGCGAGTAAACATAAGCGTATGTGGTTACCAGATGCACTAATTTTTCATTAGCCCAATTTCGTAAAGTTTTTTTCTTTAAAGTGTGTAAGGCTTGTCGGTCTCTATTGACTAACTTTTGTTCTACTATCATTGTTGTTTTTTCTAGAATTAACAATGCTTTGAGAAACCACAATTATAAAAATAATAAGAATTATAGTATAAACTGAGTTAGCAAAAAAAACCATGTCAATTATTTTAAAAACAAATTTTAAATACCAAAAATAACATACCACATTTTTCTTAAAATTTCAGGTCAACGACGACTCAACGAATACATATCGCACTATGAAGAACTCAAATATGATCATCAACACATACGAGCTAGTCACAGTAGAGCGAAACGATCCGTGACCAAAGATCATCATGTAGATTTAAAATTTTCAGCACACGGAAGACACTTCCATCTTAGATTAAAACGTGATTTAAATACATTTAGTGATAAGTTAGAGGTGAGTGAAAAATTATATTTAAGAAAATAATGAAATAGCAATGATACATACATACATATTTAGGAACTATTTATAAAAAGCATGAATGTGTCAAAATTAAAATTTTGGGAAGTCGTATTTGAAAGTTTATTGCTCTCATAAAATTTGAAAATTTTGTTTTTGACATAAATATATTTTTGCAAGTTATATTCGCGTTGTACTTTTTCCCCTGATATAGTTTTTGCTTTAATATTCCTTCAATTCGTCGAGATAATGCACATTCATCTTTTAAAAATTTCAAAACTAAATTTTTAAAATATTTCTTTGCGCCAGAAGCATGAATGTGAAGCACATTCGTGTTTTTGCGCAATAAAAAGGTCTAAAAATTGGATTTCTAAATTTTTCAAAATTTTCTTTGTGCCATATAAACGAATGTGAATCAACATTGTTACGTATACGCCGTGGCATTTCTTGTTGAGGGAATGACATTCATGCTTCTAGCAAAATTTAAATTAAAAAAAATTGGTAATTCAATTTTTAGAAATTTTTGTTGCGCCAAAAACATGAATGTGTAGCACATTCGTTTTTCTGGCAAAATTTTGAGAGATTGAACTACACATTTATGGAAATGGCATTGCAAATTTCCGAGGGTTCCTTGTACTTTGGAAACCGAGAGGTTAATCACGTGAACCTATTAACTCAAATTTGGAAAATTGGCACATTCATGCCTCTGCCATGCGAGCGACGATATGTCTTGTTGACAACCACAATGTTTATTCCCTTTCTCTTCTCTGCGTCACAGTTTTATGATAGCAACAACCTGCCCTTGGATGTATCGACCGATCACATTTACGAGGGTCATGTGATAGGGGATCGTAATAGTTATGTATTTGGTTCCATATTGGATGGGATATTCGAGGGTAAAATAATAACAGAACGTGATGCCTACTATGTTGAACATGCCAAACATTATTTTCCATCAACAATTGCGAATGGCACACAACAAACGCCATTAGCACAACGACTGGTTGCTGAACAATATGCAACAACACCAACAACAACAATAACAACATTCACAAATAGTACATCCAAAACAACACCGATGACGAGTACAGAAGCGACAGCAACAACAACAGCGTTTTCAGCGTCCACAAACACCACATCTAGCCCAATGAAAGCAACTCCAACGTCCGGCGGAAATCATAAAAATGGACAAACTGACGACAATCGGAATATTGGTTTCCATTCGATTATTTACAAGGATTCGCATGTGGACGATGCTTACAAGGACATGCGCGAAGGTAAGCAGTAGCTTTAGTTATTTTTAGCTTTTTATTTCTGATTTATAATTACACTGTACAACAAAATTGGAGTTTTAGAAAATTCCACCGGGTTTCTCAACAGTTTCAGAAGTTTTTGGGTTTGCTGAATCCAAAGCTGAAGTAAGATATTTCGGGTCACCCTAGGTGTTCTCCCCAGAGGGGGTTTGTAAAAAGATCGGTAGTTGTTAAATTTTTTTTTTTTTAATATTTTAACCATTTTTCTTGGGACAAGGAACCATGATTTAATTTTGGTTTTTTATAGTTGGCGGCATACATATGTTCCATAAAGAAAAAAAATTGGGGTATAGTAAAAAACATTTTTATAAAAAAAAAAAATAAAATAAAATAAATTTTTTTTTACGTCCACCGATTTCTGAACAAACTACTCCTATTTTTTGGCTGTTGTACAGTGTAATTTATTCAGTGTAAAGATTCCAAAATGATCCGAAAATTACCCCAAATTTGTCCCAAATTAATCCAAAATTGAATCCAATATGATTTCAAAATATCCCTCAACATTTTTTCAAAGTGACCCCTAAATGGTCTCAAAATGATCGCAAAAATATACAATACAAATACAATATAGTAAAATGGTAACCCTGGGCTACCCTACTTTAAGATATTTTAGTTGGTATGTTGGCGAAAATACCTTTCATTTGATACCCATATTGGCATATCTAACTCCATAATTAACCCTGTACGCCCCCAAGTGGCAATCCCCAAGTGGATAATTTTAGAATCAATCATACTATCTATATGGCAAATTTCATCCAAATCGGTCAAGCGGTTCCCGAAATAGTCCGGATATGCAATTATACTGCGGTAATGTGGCAACCCTACTTGAAAAAAAAAAATTATAAAAATAAAATTAAATAAAATAAAATAAATTAAATTAAAATGAGTATTTTATCGCCCCGTAAAACCATCGCAGATAGATGACATCGTGACGTTATTTCGCGCAGGTTAAACTGCACTCTAAAGCTAGTAACATAATAAAACACTGCAAACAATCTCATTATTTAAAACGAGCAACGAATTCCCCTTTTTTATGAGCCCTTCCGTTGCTAACGGGTTACTCACTCCCAAACTATGTAGGTATGTGCGACAATACATCACCGTCGGAAGCTTGGTGTGAATTTCTTTTTTATTTGAGGCGCCACGCAAGTATTACGCATTTACAAAGCTTTGACGCCAATGCGACTGTAAGCACACTCAGGAAATGTCTACCTTCTCATATTGTGCCGCTCTACTTCAACACCCTTCAAATGCACATTTGCAACTGGTTGCGTGGTTGCTTAAACGACACAAACTGCAAAAGAAAAAAGGGCGCGAAAAAAGTGCGCAAGAGTCCTTGATAGAGAACTTTGAAGGACTGTGAAATAACTGCGGGTTTGTTGCCAAACATTAACACCGATTGGGGTTAAGTAAGTAAGACGCATATTAGCATAAGGACGTTTATTACTTGCAATAATTTTTCCATAATATCCACATAAACGCAATTATTTCCTTTGTGTGTATTGCATGCACTTTTGAGCTTTTTCAACTCGCAACCTTTATGCGTAGAAATAAACAAAATACAATGCATTAATGCGCAAATGTAATTATGCAACAAGCGAAAATCAATAAAATAGGGTAACTTGATTGTTTATGACTTTTGTAGAGGGGCGGGAGCCATTAAGCTGAATAAGTACCCGCTATTAATTTGAGGGTATTACATGTTGGAGGCACAGGGCAAATGTTAGAAAGAAGGAACAAGCTGCGTAATTCTGCGTTTTAATTTTCTTTAGTGTGTAAATACGTCAATGTGGATCACACGAGCAAAATATGTTTCGTGTTTAGAATTGAATAGTTATAGAACCTTTGCTTCCCCCGAGCTTATTCCTTTTTACTTGTTAATAATCGCTTCACCGCACTCCCTTGACACCCGCCTTAGCTTTTCCACTTGGTTTCAACTAAATTCAACTCCACTCAAGCGTATAGCATGCGTGTGCGAGAGTCAACACCAGCTTAGGCGATAAATAAAAGTTTTAATCTGAGGTTCCATAATAAATTATCAAGTTGATTCAAACAGACGTTCATGTTCTTCCATATGCATGCAGGTTACGTATACGCCCCACCCCGGCAATAA